>JAVJIF010031312.1:0-370923 GCA_038442645.1 Agave tequilana | reverse complement strand
TTCACTAGTTTTGTTCCTAGTTTTTTTTAGTTTTGTTAAAAATAGTGATTAGGATTGAAGCTCTATATACCAACACACACGTTTTTGCGCACATGCATTTTCTAGAAATATTTCCTATAAAGATATACAAAATATTTTAATACAAAGTCTTTTATTTATAAACTCAATTTTAGGCATTATATATGTTACATATCAAAAATATTTTATTAGATATCAAAATCTCCTTAAAGTTCTGTTTCAGTTTCAGCTTTTGGCCTGAGCCGGTCGACCGACCGGTCGACCGTCACTAAGTCAGGTCAAACCGGTCGACCGACCCAGTCGACTGGTCTTCTGGCAGTCTTGATGTATCTGTGTGCACGTTCTTCGGCCGACCGGCGGACGACCGAAGACTTCGGTCGCCCGGGCGGCTGGCCGACTGTAGTGGTGTCACTCTCTGTTTGTTTCGGCCGACCGGGCGGTCGACCGAGAGCCTGCAATGGTTCTTTTTATTTGAATCCCGGTCGACCGGCCGGTCGACCGAGGTAGCCGTTTCAGCCTTAACGGCTAGCTTTTAAACACGTTTTAAATTTGTGTTTCGTTTCTAAATGTATTTAGGGGATATTTTATGGGTCAAATTCTTCCTAATTAACATTATATGAGTTTACTTTTTATCCCTAGCTCTATCCTATAAATAGTGGTGATTAGGGTTATGTTTTTACAACAACAATAACAACATCAAGCAATATACAAAAGTTTCAAAAGTTTTCAAAAGCTTTTAAGAGAGTTTGGTCCTTACTTTTTGTGCTGAAGATTCTCTCATCGCTGAAGTTTTATTTTCTAACTCTCTCTAGTTCATTTCCTTTTTCCACTTACACTATTTGAGCTTCAATTCTAACCATTACTCTACAGGGCTTTTGTAAGGGAAAGAGGCGTTTGTAATAGATAGTTTGTGGTATTTTGATCACTAAGAGAGAACTTGTACTTGAGATTGTGGAGTTGGGTACTCCGGTGTATTTGTAATCTCTTTGTGAAGTTATAGTTGTTAGAAATCATTCTGGGTGAAGGCGGGGACGTAGAGCTGGGTGCTCGAACCTCGGAAAAATTCTCGGTGTTTGCGTTTGGTTTACTTGTTCTTGCTTGCTCTTAATTCTTGCTTCAATCACTTACTTTATATTCATTGCTTTATCTACTTGCTTCACATTTTCTTTACTACATTGTACCTGCTCTTCATTTTCATTGTTATATTCACTTGTTGCATAATCACTTGTCAATCAAATACTCATACAACAAGATTGCATTGCGCACCTCCAACTCATATCTAGAGGAATCAGGAGGAAGAAGTTCAAAACCCTTCACGGGGTATTCGGTTTCTAGTCTTATTTTGGGTTGATTGTTGCATCATATTTTTAAGTGTGAATTGATTAGCATTATCACCTATTCACCACCCCTCTAGGTGATTTTCATAACGATCATAAATTTGACTGTTGGGCCGGTCGACCGGCCGGTCCACCAAAAGGGCAATTCTTCCCTTTCCAACTGCCAAATGCAGATTTATTTTGGGGTTATAAATACCCCATATTTGAGCTGTTTTGTAACAAGTTTTTCAAGAGTAAAAATTCTCATTCTTTCTAGTGTTTATATTCAAGTTTTCAAAAGAGTTTTTAAGCCAAAAGATTTATCTTTTATTTATTTTCAAGGGTTGAAAAAGCAAAGAAAAATAGAGATTTGGGATATTTGTTTTGTTCTTCATTCCTATCAAATTCTAGTTATTTTTCCAAGTATTTTTCTTTGTGATTTGATTTCCAACACCCTTGATTTCTCACACTAGAGCTATCTATCTATCCTATCTATTATGATCATTATTTGTGAGAAAGAATTGATTTGTGGTTGTGGAAACCACCAAGTATTATAACCTCCTTTACTTTGTGACATCCCTTTAGTGAGAGGTGATTGTGTTGATATCCCTCTAGTGAGAGGTGATTGTGGAGGTTGTGTTGGAATCCTTCTAAGTGTAGAGGTGATTGTTGAGTTGTGTGCTTTAAACCTTATCCCTCTTGTGTGAGGTTGATATTTGTTTTGCTTTGTTCCTATCCCTCATTTATGTGGTTGATATTGTGTTGGCTTAGTGTCTTGCCTCTAGTGAGAGGTTGTATTATTGAGAGAGGAGTTGTATACTCTCAAATTGTATTTGTCCAAATCCTCAATGGAGGTTCCCTGTGTAGGAGTCCTGTGTGGACGAGTTAGTAGAAATCCTTCTTTCTGTCTGAAGGCGGGGACGTAGAGCTGGGTGCTCGAACCTCGTAACATATTCTTATGTTTGCGTTTGATCCACCTTCTCTAACTCTCTCTTATTGTACCTTGCATCATTCATATTGCTCGTTCATACTTATATGCTTGGTATTGTTGTTTGTGTGCCATACTTGTATTAAATCAAGAGAGCTTCATATAGAACCTCAACTCTTATTCAGAGAAATCAAGAGGAGTTAGTCCAGAGCCCTTCACCAGGAATTCGGTTACACTCTTTGGTTACACTAAGTGTGTTGCAATTAGTTTTTAAATTCCGCATTATTTGTCATAAATTAGCCTTACGCCTATTCACGCTCCCTCTAGGAGTACTTTCAATTGGTATCAGAACCTACGCTCCTGATATTAGGTTTAACAACCTAGGAGTGAGATCTTGGTTGCTAATCTAATTTATATTTGTACACTTATATTGTTTACACACACTCATGAATTACTTTGCACCTCCCATATTTGATGTTTCTGACATCAATATGTGGAAGCTTAGGATGAGTATGTACCTAAAAACCCTAGGATTGCATGTTTTCCTTACCGCTTCCAAGAAATCCTATCTTAGTAATAGCAAGCATATAGAGGCCAATGCACAAGCCCTAATGGCACTTAGAAGTACGCTTAACAAAGAATATTTGTGTTTAGTTTCTCATTGTGATTCCGCTTTTGTAGTGTGGAACACGTTGACCTCTCCCGCGCTCCAAAAGATGAATCATGTAGAGATGAAATCTAGTGGAAGAGAATCTGAACAACATTGCTATATGGTCCAAGGGAATGACTCCCTTAAGGTAAATTCGAAAACTTAACTAGATGATTGTGCTAATTCTTCCGGCGATGATCATATTGATGCCGACACTTTAAATGAAGAACTTTCTATTTTATGTGAAAAATAGCTTGAAAAATATAAAGCTTTGAAAAAGAAAAGTTTTGGACTTAACTAAGAAAATAAGGAGTTGTGTTCAAAACTTGATTTGGCTTTGTAAGAGAAGATAGAGATTTCTAATGAAAGGGACTCATTGAAATCTCAATTTGAACTTGTTTTAAAAGAAAATGAAATATTGGAAAATAGAAATGATTGTGACATTGTTTTAAAGAAAAATGAGATCTTGTCCTCAAAACTTGATTTTGTTATAAAAGAAAATGAATCTTTAAAAATGAAAATTTCTTTAATTTCAAAGGATTTGAATTTGGTTTCTAAGAAAAACATTTCTTTAAAAAATGATTTAGATTCTCATGTTTGCCATGCTAGTATAACTTCACCATCTAGCTTACCTATTGCATGCACCTCTTCTTCCATAATTGAAAATGATATATCCATGTTAAAGAAAAGCGTTGATTGTTTGGGCTCCACTTTGAGCCAATGTGCCATGAAACATACACGTTTGGAATCTATGTTTCGAAAGAAACAAGTTCCATCTATGTATGCACACCATACACGGCATACACATGCTCCTCACGTTCATACACATAACACTATGTATGCTCATGTGTACACTTGTACACATTGTGGATGTTAGAGCCACCTTGCTAAGTTTTTTTATGATAGAATACATGATGCAAATTTAGCAAATATATTTGTTTCGATTAGGAAAGGTGCTAACCTTCATGGACCAAAAGAATATGAGTACCAAAATTTACCCCTATTTTATTTGATGTAGGTGTGGGCTCTCACATGACGTGAGAGTGATAGTGTCTTGAGGTCGATGCATTCTAAGCTTAATGGTGACTGTTTTGGATGCATCACTTTCAAGGGGTGGGAGGACCACCTTGATTTGGAGACCTAGAGATGGCCCTCATGGTTTTGGTAACGATCTCTAACTCCCATTTATGTTTACATGTTTCACGTCATTGATTTTTAGCATGTTTTGATGTTTCTTGATTATTATGTTAAATGTCATGATAATTAGATTAGTGACATACATGTATAGTAATTGAGATACACCTATATTTATATGGATCTATACTTTTTTATTCTCACATTTGTTTAGCTATTATTTATATTATAGCTCTAATAACATGTGCATTTACCTAATGATCATGTTTTTTGTTTTATGCTTCATGTTTTGATTACATGTTTAGATGTTAGTTTTTATTAAAACTTGAGTATATACTTGTACAACTAGTGAGCCACAAATAGATTATTAAATGTTAGTGCTTGATTGCTCATTTATACTCATTAGATGTACTAGTATAGCCTAATTTTGATGATTCATGCATTTTGACTTGTATTCCCTATTTTATGCATGTTTTCATGTTTGAGATTAGCTTCATGTATATGTCCATTTTATCTAAACTAATAGTTATACATATACATCCTTGAGCCACTTGCCTTCATGGATATATTCTTTTGGACTCGTTCATATTTGGATTTGTATGTATACTCTAGTTTGTACAAAATATACATATGTATTGAAGTTGTATTATTTTAATGAAAATTAAATTTTGATGATTTTTATGTTTTTTTGGTAAGGAATTTCATAATTGAGCTTAATTGTACATTCACATGATTTTGTTGATTACATGACTCATTCACTCACATTAAATAATGTTTGCTCATATTTGTTTCATGAGATTATATGAGTTTTATTGCTATTTGAGTGTTGATTGTGTGATTTTCATGTTTTCATGAATATATTATTGTTTTATTCTTTACTTGAAGGATTTCGTACTAGTTTACAAGTTTTATCATAAAACTAGTTGTGTATTCTTCTTTTTTAGTAGAGTTTTTCAAACATGTTATATTTTCAAATTCTATTTTTGAAAACTCCTACCCATTACGAGCGGTTAGTTGGGCAATCATGCCTTGCATGCATTATTGAAAATCTATTTAAACATGTGCATGAAATGGGTGGTAGGGAGTATGAGTTATATACTTGATTCTTATTGTGTTTTTAATTGGTTTCACAATTGATATCTATTTTGTATACTCATATTTGTTTCTATATATGTATGCTTCAACTTCATATAGTATCAATTTCGATTGGTATTTATATTTTCATACATATATATGTGTTTTGATTGTGCTTACTATATCTCTATATCTTTGAGCATAAATTTTGCCATGCTAAACTTGATTTAGTTCTTAATGATAATTATTTTTCAACTTGGTATCTATACAAGCTTATGCATTGTTTTTATGAGTATTTCATAAAGGGAGAGAAAATTCATGTTTCACCTTTTAATCGGTTTTGTTCACCTTTGGTATCTTACTCCCACTCTTTATGTTTTAGTTTTCATTTGGTTTCCTATGCTCCTAATGAAAATTATTTTCAATTGGTATATGTTTTATTTTCAATATTGATATCAAGAATCTTAAATTGATAGTATTCTCTATTTGGTATCTTTATTACAAAATTATTTTATTGTTTAACCAAAAAGATTGGTTTATGTTTTTTTAATTGGCATCAAAAGTGTAAAATATTGTCAATTGGTATAAATTTTTACCATTGGTATCAAGATTTCCTATATATTTATATCTTTCAATTGGTATCAAAATTTCTGTTGGTTTCTTCAAAATGTTTTGTTTATTTTCAATTGTATCATGATGTTTCGATGTATACCTCCATACTAAATTGATATATCTTTCAATTGGTATCATTTTGATATTTATTGCTTATATGCAAGGGAAGCTTAACATCTTCTCTATATATAGATTCATATTGAATGTATGTCATATTGAAGTGATTGACCTTTCTTTGGTATGTAGTACACGTGTGTAGTAGGAGCTTCACATCTCCTTTTATACATTGCATATTATGCTTTATGTGATTAGGGTTTAGTCATCTCTTTTCATATAAATGCATGTATACAGGGGGAGTTAACTTCACGCCTCTCCTCTTCATGAATGTATATAGCATATATACCTTTATTGTTTTGATTTATATAAAAAGGAAGAAAAATATTTTTTTGAGTTTGCACCCCTTTATTAATGAATTGACAAAAAGAGGGAGAGATATTTTGGAGTTTGATATATACATGTTTGTTTACATTTGTTATCTTTTACCATTGGTATCAAGAGTATCTTTTGTTGTTATTAACAGTTTTTATTGGTATCAAGAGGAGCAACATTTTTTTAAGAACATTTTATTTTAAAATTGGTATCTTGAGCATGTTTATTTCACTGGTATCAAATATCATGTTTATTCATATTTATGTTGAGCATTTATTGAATATCTTATTGTTTATTGCTATGCATGAGTTAAGGGGGAGCTTCTATGAAGCCTAACTTTAATCCATGCATATATAACTCTATGAGTTTTGTCATTATCAAAAAGGGGGAGATTGTTGGCTCAGAGGCCCTTCACTCTAGTTTTGATTATGATTAACTCATATAGTTATAGTTTACTAATAATCTTGTGATATTTAGTTTCAGATATTTAATCAAGATATTAGTAGGTGATTAGCTTCAATAAAGGTGTTTTGGAGCTTTCACATGCTGATTCAAGAGCTCGAGCGTCAAGTTCACATCTAGCACTCAGTTGGAGTCAAGCTCGGTGGATCACGTTTGGATCGAGTCAACTTGGAGACGAAGTTCTACAAGAAGACATCGGTTTGTTTAGTTTAAGATTCTTTAGATCTTGTGTTAAAAATTATATAGTGTTGATATGCTCAAGTTCACAATATACACACAAGTTTCATGTTTTGGTTTTGGTTTTCAGTTTAACCGATCTTGGTTTTTCATGAATAGATAGAATCAAAACAAGTTTACATGCTTTAATGTATATTAGATTTGATCTATATACATTTATATTTTATATACTTAGAAAAACTTATTTTGATAAGCCTATTCATGTGTTTGGAGTTTTGTATTTAAACAAAACTTATTTTTGGATTTAATGTCAAAAACATAGATATAATATCTTTCTTCTATATTGGATTCTATCCATAATACGCTTAAAGTTGTTTCAATATCATATTTTTTTTTATTTACATGTGTTTTGGGAAAATCGGATTTCCATTTCAAAAATCCTATTTTTGGAAAATACAGATTTTAGTTTAAAGTAAATTTTCAATCTCACAAAAATGGTTCAAATTGTTTGAAATATGAGTTGAATTTTTATCACACATATTTGTATTACAAAGATATATTATGAACTGATTTTTGTGAAATTTATGTGTATTTTATGAGATTTTTTAGCAGCCAAAAAGACAAGTTTTAAATCCCTAATTAGTTGTACCAGACTGTCTGCCAGTCGACCGGGCTAGTCGACCGAGACAGAAGTCGATCGACCGGTCCGCTCGACCGACGTGCACAGAACGTGCACGCAGCCAGGGCTGGTGGGCCGATCGACCGGCTGTCGACCGTCCAGAGAGCTCTGCTCTCTGGAAATGGCCCTGGTCGACCGGGTCGGTCGACCGACAGAGAGCTGCTGCTTTCTGTATCCAGTCCTGGTCGACCGGGCGGTCGACCGGAGGCACAACGATCATAAATTTGACTGTTGGGCCGGTCGACCGGGCGGTCCACCAGAAGGGCAATTCTTCCCCTTCCAGCTGCCAACATGCAGATTTATTTGGGGTTATAAATACCCCATATTTGAGCTGTTTTGTAACAAGTTTTCCAAGAGCAAAAATTCTCATTCTTTCTAGTGTTTATATTCAAGTTTTCAAAAGAGTTTTTAAGCCAAAAGATTTATCTTTTATTTGTTTTCAAGGGTTGAAAAAAGCAAAGAAAAATAGAGATTTGAGATATTTGTTTTGTTCTTCATTCCTATCAAATTCTAGTTGTTTTTTCAAGTATTTTTCTTTGTGATTTGATTTTCAACACCTTGATTTCTCACACTAGAGCTATTTATCTATCATATCTATTAGGATCATTATTTTGTGAGAAAGAATTGATTTGTGGTAGTGGAAACCACCAAGTATTGTAATCCTCCTTTACTTTGTGATATCCCTCTAGTGAAAGGTGATTGTGTTGATATCCCTCTAGTGAGAGGTGATTGTGGAGGTTGCGTTGGAATCCCTCTAAGTGTAGAGGTGATTGTTGAGTTGTGGCTTTGAGTCTATCCCTCTTGTGTAAGGTTGATATTTGTTTTGCTTTGTGCCTATCCCTCATTTGTGAGGTTGATATTGTGTTGGCTTAGTCCCTTACCTCTAGTGAGAGGTTGTATTATTGAGAGAGAAGTTGTGTACTCCCAAATTGTATTTGTCCAAATCCTCAATGGAGGTTCCCTATGTGGGAAGTCCTGTGTGGACGAGTTAGTAGAAATCCTTCTGTCTGAAGGCGGGGACGTAGAGCTGGGTGCTCGAACCTCGTAACATATTCTTATGTTTGCGTTTGATCCACTTTCTCTAACTCTCTCTTATTGTACCTTGCATCATTCATATTTCTCATTCATACTTATATGCTTGGTATTGTTGTTTGTGTGCCATACTTGTATTAAATCAAGAGAGCTTCATATAGAACCTCAACTCTTATTCAGAGGAATCAAGAGGAGTTAATCTAGAGCCCTTCACTAGAAATTCGGTTAGACTCTTTGGTTACAATAAGTGTGTTGCAATTAGTTTTTAAATTCTGCATTATTTGTCATAGATTAGCCTTACACCTATTCACCCCTCTCTAGGTGTACTTTTAAAGGTTTGTATCCTTACATTGTGTTTGCGATGTATTTTGCCTTTCCAATTCTATCGCTAGCCTTTGTACTCGCGGCGAGGGCGACATAATTTAGGCAAATAAAATTATAATCTTCAATTATTCTCGCTTCAACACACAAGTTATACAAAAATATAAAAAATATCACAAATTATCAATTATAATATAGAAATATTAAATTTCAAAAAATTAATAAACATTAACCACTTACTTAATATACACAGAAATATTAGAACTGCTGATTTCATTTCTGGTTCAAACTGCGCAACCTCTCATCACACTCATAAACATCTCTAATGCATTGAATTGTGAGCTATCTTCAGCCATAGGAAGCTGTGGTAAGGTGACCGACTGATATGTGGGTTCTTTTCCTACAGCCAAAGTTGCTGCCACCTCTTTTTCTTTAGCCCCCTGAGCTATCGCCTGTCAGATATTATTGTTAGTAATTGAATTATAAAATTAAGACATGCATTTTAATTTTTATAACATACTTGCGAATGCAAAATGACAAGTCTCCTTGGCCACGACACATAAGTACTAACAACTTCACTGATGTTACTCATATCTTCGAAAGGAAATGGAAGCGGTGCAGAATTGTCCAATGGCATCACGATGGACAGTCTATAGAAATCCTCTCTAAGCGGCCGATTGTGAAGTAATTGGCATTCATCAGCATATATTCGTGCCGCAATCAGTTTATGAGGATCAATGGCCAATTCACATATCATATTACCACCCTGTGACACAAACTAATAAACATGAATTAATAAAACGAGATTACAATTTAACAAAATAAATATTAATTAACAAAATACCCTATAATAAATTACAAACAATAAATAAGATTACTAGTGAAATATCAATTACGTGGCTTGAAATTGAGCAATTGTCATCTCGGCTATGAGGTGGAGGACAAGGGGGTACACGAGATTGAGACGACAAATGATAAAACTCTTGTTATACTTGTTCCCTTCTTCCAGAAGACTTTGTCTCATATTTTGAAACTATGTATGCAGTATCTACTCGTTTGTCATAGCAGAACGACGTTGTCGAGATTGGCCGAAGAAGTTGGTGAAAATAGCCCCTTCTCTGGCTCCTTTAACACGACTGGGATGCTCGGGAGTTTTCAATCCAATGTCAATATGTCATCTCTACCGGATGAATGAATAGCTCCCTATGTCATTGATTGGATAAGTTGTTCCTAAGAAAATAATTGAGAGTTAATACATATATATAAATAATTATAAATAAATAATTTTGTAACAAATTTGATGCAAATAAAAACACTTATAATTCTTGTAGTAATGATTGATGTGTCCTCATTAATGTATGAACCATCTGATTTCAGTCTAGATGCTTTCTATAATTCGTGCCTAGGAATTGTAAACTCTGATAATAAATCATTCTCAGATGTCTCTGCTGATTTCTGAGCAAGCTGTTTTATAAAATAATATACACATTTATTAGTCTTAATCCATAAAATATTATGTAAAATTAAAATTAACAAATAGCACATATACTTATCATATTTTTTTTTTCAAGGCATGCATATCTCTTACGTCCAAATTTGTGCTGGTATTTAAACTTTTTTTAATCTCTTGATTCTTATCAGATAAGTCCTATTATAAAAAAGTCAATTATTAAGTGTTGATTAAAATTCATTTTCAAATATGACAAGCTACAAAATAATTATACCTTAAGCTCTTCACTGTATGAAATATGCACCAAATAATATACATTCACATCAAAATGAAAGTAAAGAGTGCAACATTTGTGCTATATTCCGAAAAATCTATATATACAACACCTTTTGTACAGTTTCTCGAGATTTAATCATCTGTAATTAGAATGAGAAAACTTTTTTGTAAGAAACTGCAAACATATAAATGATGTATAAACAAATTAAAATATTAAAATGCTTACTATTAAAATGAGATAAACAAATATCCGGCCACTCCTCCTAAATTTCATTAATTTCATTTTCTCTATATGTTTTTCTGGAATTGAATTGCAAATATTGTAATATTAATTTTTGTTAAATTTAATACCTAAAAGAAAACTCGGACGAATAAAATTATACTTAAGTTGGAATAACATCTAACCGAGAAATTTAACCGACGTGTATTATACCTCAGTTGGAATAACATCTAATCGAAAGTGGACAATATCCCACATCATCCGCTTAACATAGTATTCGCACAGAATGCTACCAGGTTGACGAGGACACTACAAGAAACTTGAGAAAAATATTAATACATAAATAGTTTAAATATTATTAATTTAAAAAATAAAATATAATAAATAATAAATACCTTAATAGAATGTCATTTAGGTTTTTGTGAAGGTAGTATACTTTGATGCTCACTTGTTAAAATGCATATGGAAGGGCCCTTTTCATAAATTTAGAATATTAAATACTAATATTAATATGGAGATTAAAATATTTTAATAGAGCTAACGAAAAAAATATAAGTATTAGACACTTACAGATTAATCACGGTCTTAATATGATCTTTCACATGACCCCACAACAAATATAACTTATATAAAGTATACTTGTGGGGGTCAACAACACACAAAACCCAATGTGATATATAAAAGAAATTCATATAAAATCAATTTAATAAAAATAAAAACTGAATTTTATTATAAAATATGAGTTAATTACTTACCCCGTATTATGTGGCACAAAAAACAAACAACCAGGTTTGCATCCTTACATTGTGTTTGCGATGTATTTTGCCTTTCCAACTCTATCGCTAGCCTTTGTACTCGCGGCGAGGGCGACATAATTTGGGCAAATAAAATCATAATCTTCAATTATTCTCGCTTCAACACACAAGTTATACAAAAACATAAAAAATATCACAAATTATCAATTATAATATAGAAATATCAAATTTCAAAAAATTAATAAACATTAACCACTTACTTAATATACACAGAAATGGTAGCACTGCTGATTTCATTTCTGGTTCAAACTGCGCAACCTTTCATCACACTCATAAACATCTCCAATGCATTGAATTTCGAGCTACCTTCAGCCCTAGGAAGTTGTAATAAGGTGGCCGACTGATATGTGGGTTCTTTTCCTACAGCCAAAGTTGCTGCCACCTCTTTTCCTTTAGCCCCTGAGCTATCGCCTGTCATGATATCATTGTTAGTAACTGAATTATAAAATTAAGACATGTATTTTAATTTTTATAACATACTTGTGAATGCAAAATGACAAGTCTCCTTGGCCACGATACATGAGTACTAACAACTTCACTGATGTTATTCATATCTTCGAAAGGAAATGGAAGCGGTGCAGAATTGTCCAATGGCATTACGATGGACAGTCTATAGAAATCCTCTCTAAGCGGCCGACCGTGAAATAATTGGCATTCATCAGCATATATTTGCGCCGCAATCACTTTATGGGAATCAATGGCTAATTCACATATCATATTATCACCCTGTGACATAAACTAATAAACATGAATTAATAAAACGAGATAACAATTTAACAAAATAAACATTAATTAACAAAATACCCTATAATAAATTACAAACAATAAATAAGATTACCAGGGAAATCTCGGTTACGTGGCTTGAAATTGAGCAATTGTCATCTCTGCTATGAGGTGGAGGACAAGGGGGCACAAGAGGTTGAGACGACAAATGATAATACTCTTGTTATACTTGTTCCCTTCTTCCAGAAGACTTTGTCTCATATTTTGAAACTATGTATGCAGTCATCTACTCGTTTGTCATAGCAGAACGACGTTGTCGAGGTTGGCCGAAGAAGTTGGTGAAAATAGCCCCTTCTCTGGCTCCTTTAACACGACTGGGATGCTCGGGAGTTTTCAATGCCAATGTCAATATGTTATCTTTACCGGATGAATGAATAGCTTCTTGTGTTACTGATTGGGTGAGTTGTTCCTAAGAAAATAATTGAGAGTTAATACATATATATAAATAATTCTAAATAAATAATGTTGTAACAATTTTGATGTAAATAAAAACACTTACAATTCTTGTAGTAATGGTTGATGTGTCCTCATTAATGTATGAACCATCTGATTTCAGTCTAGGTGCTTTCTATAATTCGTGCCTAGGATTGTGGACTCTGATAATAAATCATTCTCAGATGTCTCTGCTGATTTCTGAGCAAGCTGTTTTATAAAATAATATACACATGTATTAGTCTTAATCCATAAAATATTATGTAAAATTAAAATTAACAAATACCACATATGCTTACCATACTTTTTTCAAGGCATGCATATCCCTTACATCCAAATTTGTGCTGGTATTTAAACTTTTTTTAATCTCTTGATTCTTACCAGATAAGTCCTATTATAAAAAAAGTCAATTATTAAGTGTTGCTTAAAATTCATTTTCAAATATGATAAGCTACAAATAATTATACCTTAAGCTCTTCACTTGTATGATAAGACACAGATCAGTCCCAAACGTCTTGATCAATGAAACAAGTTTAGATTTCTGGTGGATACTCAGTTAGAGCTTTCGCAAGGTAATACCTTGTCAAATTGTTCTTAAAGTGTCTCCATTTATTTCCAGCATAAACCAGTAAGCTTTTCTTTTGACACTCTTCTATCTCAAATACATACTGTAATAAGTCACACATATTAGAATAATATTTATAAATATACAAACAATTAAATAACTATAAAAAAGTATTTTTTATAGTTAGCTCATCCCAAATTTTGTTCTTCAACTCTTTGAAAACCTGACACCAATTTGGAATGTCGATACGGACATTTTGATGACTAAAGGCTCCAAGATAACTTTGCATTTGTGTGCCGGCATCACCAAGAACCTGATGTTAATAGTTGAATTCAACAACCATTTTATTTCCCAAATGTCTCATGTTTAGAAGGTGACTCATGCGAGTGGCACCTCGAGTCTTTCTTTCAGGATGACTGCTAGATAAGTTCATATCCCTGTTAAGAAATAAAATAAAAATATTGGTAATATAAAAATTAAATAATAACAAGAGACAATTAATAAGCATAAATAAATATATGCATATGCAAATAATGCAATAGGTATTTAATGAGCATAAATAACAATAGACAAATAATGAGAATAAATAACAAGAGACTTAATATCCAAGTTATTCAAAATTAAATTTACCTTTAATTTTTTTGTTTTCTTTTTTTGCTTGTTTTCTCAACAAAGATGTCTTCAAAGTGGCCTTCTCTAACGTAGAGCTCATTTTTCTCAACATCATGATTAAAAGCTGTATTATCATCATTATCCCCTATTATTAGTCCAAAGAGAAAGAAGGAACCTAATCAATATTATTCTCTGTATTGTTCTCAATATTACAATCAGGAGTAATATTTCGCTATGTTGATAACAAGATGACCATTTTTTTAGCAGGATCAGTGATGAAAAAAAACTTGTTTTGCTTGATAGCCCGGTCCGGGTAGCCCAGGTTTGGACGTGACCTGGACGGGCAGCGGCCTAGGTAGCCTGCGCTGGGCCGTGGCCGGGCTAACCGGGGCCGGTTCCGGGTGGGTCGGCTTGGCCGCACCGACCCGCCCGGTTTGCATCCCTATGACCAAGCGGTCCAAGGATTACACAATGCGCTACTTTCCCTTTCATTGGGAGAGCAGAGTGTGGGCTATATTCCAAACCGTCCTGTGAAATGATTGATAAATGCTTTTTGATTATTGAATGTAATAATGATTTCCCTCTTTCATGATCCCTCCCGTAATTTCTTTTTTTTTTTTTCCCCTTTTTTATTTATGATTTCGGAAGCCAAAAGTTTGCTCACACTAACGATGAGAATGGATTCATCTTTACGTAAGGCTGATTTAGATTGCAAGGAGATCTGTAAAGTGAATGCAAAATAATATTAGATTATAGGAAAAGAATGGGAACCAGAATCACCATCAGGCATTTTCCAAAGGAAGCCTTCCACAACTTCAGATACAGGGAAGGCATGAGGTCTCATGGGACCTTGCCATTTCCCTAGAAATACCTCGCCTACTCGATACTCTTCCTCAGGCCCCCTTCTCTCTTGATATCCGTCTTCTTTGTTAAAAAGCCTGGCCTATTACCATCTTACCTGTCTGTAAAGCAATAGAATAGCCCTACGATGAAGCTTACAATGAATATTAAAGGAGGAGGAGGATGAAGAGAGAGAGTACTTCCACACAAAGCATTGATTACCATGGCTAACAGAGAGAAGAGCTGGCTAGTGGACATCAGAAACGAGCTCAAGGATGTCGATCCTTCGACTGAGCTCGCCCAATGGAGGAAGCACTCCATCTACAAGGTGCCAGCCTGCGTCAAAGACCTCAACCTAAGGCCTACGCGCCTCAGGTGGTCTCTTTCGGCCCGTACCATTATGGCGATGACCAGCTGAAGCCGATGGAGATGCACAAGCACAGAGCTCTCCTCCATTTCCTCAAGAGAGCGGAGAAGCCCTTCGAAGAGTTTGTGAGCTCGTTGGAGGAAGTGGTGCAGGAGCTGCAAGACTCTTACCAGAGCCTTGAGGAGAAGTGGAAGCTAGATAAAGATGAGTTCTTGAAGTTGATGATTGTTGATGGGTGTTTCATGCTCGAGGTTCTGGCAGTTGCCAGCGGTGGGAAGTCTGGTGACTATGCCTTCAATGATCCTGTTTTTAGCAGCCACGGCATGCTCTATGTTGTGCCTTATATAAAGAGGGACATGCTGATGATTGAGAACCAGCTGCCCCTGTTGGTTCTCGAGAAGCTAGTTGCTGTGGAGACTGGCAAAGCCCCAGTAAGTAATATCCAGCCTTTTCTTCTCTCTTTGTTTAAAAATTAGATTAAAATTTCATGGTTTCTAGGATCAAAGTGATGTACTAGGATTTAATGTTCAAGAAAGCCTAATGACTTTAAAATACTTATATTGATGCTAATGTAGTAGACTTTTATCCTGATTTTGCCTAACTGGTCTTGGTTAATCCTATGGTCATATAATTCATTATAGTATCTTTCTAATTGTATAATACATTTTCTTTGACTAAACTGTATGATTCATAATTACTTTTAATAATATAATAGCATCTATCATATTGTATAGTAACGTACATATGCTCTTCTTTCTATTTGGTTGTTTTTACAAGCTTCAAATATGTATTTCTGCTGTAGCATTTCAAGAATCATCAAGTTGATGTTTGGTTGGGTCTAAGCTTGATACTGGATCATCATTCATATACTTACAATGGATAATGACTATAACTACCGATACTTGAGGTCAAACAACGATAAATGAATATGGATTGATTAATTGTTGCGGAGTTGTGATTGTTCTTTCTTTGTTCTTTTTTTAAGTGAATCTCAATTGTTATTTCAAGTATGAGCAAATTGTGCCCATAGTTTGAGCAAGAAAGTACTGTTAGGAAAGGTGTTTACACACTGAAGGAAGGAATCAGTTGATACTGATGTTGAGCAAGGGATTCAATGAAAGAAAAAGCAAAAGGTTGGTGAGCCCACATCAGGATCAGGATCAGGTTAGGGAGCATTGTCGCTTAGTTCTTACCAACCCCAGGTGTGTAATCGACATCTAGCTTATTATCGGCAGAAGTTTCATGTAAGCCAGACTTCAGCTGTCCATTTCTTGGTTAACTCAAGATTGATATTAAACATTCATTAATTAATTTTAAGCTAAATGAAGAGAGACCACCATGCGCTTTTATTATTTAGGTATGACTAAATTTTTAGTGATAACCCCTCTTCACTTTCACTTTCAGAATGATGACCAAATCAACAAGCTTGTCCTCAAGTTCTGTGCCCCCGACGCCCGGCCCTTACCATCCGGTGTCGGGCTGGGCCTCCACCCGTTGGACCTCTTCCGCAAAAGCCGCCTCCAGGGCCCCCAGCCTTCCGTGAGCCGTCCCCCCGTCCGCCGCCACCCCGAGCAGATCTCCACCGGGATCATCCGCTCCGCCATGGAGCTCAACGAGGCCGGCATCCGCTTCAAGACCAGCAAGACCAACAGCCTCCATGACATCCGCTTCAAGCACGGCGTCCTCAGCCTCCCGGTCATCATTGTCGACGACGCCACCGAGTACATGTTCCTCAACCTCATGGCCTTCGAGCGCCTCCATGTCGGTGCTGGCAACGAGATCACCTCCTACGTCTTCTTCATGGACAACATCATCGACTCGGCCAAGGACGTCAGCCTTCTTCAGTCCAGGGGCATCATCCAGAACGCCGTTGGCAGCGACAAGGCGGTTGCCAAGCTGTTCAATAGCCTGTCCAAAGATGTGACCTTGGATCCTGAGAGCAGCCTTGATGATGTGCATCGCAAGGTGAATGACTACTGCAGGAAAGATTGGAACATGTGGAGAGCAAACTTGATTCATACATACTTCAGGAGCCCGTGGGCTTTTCTCTCTCTGGCTGCAGCTATCTTTTTGCTTGCTATGACAGTGGCTCAGACTGTGTACACCATCTTGCAGTACTACACTCAAAATCAAGCCCCCCCAGGTGCGCCGTCGCCGGCCTCATGAAGTTTGTGCCCGGTGAGCTTGAAGGGTCTTGATCTGTGTTTTGGCTTTGAGATGGGCTTCTACTTGCAGTTGGGATAACTTGTGTCTTTATTGTGTGGGCTTTGTCAATGAATTATCTTTCATAGCTTTTGATTTTCGTCTGAAGATGGAGAACTCTCTTCGCGTTTTCCTGTTTGAGGTTTAAACTTTTTTTTTAAGGTAAAAATTGCGCAGAGTGCCGTAATCAAAATATATTAAGAGGCATGTACAGATAGTCAAGCTAGCTTTTATTTCGTCTTTTTATGCAGATAGAGGGACATTCCCTCACATGAGCATCCGCGATGATGAGAAGTGCACCTAATCGTCACTCACCGCACAACAACTCACCGCATGACATAGATACTTATAGAGGCCAAAACTAGTCACACTAAACAGAAATATATTAGAAATAGCAAAAGGCTAAAAACAAAAAAGCAGACTTCAGGCTTTGTTGAGCGCACACAGTGTTTGTTCCAGTGTCACTAAGTAAGAAAATAGCATCTTGCACCTGGTTGAAACAGGAAGAGTTCGCCAGGCTTAGAACTTTTGTCAATCTCTCTCTCGTTTTTCTTCATGTTATTCCTGTCCAGAGATTTAATTAAAAAAATAGTGTTAGTGTAGGCTGTCCAAAAGTTACTGGAGGACAAGCTATTGAAAAGCAAAGTTTCAAGCTCTAGACGCGAGGGACTATCACCCGCGTCTCAGCATCAAGGCGCGTTGGTTCGACACCCGCGTCTTAGCATCAAGGCGCGTCGGCCTGACACCCGCGTCTCAGCATCAAGGCGCGTCGGCCTGGCACCCGCGTCTCAGCATCAAGGCGCGTTGGCTCGACACCCGCGTCTCAGCATCAAGGCGCGTTGGCTTGAAACCCGCGTCTCAGTTATAACCGCCTTGGTTAAGGGACCAATCACTGCCCACACGTAAGGGAAATCAGCTCCCATCGTGGCGTGTCTTTAGCAGGCACGTGGGTTAGTTACCGCCCATGTAGCGGGGAAGTTGGCCCTCATTGTGGAGCGTTTTCAGGGGGGCACGTTCACCCCTGGGACCTCTATAAATAGCCCCGTCGCTATGAAGAAGGGGTCGAATTTTGGCGATCGGCATCAAGGGGAAGATCATCAGCAAAGAGAGAGAGAAGATCATCAGCAAAGAGAGAGAGAAGACTCTTCAGCAAGTTCGCTGCGTACGAGCTAACCTTCGCCTACCTTCTCTTTTAGAGTTTTGGTAGACAGAGCTGTGTCACTCTTTCTACCGGCCAAAGAGGAGATCCCTGAAGGACGGTCATCTGGTCAACGGAGAACAAGATTCACTCTCCACCGCCACACGAAGAACCCAGCCTTAAACAAAGGGGGAATTCAAGATTCAATATTCTCCCTCCCTTGTAACCGGAAGGAACAGTTCTTGTTGTAATCTTTTTCATTTGATTCAAGGAAAACTTTTATGGCAATTCACTGTCTCCCTCTTTCCCGGGTCATACAAGAGATGGCGATTCCGCTGGGGACGACGTTTGTCACTGAGGAGCAAATAGTGGCGCAAGATGACGTCCACTATAAGGGAAAGATGGTCGAATCGCTCGTTGTCGAGTTCGACCAGGTGAAGTACGAAGAGTTTCTCTCTTCCGGCTCCAAGAGCCCAAAGACCCGTGTCTACCGCCGGGTCTCGACGGGGAATGGCCTCGACGCCCAATCCGTGGCTTTCTCGAGCTCCCTTGCTACCGACCGTGCCAAGCAAGGTACCCGCGCCAACGCCTCTCAGAAGGCCCGCGTGGTCCCAGGCACATCTGCCTTTGCGACCAACCGCGTCGCACATAACACCCGCGTCAGCGTCTCTCAGGAGACCCGCGTGGTCAAAATCCCTGATGTTCAACATCAGGATGTTGTTGGTCTCTCTGCACCTCCTCGACGCAATCGAAACGCTGAACGTCGATAGAGGAGACGTGCGCGTCAGCTGCAAGTTGGAACCGTTGGTTGTCCAACTGAGGCTGTACGCGACGTACAATCTCGCGTCTTGCCCGCGCCGCGTCCAGTACGTGAAATTCGCGTTTGGCGTCCCAAACGCGAGATTCCTTCAGTTAGGTCCTCCGAGGACCAACTCATCAAACGCCAAGGTGAGACCTCTGCGCCTCGTCAAGCGCAAGAGGCACGAGCCCATAGGCGTGGGGCCCAGCAGCCCATCTTTTCTCAAGTGCCTCTGCCCAGACGCACCAAGCAGCAACGCGAGACTCGCGTTTCATCTCAGCAGAGACGCCAGACGCGCGTTACACAGCCGCGTCGCGAGAACCGCGTCCCTGAAGCCTGCGTCCAGGCTGTGCAGCACATGGATGCCTCCAGTCTTCGACGTTGCGAGGTTGATCTTTTCAATCCCCCTCCCATGGATTTGAGGGATTATCTGACAAAGAAAAGAAGTGCCAATCAGGCCACTTCGTCGTGTTGCTGCCAACGGCTCATTCATATGCTCACTGAATGCCGTTGCGGATCAGGCGTGCACCAGCAGTCTTTAGTCAGACAGCTGACCCTGATTCCTCCGTCAGCTAAAAGAAGACGCTCCCACAGAAGGAGAACCTTCTCTGACGTTGAGTACCCGGAGCTCACTGCGAATATGACAAGCAGAAGCAAGGGAAAATAACTTGCAGTCAGCTCAGACGACTCCGAGTCTGACTCTGAACCGGAAGGAGTGTATCGACACACTCGCACCCGGACTGGGGCCATTCCCCCAATTGATTATAATGCCTTAGCCCATGGCATTAATGATTCTCACTCCGCTGTAGCGGAATCAAGGGCTTCGAACTCTTCCGTCGAGAAGGAGACCTCCGCCTACATGACAGGCGCTCCTGAGGAGACGACTAAACGTTTGGAGCAGATCCAGAAGGCACAAATGGATATGATTCTTGCTCAGCAGGAATCTATCAACTCCCTCAAGCAGGCGATTGCATAACTGCTAGAAGACAGGAGGAGATCCCCTCCTAAAAAGTCAAAGGGCAAAGGGAAAAAGGGAGAAAGCTCATCTTCCGAACCTTCTGAGGAGACGCAGCGATCTACCTCCGGCTCGTCCAAGTCCTCGTCGCAAGTAAAAGGCGACCAAGACCAGGAAAGGCTCATGTTAAAAGAATGAGTCAACTGGAGCGACGCCTCGAGGCCCTTGCCAATCGCAAAGACCTCCAAGAAGTAGGAGTGGTCCGGCCCTACCCGGCTGAATGGGACTTGGTTCCGTACCCGCCCAAGTTCAAAGCTCCAACTCTTCAAGCCTTTGATGGGAAGGGGTCACCCAACCAGCACATCTACTACTTCAAATCCCAAACCGGGAATGTAGTAGATAATGACGCCATCCTGGCACGCCTGTTCATTGGCACCCTGAAAGGGTTGGCCTTTGAATGGTTTATGAAGCTCCCGGAAGGTTCTATCAAGAACTGGGGCGATTTGGAGAAGCACTTTTTAACACGCTTCTTCGAGGATGACTCCGAAGTCACAATGCCGACCCTTTTAGCTACCAAACAGCGAAAAGGGGAGTCCGTCAAATCTTTCGTGGAAAGATTTCGGAACATGGCACTCCGGTGTCCAAGCGGTATGACCCAGGCCACCCTGGTGGAAACATGCCGCCACAATCTCCAAACCTCGCTCCTTGCTCAAATAGGAGTTGCTGAAAGCCGCACCAGGAAGCAATTAGTCCAACAAGGTGAACAGGCTGAGGAGATTGTTGCCCGCGTCAGAGCGGAGGAAGGTAAGCCTAGGCCGGAAAGGTCGACAAGGCATGCGCCAGATACATCCCTCCAAACAAAGCGGAAGGATAATTTGGCAACGGAGACCAAATCTCCCGCCAAACCTCAATCAGGCAAGGCGAGTGGCTCTTCGAGCCAGCCACACACCAACAAGCAATATTCCTTCAAGGAAGAACATGTCGATTCGCTCTTTAAACTACTTAACAAGAGCAACCGACTGAAGCTCCCTGAAGCTCGACGCCCAGAGGAGGTCGGCAAGACCGACAATCCCAACTACTGCATGTATCACAGGATGTTGGGACACCCCACCAAAAGCTGCTACGTCTTCAAGGACATCCTTCAGGCTCTGATTGACGCGGAGGTGTTAAAGCTCCGACCAGAGCAGAAGAAGGTGACGGCTAATGTGACGTCGGTTCTCCAGTTCGGGAGACAACCTCCAACGCCTGCGGGGTGACTCCTGTTCCGAAAGGAGAGCTGAGAGTGGTCAACACAGACCCTCACCAGCAGCATGAGAAAGGCTTGGTACCCGTCCCTACACCTCAAGGGGAAATCATGTGGGTCCACCCTGACCTTGTCAATGAGCAGCAATGGACTACTGTTACCAACAGGAAATCCAAAGGCAAAGCAAAAGCCTCATCCTGCAATGTAGTGGGTGCCTCCTCTCGAGAAGCGGAGACTGATATCCCTTCACTGACCGACTCAGAGGAGGAAACGATAGTCTTGGCCGCAGAGCCCAACCAACCGATGGCGGGAACCCGTTCAGGACAAGCGTACTTAAAACAGTACGACGAGACGGCAATAGCCCCTCCACAACCAACTGCGGAGCCAGTCAGGCCCTCCACAAAGCCACCTGTGGAAAAGCAGAAGGGGACTCGATTTTCTCGAGCCCTTCAAAAGGGCATCGCGGAAGGATCTACGGCACCTTACCGCTTTGATGTCTTGGCTCAGTTGGCCAACATTCCGGCACGCATTACCTTGTATGAACTTCTTAGACTATCAAAGTCGACCAGGGAAGCTCTGCAAGAAGCTTTGGCAAATGCTGAGGTCTTCATGACCCAGGTGCCGAAGGAGGAAGATGTAGAGGATTGCCTCCACACCTCCCAGAATGCCCCCTGCATCACCTTCACGGCAGATGATATGCAGGTGAAAGGGAAGCATGATCGACCCCTGTACTTCACAGGATATATTGGATCGTCCGAGGTAAACCGCATCCAGGTAGATCCAGGGTCCGCGTTGAGCATCATGCCTCGCCGGGTCATGCAACATCTCGGCATTCCTACCCATCGTTTGAGCCCCACCCAGACAACTATCTATGGGTTCAATGCTAACCAGACCCGTCCGATGGGGAAGATCAAGCTCAGGTGTCAGATTGGAAGTCTCAAGTCGGAAGTGACATGCTACATCATCGACGCTGACACTTCCTACAATCTATTGCTGGGACGACCGTGGATCCACCGTAACTCCATCGTTCCCTCCACTCTCCACCAAGTCATGAAGTACATTGACGGGAGTGGAAATGTGTAGACGTTGATCGCCGAGAGGCATCCGTTCAAAGGGGTCGAGAATTATTTCACCGACTCTTTGCTGTACCAAGATCCGGTGGAGACGGATGAAGCCCCACAACCAGAGGAGCCAGACTCTGGTAATGAGGCTGACACTGAGCCTGAGAAAGAAGAGTGCCTGTGGGAATTAGAACCACTTGTAACGGGCACTAATAAGCTCGATGTCGATAATACCACCGATGATGTAGGCGGTTGGTATATTAATGAAGATTTAGATTTTGCGTATTTTTCTGTGTGTGCTTCTGATTCAATACCGTCAGATACTAGCACTGATATAGATGACGATCCCTGGTCGGCAGTAGATGCTTTGACATCGTTGCATGTACCAGTGAAGTCGTCTTTCGAGACATACCGAGACAATGGTAATGCGCAAGAATCTATATTCATGGTTCCGGCCAGACGAAAAGGCCAAAAACTAATTCTTTTTGGGCGAATCTCGTCTGAACCAACGCCCCGCGACGACTCGGAAAGTGAGGAGGAATCCCCTCAGCTCAGTCATTATGAACCAAAAGCGCTCAAAATGATGAAGTGCATGGGGTATGATCTAACCAACAGACCTGGGTTGAACTTCGGCAAAGGAAGGAAAACACTACTTCGATCCTTTGTGCCGAAAGGGAAGGCCCCCGATTATTATCATCGGACGCGCCGGGGGTTGGGCTATGTATCAACTCCGATCCCATCAGCCTCCGATTCTCAAGAATCATCGAGCAACGATTACTCTTCGGACACGTCATCTTGGGAGTCAGATGTCAGTGTCGGCAACATCTTCAAGGAACTTTCAGTGAACATGGTTTCGGCAAGCCACCTGAAAGATGGAAATGAAGAAATGATCCAATCTGATACAGATCCTTGGATCAAGCATTTAAATACTCTTTGGGATACCCGCTTTGAACAGCGCGAGCCACCCACAGAAGACAAGGTTGTTCAAGTCAATCTAGGAGATGACGCTAACCCTAAACCCATCTTCATAAGTGACGGCCTGTCACCTTCGGAGAAGAAAGATCTAATATCTCTTGTACAAGAGTATATAGACGTCTTTGCCTGGAATTATGAGGACATGCCAGGACTTGATCCTCAAGTGGCCATGCACCGCCTCAACATCAATCCGGACGTAAAGCCTGTCAAACAACAGCAGCGACGGTTCCGTCCAGAGATAATGGAGGCAATTCAATCAGAAGTCAGAAAACTTATTGATTCTGGCTTCATCAGGGAAGAACAACATCCCGACTGGGTAGCCAATATCGTCCCCGTCGCCAAGAAGAACGGGAAGATACGGATCTGCATCGACTTCCGTGATCTAAACGACGCTTGTCCCAAAGACGAATTCCCATTGCCAATCACAGATGTCATGATTGACAATACTTGTGGATTCGAACGAATGTCCTTCATGGACGGATTCTCAGGATACAATCAAATCAAAATGTATCCTGATGACGAAAAGCATACCTCCTTCAGAACACCTCTAGGGGTATATTGCTACACCGTCATGCCCTTCGGACTGAAAAATGCAGGGGCAACATACCAAAGGGCCATGAACGCCATTTTCCATCAGCAAATACGTAAAACGGTGGAATGTTATGTTGATGACATCGCGGTAAAAAGCCGCACTAAAGATGATCACATAGCGGACCTGAAGGTAGTCTTCGACATCATGCGGGCTCATCAATTGAAGATGAATCCCACAAAGTCCTTCCTAGGGGTGGCCAGTGGCAAATTCTTAGGATTTGTTGTAACATCTACCGGAATTCACTTGGACCCGGAAAAGGTTCGCGCTATCAAGGAGATGCAACCTCCGAGAAATCTCAGAGAACTCAGAGGATTGCAAGGACGATTGGCGTACATCCGCAGGTTCATCTCAAACCTTTCCGGAAGATGCCAACCTTTCGCTAAGCTGATGAAGAAGGGTGTCTCATTCACTTGGGATAACGCTTGCCAACAAGCGTTTGAGGAAATCAAGCAATACCTCACCCAACCACCAGTCCTTGCAGCTCCGGTATCCGGAAAGCCTTTCCTGGTGTACGTTCGGGCGATGGATCATTCTTTGGGAGCTCTACTAGCTCAGAATGACGATCAGGGACGTGAGCAAGCAATCTACTATCTAAGTAGAACAATGATCGGAGCCGAACATCGGTATAACCCGATCGAGAAGGAATGTTTGGCACTAGTGTTCGCTATCCAGAAAATGCGACACTATCTGGTAGGCCAAACTATAAACGTCATATCAAAAGTCAACCCCCTGAGGTTACTTATGACTAAACCTTCATCGCTAAATGGCCGATTGGCAAAATGGGCCATATTGCTCTCCCAATATGAGATGCGCTTTTTACCACGAAAGGCCATTAAGGGACAAGCAGTCACGGATTTCCTAGCTGAGCACCCAGATCCGAGGGCAGCCAAAGTCTACGAGGATCTCCCAGATGAAGTTGTTGAAGTCTGCCTGACTCAGACATCGTTCGAAAGTCAAGTATGGCAACTTTTCTTCGACGGTGCATCAAGAACAAACCCGAAGGGACACGTAGTAGCAGGGGTAGGAGTAGTACTTGTATCCCCACAAAATTATGTGATTCCCCGAGCTGTCTCATTAACTGAGCCCTGTTCCAAGAATGTGGCGGAGTACAACGCTCTTTTGATTGGGATGCAATTCGCCGACGAGATTGGCGTTAAAAATCTCGAGGCATACGGCGACTCCAAGCTCATCGTCAGTCAAGTTCGCGGGGAGTACGAAGTCAGACATGAAGACTTAGTACCCTATTACAACGCGACTATCCGCATGGCCGAAGGGTTTACAAGCTTCTACATCGACCATGTACCGCGCAGGCAAAATGCGCACGCAGATGCACTCGCTTCCCTGGCTGCCTCCTTAGCTCTTCCAGCTGGAGCAATGGAGAAGATATTCGTCTACAGCCACGACTTGTATTGCCCGAGAAATGCTCTCGAGGATTATCAGGAGTCAACGGGAGGTCGTCACCGCGAAGAAGCACTTGAAGTATCAACCGGTCCAGAGCTTAAAGACTGGCGATTCCCCTATATCGACTACGTCTTATACGACATCCTGCCTGAAGACACCAAAGAGGCGGCTACCATTCGAAGGAAAGCCCCCAAATTCTATTATAATGCGATTACGCGAACATTGTATCGTCGGTCGCATGACGGGATCTTGCTCCGGTGCCTCTCACCAAAGGAGGCTCAAGAGGTATTGAAAGAAGCCCACGACGGCATGTGTGGAGCCCATCAACCTGGCCCAAAACTGGCACATCGACTCCAAAGATTGGGTTACTACTGGCCCAAGATGATTGCCGATGCCGTCACTTATGCCAGGAGATGTCACGCCTGCCAAGTGCACGGCGATTTCATCCATCAAGCACCAGGGTACCTCCACTCTACGGCCTCTACTTGGCCATTTGAAATGTGGGGCATGGACGTGGTTGGTCCTATCAGCCCACCATCATCAAAAGGATATCGGTTCATTTTGGCAATAACCGATTATTTCTCCAAATGGGCCGAAGCCATCCCTTTGAAGGAGGTCAAATCGTCGAACGTGATCAAATTCGTGAAACACCATGTTATTTACCGTTTCGGCGTACCTCGGCGAATTGTCCACGACAATGGGCCTCAGTTCATCAGCCAGGCTTTTCAGAGATTCTGCGCTAAGTTCAGAATCCAGAGTGTGTCCTCAACGGCATACTATCCCGCCGCTAATGGCCTCGCAGAAGCTTTCAATAAGACTATTGGCAAGCTTCTCAAGAAGTTCGTCTCGAAAAGTCAACGAGACTGGGACGATAAGTTGGGTGAATGCTTATGGGCTTACCGCACAACCGTGCGAACCCCAACTAAAGCTACGCCATTTTCTTTGGTCTATGGGTGTGAAGCCGTACTCCCACTAGAGATCCAAATTCCATCTCTACGCGTCGCCTTGACAGCGGAGATGACAACAGAGGAGAAGCATCGACAGCGACTCCAAGAACTGGAGGCCTTAGATGATAAGCGTCTGCAGGCCCAACAGCAAATCGAGCTCTACCAAGCTCGAATTACCAGAGCTTTCAACAAGAAAGTTAAAGTGCGAACTTTCAAGAAAGGCGATCTTGTCTTAGCCGTCAGAAGACCCATGGTAATGACGCACAAGACAAAAGGAAAATTCCAACCCAAATGGGAAGGACCATTTGTAGTAGAGTCAGTCTACTCAAATGGGTCATATCGCCTCATAACCCCGAATGGCGATACACTTATGATGCCGATCAATGGCAGGTTCCTGAAGAAGTACTATCCTTAGATGGTATTCTTCCGCTGATCAAGTTAAAAATACACCTCTGATCAAAACAAGAAGAGCTTCTTCATTAATATCCGACGCCCCCGACGGCTAAGGATAGAAGAAAATGTTGGCTTTTAAGTCCAACATAAGTCTTCGACAACTCATCATGCTGAGGGGAATAGCATGGCTAGCCCAACTCAAACGGTAGTTGGTAAAGGCACCTCAAACCCGTTGACAGCTGAGGATTTGCTAAAAATCCTAAGGGACACGTTCCCATTTGATCCGACGCCCCCGACGGCTAAGGATAGAAGAAAATGTTGGCTTTTAAGTCCAATATAAGTCTTCGACAACTCATCATGCTGAGGGGAATAGCATGGCTAGCCCAACTCAAACGGTAGTTGGTAAAGGCACCTCAAATCCGTTGATAGCTGAGGGTTTGCTAAAAATCCTAAAGTGGACTTGGCTCCACTCCTTCCTCCAAAATCCCCTACCAATTCTCATCCACAGAATGGTAGGTCTACAAAATACAACCATTACTAAGTTAACACTATACCTCTGGTAATGAAAACTTTTCAATATTCCTTGTCGAGTACAAATTTTGTTTGTCAACTCTACACAGAGTATCAAATTTTCAAATCCGCCAAGTTAATACTACACCTCTGGCACTTCAAAATTTTCACTTGTCAATTCTCATCAATAGAATGACAGGTCCTCAAATTACTCTTACCGTGAGTCAATCTTTGTCAAGTTAATATCACACCTCTGACAAATTACTGTTAAAGTTTAACACCACACCTCTAAACAGTAATCAAGTTTCTGCCAGGTTTAATATTACACCTCTGACAGTCACTTTTCTTCAGACTTTCACACCGAAGCTGAAATGGATGATGCTAAGTTAACACCACACCTCTAGCATCCAAGTCATTGCTAAGTTCAACAATACACCTATGGTCATGACTTTCCCTCGGACTTCCTTATGCAAGCCGAGATGACCAATACTAAGTTCAACATTACACCTCTAGCATTACCCTCACTGTCAAGTTAAACATTACACCTATGACAGTGACACTTCTGAGTTAAGTTAATATCACACCTCTGACTCACATCCTTGTCAAGTTAACATTACACTTCCGACAAGACCACTTTCAACCCGTTAAGTTAATATCACACCTCTGACGGTAACAAACTTTCCTAGATTCCCCACGAGTCTAGTCCCACTTGTTATTCTCTTTAACAGAATAACAAGTCTACCTAAAAACATTGTTAGATTAATACTACACCATCAACAGTGTTTCCATCAAACCCCCAGTTGAGTTCAATCAAGTTCCCAAACACTTGATAAAAGTTCACCCTCCCTGGGGGTACCAATTCTACTTGTCACTTTTTTTATAAAGTAGAAGGTCCATCAAAAATTTCACCCCTGTCAAGTTAATATTTCACCTCTGACAGTATCATGAGAGTTCCTGAAATAGGATCTTTTCTCCACAAAATTTGACTTGTTAAAATTTTCATTTTTGATAAGCCAAAGATTCTTTGCTTCTATGCGTCTGACCAAAAAGAGACAAAAAAGAGTTCAAGACAATAGAAGGGACAAAAAGAAAAGTGTCACTTTTATTTATATCCAGGCATATGAAAGTGATACAAAAACGCTCTCTTATACAATAAGATTGAGTGTTACAGTCAAAACGCTCTCTTACAATAAGATGGAGTGTTACAATTGAGGAGTACAAAGAAATCCCTCTCCCTCTCAGAGGCTCCACTCACTCCTTAAAGTCGCGTCTGATTCCAAGTGCGCGATGTTTTGTGGCTACAATAGAAGCTGGTTACACCACGATGCATGATGTAAACATCGAAAGAGCCCTAGCGGACTAAGCTAAGAGCAATGGTGTTCTTGAGGTCCGGTGGAAGCAGAAAGTCCGGCAACCCTTCGTTTATGAACATCTCTTCCCCCAGCAGACCATCCAGCAGACATGAGGAGTCCTTGATGTTACTTCTAGGGTGGGAGAGGAAGAGGATCCTACCTGCCGCCGTGTCCACCGTAACCTCCTCGCCGCCATACTTACCCTGACCATCTCTTGCCAGCAGGCGTGATTGGTGCAGTGGATCTGAAGAGACCTTGGCGAGAGTCGATTCCTCGTCAGGGACATAATATATTCCCTTGTGGACGACGAGGACCATAATATATTCCCTTGTGGACGAACATCGAACAAGTTCGCCGTCCGATATATTCTCCCACGGACTTAGCGAACATGAAGAAGGATGACCAAGCCTACCTGCAAAAAAGCAAACAGGGAATCAGGCAATTCAGAGCTTAGTACACTTCAACAGAAGAAAAACTAAGTCACAGACGCGACTATTGTCAAAGACTGCAGACGCGGGAATCATCCGCGCAACGAAATTGTCAAAGACTGCAGACGCGGGAATGATCCGCGCAGCAAACCAAATCCCCGCGGTGACTGCAGACGCACACACAGGATTCAAACACAGTCTAAGATTTGCATCTGCTCAGACGCCAAAAACTGCCATCTCTCTGTTGGAGGAACAGGAGTTGCAAGATTCGGGTCTGAAGCCTTCAACTCGAGTTGGAATTCATCCAAGTCAGTGGCCTTAAAACGCGAGCTTCATGAGTAAAGCCGCGGCCAAGCACCAAAGACTTCTATATTCGCGTCCAAGGAAGTTTAAGTCGGCGGCGCAAATTCCAGAAGGAATGCACCAACCGTAACTTCACAAGAAGGTCCAGATGATATCTCTTTAAGGGGCGTACTGAAATTCAAACTTGGTTGGATCTAAAATGTCATGGTAAGTGGGCATGACATACCCGCAGAAGCCTCTGTTAAGAGTTGAACTATCTGCATTGAGACGCGGACGTAAAAAGTGCTCAAAGAGACGCTTCCAGCCATTGAAATCACTTGACAGTGATAATCTATTGAAGAGACCAAACAGAAGCATGAAAGCTCTGGGTCATCTTCATCCACAGAGGCACCTTCATCCATGGAGGCAAACCCCTGATAGGGTTCTTGAAGGGAGAAGGCAGAGTCCCTCAGAGTACTCGTTCTCAAACAGAGCGCGGTCTAAGCAGCCGCTGTTAAAGAAAGGGGGTGAGTCCTATTTATAGGCAACTCCTGATAACGGTCATTAATGGTTCATTAATTAAAACCGCTGGCCTTAATGACCGCACGAACGCCAAAACCCAACGGGAGGCTGACGCGTGGAACGTCGCTTCGGGAAGCGTCACAGGCGCTGATCTCAAACCGTCAGCGCCGGTTTTGCATTAAAGGGCATTAACGCCCAAGCCCAATGGAAAACCGACGCGTGGACAGTTGCTTCGGGAAACAACGGATAACCCGGTTTCCCAATCGTCAGCGAAGACTTGACGGTCAAAGATCTCTGAGAATCTTTAAGTCAGGCTGCATTAAACGCAGATAGGGATGCCGCGTCCGGCTGCATTGAACGCAGATGGGAAAGCCGCGTCCAAGAATCTGCGTCACCTTTCTCAAATTGGAAGGCGTTCACCTGCGTTTTAAAGGAGCGTCCACATGACTCAAAGTCGCGTCCCTTCAGCAAACGGGGCCCTTTCTAAGGGAAAACACTTAGTCCATTCTGAGATTAGTGGAAAATACGCAAGGCTGCATCCCTCGCATCCGCTCAAGTCGCGTCTTCATTGACAGGACAAATTCGCGTTACTCAAAGCCGCGTTTGTCCCCACGGATCAATGCCGCGTCTCAAAGGACTTAGTTCTATCTGAGTTCTTATGAACTGGTGACCGCGTCCCCCTATGGATTGACGCTGCGTCTCATCAAAAAAAAAGACTTAGTTCTATCTGAGTTCTTATGAATTGATGACCGCGTCTCCCTATGGATTGACGCTGCGTCTCAGTGAAGTCTAAGTTCCTATGGAATGATGACCGCGTCTCACCCTGTGATTGACGCTGCGTCTCATCAAAAGGACTTAGTCCTATCTAAGCTCCTATGGACGGATGACCGCGTCTCACTCTATGGATCAATGCCGCGTCTCATCAAGCTCGACGCCGCGTCTCATTGAAAGAACTCAGTCTTACCTAAGTTCAGTATTCACAGCCAGTGATCAGGGAGTTGAATTCATCCACAGCTAAACAAAGAAGATGGAACAAAAACTTTAAAAACTTTTATTATATCGAAAATAGTAAAAGTGGATACAAACACTCTAGTAGAGTGTCCTCTTCTTTACAAAAAAAGAAGGGGGGAAGAAGGGGAAAAGGCTAAAAGTCTTGATCCGGCAAAGAACGGATACGCTCCCTGAGACGATACATCTCGTGCTGACGTGCCTTCTCAGCCTCCATCATGGCTTGGACCCGCAGCTCCTCTTCAGATAAAAAGGGTTTTGCAGCAAGCTGTGCTCGCTGAGATTCCAACCTGGAGGAGTGAATGATCTGACTTTCTTCAGCTCGTGCCTTCGCAGCTTGTTGCTCCTCCAGCCTCTTCCGGACGGTGACAAGCGTCCTCTCATTATCAGCGATTATGGCTTCCGCCTTAGCGATAGCAGACCGAGCATTGGTAATGGCGAGCTCTGCGTTTTGCCGAATGAACTCGGATTCCATTGAATCGTCAGCCAGTTTCTGACATTCAGCTTGGGAACGCTCGAGATTGCGGATCTCTTCAGTAACTTGTGCTTCCACCTCCTGTCGCTCTTGTTCCTGGGTGGCTAGGAGCCTAGTCAAGATGACCTGGGCTTCTTGAGAAGAACTAGCATTGTCCAAAGACTTCAGCTCTTTCAGGTCACTTCTCAGTCGCTCCACCAACAGCATACACGACTTGGCAAGCAAGGAGCCTCCGGTTAATTCGATGTTACCGGCCATGTTTCCGAGAAACGGCCGGGCAAAGTCAAAAGAGCTACGCCCAGACAGGATAAAATCGATGCACGATCGCATCGCGTCAAGGAACTGCTGCACCGTTTTGCGTGTCAGGAAATCCATGGTGTCTATCATGAAGAAAGGGGTGCAAGCCGGCTCTTTTTGCGTGAGAGTCGTGCTGGCCACTGGCACTTCCGGAAGTGTTATCGCTGCAGGAGCCTCCACAGCTAATGATGGAGTAGTAAGCGCAACCTCTGGAAGGTCCAGAGATGTTGAATCCTTGGGCGAGCCCAGCGGAGTGGAAGCCTCCCTGACTTCAATAGTAACCTCTTCACCCTGCAGAGTGGATTCTTCCCCAACCTTAGGAGTTGCCTCCTCTTCCGGCAAAATTGAAGGCTCCCCAATTTCAGTAGTTGCCCTCTCTGGAATTATCTCGGCAACTGAAGCCTTGACTCCTTCGGACTGGGTCAGCTCTTTTACCGTCTCCTCGATATGCGAGGAGATCACAGCTTCAATGTCCCCGGCCGACCCTGCAGCATAAAAGAAGAATGTTAAAACATCCTCTTCAAAATGAAAAGGAAAATTAGGTCAAAAGGTGAAAAGAGTACCTTCAGTGGGAGTAATCACCAGCTGTGATACCGTTGATGGCTCACCCCCGTATATTTCTTCCTCTGAGATGTGGGAGAACTTACTCGGATCAGGAAGAGCGGGTTCATCGCCGTAGTCGACCTCGTCTTCAAACTCGCTCTCCCCTGAGAGTGAGGAAGACGATAGCGCCCCGCACGAGACTTCTGCAGCCGGAGCCTTGCCACCAATTACCCCAGTGGTAGGGCTGGGGTCAACTGCCCGAGGACTGGAGATGAAGACACAAGGCGACCCAGGTTGCTGTGCCTCATCTCTCCCTTCATGAGCAAGTAAAAATTCGGGTTGAACTGAAATCCCCGGAATATCGACATCTCCTCCACTCATGATGTCAACCTCTAGCTGCTCATCCTCGTCAGCGGTGGTGGCTCTGTCAACGAGCTCCCCTTCCTCCGTAGACCTACGGTCTCTGCTGCTCGACCTAGGGGCACGGAATAAAGGAACATCCTCTTCAGCTATATCTTCTTCCCTCGGTACCTCAACGACAGCAGGGATGTCTTCGGATCGGGAGACTTCGGTTGTCAAGTCTCTCCGAACCTTCTTGGGAGCAGGTTCAGCAGTTGAAGCAGAGCGTTGACGACACTTGCTTACCACCTGTCGGGTCTTTATTGCTCGTGGTTCCGCCCTTGCTGCTTGCGGCTCCTCCCTTGTTGGTCGCGGCTCCGCCCTTATTGCTCGTGGCTCCCTTCCCGACCTTCTCCCGACCTCCTTCTGGGCCTTCATGTACTGTTCGATGAGTTTCGAGGGTTTACCAGACTCTGACTTTGCCTCGAGATTTGCATTGATGCTCTCAATACATGAAGACCCCGGAGCGAAGTCCGGTGACTGGTTAACCTGAGAATACCAGGTGCAGAAGCTGAAGCTCATGCGGCATTTGGACCCCTCGATAGGTAGACGGAAAGTTGCTCCCGTCCCTCCGGCCACACTGTAGTACCAAGCCTGAGCACCTTCGAACAAGTTCCCTTCGAAGGCAAGTCGAGCATTGGGATTCCCGACGTACAGCTGATCGTAGCCGAATTGTCGAGCGAAACGATTCGGCATGTACGGCTCGATAGTGCATGAAGTCCCTTGCCGGAAAAGCACATATCCGGGCCGAATATTGATCAACCACCAGAAGACTCCCGCGGACAACCTCGTGAAGCCATCTGGGCCCGCGGAATCAGTAAATAGATCCCCAAAAGATGCACCAGAGATCTCGGGGAAGCAGCGATGGAGCTGGTAATTCGCAGGATCTGAAAGTCGCTTTCGGATGTAATATATATAAAGATCACGCCAGCTCGAATCCTCCAACCGCTGTACAAAAGGGACGGAACTCTCCCTCCAACGCACTGCCGTCATCAGAGAAGGGCAGTGCATCACGTACCAAGCCATGAGGTACGTATAAGGCAGCTCGATCCGAGGGTTGGGGCGCTTCACCGTCGGATTCCCCTCTGAGTCAACATATGGCTTGCCGTGGGAGTCGACAGTTTTCGGCGCCTCGCAGAAACTCTTGGTTAGCGCCCGCAACCCGCTCTGAATGCCAGCCACCACGGCCGGGAGAAGGGCTATAGGGTTGCCATGGGCCAGGAGCACCGCCGGGTACACCACGTCAGCAACAATAGCTTCATGTGGCAGCGTGGGCACCACACAACGCTTTAGCCACAGCATCAAGAAGCCTGCCAACAGTGCCCTGTCGGAGATAGGGGTCCGGGCTTGATGGTGGAAGCTTTCGAAAACCAGGTCAGGGTCGAAACCGTCCTCGTTCGAAACCGTGGTGTAGAAGCCTTCAGGAGCCTGGGTGATCCTGTCTTCAATTTCCTCGTCGGAGCTGGGAGCCAGTCGGGTTATCGGATGGTCTTTCTTGTTGACACCGTTAAACAAGTAGCTGGCCCAAGACAGTTGCTTGACTCCCTGCGACCTCCAGGCGGTTAACTGACCGCAAATGTGGAAGTGACACATCACTTCCCAGTAAGTCTCGTACACCCGAGGAAACTCTTTCTTCAAGAGATGGAGCTCCTCAGTGGTCGGGACATATTCCTCATAGGGAATGTCCCCTGTTGCCAGCCCCGAGACCTCATGTAGCTCGTGCAGTGCAAGGCCCATCTCTCCGACCGGGGTAAAGAATGTCCCCGTCAGAGGATTATAGCGCTCCAAGACCCCGAAAAAGTTATGAAAGCCTGGTGGGACACCCCACTGTACGGCCCTGACCGCCGGGTACAGTCCCACACGCTTTAGCAGATCCCCAAGATCGGTGAGGACGAAACCCACCATCCTGCCCCACCAGTAGTTCTCCGTGAAATGGACCCACCCGGGCGGACGGAAACCGGCCGGATAATCACTCTCCGCTTCCATGAACGAGTTGAGGAAGGTAGTGCCAAGTTGTGGTATCTCTCCAACCGGAACCTCAGACTTGCGCGACCTAGGGAAAAGGCCGAGAACCGACCTGTCATGGCATCATGACGGTGTACTTTATGGGAACCCAAATCACCGAGAGTAATCTCAGGGACATATCGAGAAAGGTCCCATTCCATCTTCCGAGGGACGGACATCTGCTGGAAGTAGGACAGCGGGAACATCCTCTCCATGTCCGGAAGAAAGAATCTTCCACCCTTTATCTGACGGAGCCATTTATAAGTTCCGTCATACACACGATAGCCGCCATCGTTGATACGATCTCCGAAGAAGAAGGCAGGCTTCTCCAGCTTGACGTGAGCATCCGTTGTGAATGTTGCATCGGTCATAAGTACCCGAAGAGTTCTCATGTCAACATTAGAGAGCCTCTCCCTGCGATCCTGCGACTGGTCAGCAGTCACAGGGACAGTCCTTCGTAGCACAAAGAACGAGTCCCGGTCAGCGCCACCCACATGTCCAAAGTGGCGCGTCTTGGCGAGTGAGGCAGAAGGATGGGGCACTACAAAAGAAAATGACACTTAGTTAGATACTTTATTAGAAGCAAAAATGCTAAGTGTTCATAACCCAGACGCAGAAGAGATACTGGACGCAGGAATTATCAAATCCGCGTCCAGACCTGCGAAACCGCGCCCAGACGCAGAAGAGATACTGGACGCAGGAATTATCAAATCCGCGTCCAGACCTGCGAAACTGCGTCCAAACGCAGAAGAGATACTGGACGCAGGAATTATCAAACCCACGTCCAGACTTGCAGGATCTGCGTCTCCACCACCAGAAGGTCATGGAATGTCCTTGGTGTCACTTCTGAGGTGCGAAAAGAAGGGAGTTATCCACCTTAACCCTTTCATCACCACAACCGCCAGAAGTTAAGGAGGGTAACTCCCTTCCTTTCACACCCCCAGATTTCTAATTGCTGGGACGCAAGTGCCAGATTCATCAAAATCGGCAGCTGATGGAACAGAACGCAAGGATCAAATCTGCGTTCTGCAAACCAAGTCCGCGTCTGAACCCTTCACAATTAGAAATATTCTAAGTGAAGAATCCGAAACGCAGGACCCAATGGCGCGAGGGTCCAAACCCGCGCCTCGGTTATCAACTCAAAGACTGCGTCTGAGACCGCGCCTGAGAATCAAACACGAGTTATATTTTGTGTTAAGGATTCTTAGGGTTTAATGAGCTTCCGTTAATGGCGAAATCCACGCCCAAAAGGCATTATACCTGGGAAAGCAGCATCCTGCGTAGAAGAAGCGCCCCTCCGGGCCTCGTCGACGGTCGCCCGTGAGGAAGATGCGGTTGGCTTGGTCTTGGGTGCCATTGTTAATCAAGAATCTGATGTGAGTATGAACAAGGAAAGAAGAACTCTGTTTCTTAAAAAACCCTAAAATAGAACGCTCGGAGAAGAAGAGGTATCTCTCCAACTGTGGCTATTTATAGGCACAAGGATTCGCAAAGATACGCGGCGTGTGACCCGATAAAAGCTGCAGCAAATCATCGCATGACGCGTAGAGCAAATCTTCGCGAAGATCATGCGTCACGACTCCACAGCGAGTCGTCATTTGACACGTGGCGCGGGTCAGTTAATGAACCAAGAAATCCGCGCGCCAAAAGGTGAAATCCTGCCGGTTCCCCAGGCCAGCTGGGGGCGTAATCATCACACGGCACAGATTCGCACCCAAGAGACGCACCTCTTCGATGGACATGCCCCGTCAGCATCTCCATAAATGCATTCGGAAGGTCGCGTCTCTCTACAAAGTCCGCGTCCGACCCAGCGGGCCCAACATCACGTCTGCCTCATAGAAGATCAGGTGCGTTTCCATTGCCAAAGGACGCACCCTACAGAAATCGCGTCTTTAAAGCAGTACCATCTCGGCTTTTTTGAAAAGAACCTGTGTTCGGCCTCCTGCCTCTGCAAAATCAGTTCAACAGTACACTGACGCAAGCAGACGACCAACCGCTCCTGGCTTAAAGCACACCCGTGACAGACTAAAAGCAATCGGGGAGGTTTAGACTGTGCATCTAGACACTCAACATGATCAACTCTGGTGGCTTCAAAGAGTTCAAACAGTACACTCACGAAGACCAACTTCAGATAAGATCGAACCCGGAGCATCAACAGTCCAGCCATGAAGGTGAATTCAGCTAGAGTCCAAAGTATTTCGAAATCCATCCCAGTTAACTGCGGAATATCGAAAACTTTGGAGGGGGTTCTGTAGGCTGTCTAAAAGTTACTGGAGGACAAGCTATTGAAAAGCAAAGTTTCAAGCTCTAGACGCGAGGGACTATCACCCGCATCTCAGCATCAAGGCGCGTTGGCTCGACACCCGCGTCTCAGCATCAAGGCGCGTCGGCCTGACACCCGCGTCTTAGCATCAAGGCGCGTCGGTCTGACATCCGCGTCTCAGCATTAAGGCGCGTCGGCCTGACACCCGCGTCTCAGCATCAAGGCGCGTCGGTCTGGCACCCGCGTCTCAGCATCAAGGCGCATTGGCTTGAAACCCGCGTCTCAGTTATAACCGCCTTGGTTAAGGGACCAATCACTGCCCACACGTAAGAAAAATCAGCTCACATCGTCGCGTGTCTTTAGCAGGCACGTGGGTTAGTTACCGCCCATGTAGCGGGAAAGTTGGCCCTCATTGTGGAGCGTTTTCAGAGGGGGCACGTTCACCCCTGGGATCTCTATAAATAGCCCCGTCGCTATGAAGAAGGGGTCGAATTTTTGGTGATCGGCATCAAGGGGAAGATCATCAGCAAAGAGAGAGAGAAGATCATCAGCAAAGAGAGAGAGAAGACTCTTCAGCAAGTTCGCTGCGTACGAGCTAACCTTCGCCTACCTTCTCTTTTAGAGTTTTGGTAGACAGAGCTGTGTCACTCTTTCTACCGGCCAAAGAGGAGATCCCTGAAGGACGGTCATCTGGTCAACGGAGAACAAGATTCACTCTCCACCGCCACACGAAGAACCCAGCCTTAAACAAAGGGGGAATTCAAGACTCAATATTCTCCCTCCCTTATAACCGGAAGGAACAGTTCTTGTTGTAATCTTTTTCATTTGATTCAAGGAAAACTTTTACGGCAATTCACTGTCTCCCTCTTTCCCGGGTCATACAGTTAGCAATAACTTTCTGAGGTAGAAAATCTGTGTCATTGAACACCTTCCCATTCCTTGCTCTCCAAATGCAACAGCATGTAGCCTCAATAGTAGTCATCCAGATAAATCTCAGTCTATTGTCCGGTATGGAAGTTGTTGAAGTTTAGAATGAGACAGTCTAAAGTAAGAGGGAAAGTGGTGATATTGAAGCATAAGAGACATTAGACTCTAAAAATCAGTGATAATGGGACACTGGACAAATAAGTGGGCAGTGCTCTCAATGGCAGTGAGGCAAAAGGGGTGCATCACTTTTTGCTAAGATTGGACCAAGTATTAAGCCTATATTTTGTCACAGGCCAGAAGAAGATTTTGACTTTGAGGGGGCAAGAAGCATGCCAAATAAGCTTATAATAAGTGTTAGTTTTGAGGATCAATCTAACAACTAATCAATATCACCGAAATATCACCGATCTAATTGGTCAGGTCGGTGAATATGAGGTGGGAGGTTTTCCGTTGAATAGAACGTTACTTAATTAAAGAACCACCTTTCAATTACCTTCCTTGGTTAAACACCAATTAGACTGGTATAAGTCAGTCTCAATATACTGAATATTAGTATAACCCCTGTATAAAAAAATTAATTCACTTATACAGTACTTGGAGTGAGGTACGCTTATAGGGAATCTCCTTAAAACAATTACGCCCCCACGACGGTGCAACGGGTTACTGGACGCTGGTCTCCCAAGATACAACACTCCTTCACGGTATTTGGATATCACTATCAAATTATCGTACGGTCGAACTGTACTTAACTAGTACCTTCACAGGATTAGCAAAGCAGCAGGACCAAGACATATTTCAGGGAGAATATTTGTCTTTACTTTGGAGGAGCACCCACTGTAGAGAAAGAAGGAAGGTAGAAGAATATTCTTCTTTGAAAGTCACAGATTCGGACAACAATTCTATTAAAGAATCTGTTGAATATTCTGAGCCTTCTTTAAGAACGAATTTTACAGAATCTCTTGAAAGTCGCTTCGGAGCCTGAGCGCTATTTATAGCGCTCCGGGAGGGGTAAAATGATCTGAACCCAGCCGTACGGTTGTAACGGTTCGGTCTGAATTGTTGCAACGGTTCGTTTCGGACAGCAATCGTCCAACTGTTTGCGGCAGTTTGCTGAAAGCCATTGTGCTTCGGGATTGGATCCGAATGGCGAAGCGGGTAGGATCTGCGATAATCCATACCCGTGAGACTCGGTTCAAAACGAACCGGACCGGATAGGGAACCCGAACCCGAGCCCGAGCTTGAACCCGAGCTCGGCCCGGTCCGGCGCTGGCCGGTCGCCGCCAACGGCGGCGCGCGTGTGGGCATGGTTTCCCGCTAATCACGCACGAAAACTCCAAGTACCCAAAGGGCACACCCTTTGTTCTCATTTTTCTCTATTAAAATACTTGAAACTTTCATCCCATGGTCAATGTGGGACTAAATGCTTTTAGCTACCTTTAGTTCCCTTTTGGCTTTAAATTAGGCAAACTTTAGGCTTGAATATCTTATTCATTCGAAGTCTGAATTGAATATGTGAATATACCACGTTCATCCCCAATGGAAGGAGAACACACTCCAACCATTATCCAATTGATTCTATCAACGGATCTCGCAGTAATTCAACTCAAAGATTCAAGTTTTTTAATGACTTATAATTTACATGCCCTAATCTAGCATGCCATAAAATAGGAGACTCAAGCAAATAAACAGAAGATTTTTTTTATTTATAAGCTTTGGGTACAAATACACAGACTTTTTATCCACCACTGTAACATTTTCTTTAAAAAGTCCATCAACAAGATAACCCTTTCCCACATACATTTCACCCTTAGTAAGTACAAATTTATCTGATTCAAAAACTAAATCCTTTCATACAAAGTATTGATCCAGAGATCAGATTCTTGCGGATATCTGGAACATGTAGCACATCGTTCAGAGTAAGCTCTTTCCCAGATGTTCACTTCAGGATGACCTTTCCTTTTCCCTCAATCTTGGAGACTGCTGAGTTTCCTATGAACAGTTGCTCATCTTGCTCTAGTTTTTGATATTCAGAGAATAATAATTTCTCAGAGCAGATATGTCGAGTAGCCTCAGTGTCTACCCACCAATTCTTATTGTTGGTCGTCAGATTCACTTTTGACACCACAGCTGAAAGGCTCGGCGACGCATGGTCGGTCAGGTTTGCCTGTGGATGGTTCTTCTTGTTCTTTTTGAGACGACTGTGACATTCATTCACCTTATGCCCCTCTTTGTTGCAGATATAGTAGGTTCTCTTGAAGCGCATGTCCTTACCTTCTTGGACCTTGTCTTTGTACCCTTGGACAGTCTTCTTCCGCTTTAAGCCTTTAGAAGTAGACGCTTTCCCCTTTGAGTCTTCGATCACATTGGCTTTGGCTTCATAGAAGTTCTTACTGCTCTTTTTCTCGGAGTTTCGGTTGTCCTCCTCAATTCGAAACCTCACAATGAGATCTTCTAAGTTCAGCTCCTTGTGCTTGTGCTTCAGGTAGTTCTTAAAATCTCTCCATGCAGGTGAGAGTTTCTCTACGATAGTAGCAACCTGAAAAGTTTCAGGTAGATTCATACCTTCGGCCTCTATCTCGTGCAAGATAAGTTGAAACTTTTGCACCTGACTGCTCACAGTCATGTTGTCCACCATTTTGTACTCCAAAAATCGTCCTACGATGAGCTTCTTGGTACCGGTATCCTTAGTCTTGTACTTCTTATCAAGACTGGCCCATAACTTCTTTGCCGTTGTGATAGGAGTGTATACATTGTAAAGAGAATCATCCAGTCCATTCAAAATATAGTTTCGGCAAAGGAAGTCACCTTGAGTCCATGCATCGACAGTAAGGACTGAGTCCCGATCAGTTCCGGGTTCTGGTGGATCCTCTTGCAGGAATTTAGCTAGATGCAGAGTGGTCAAGTAGAAGAGCATCTTCTGTTGCCACCTCTTGAATTCTGTGCCATCAAATTTTCCTGGCTTCTCCGGCTTCGGGTTAGGAAGTAGAGCAGACATCAAAGTTTGGATCTGGGTGTCTTACTTGAGCTGCCTTGATTAGTCTCAGACATTTTCTATAAGTTCAAGCAGAACAGAAGTAAAAAAACTTCAAATAATTGTCTTAAGATTGTTAATTTTGTGGATCAATCTGACAACTAATCAATATCACAGAAATATTACCAATCTAATTGGCCAGGTTGGTGAATATCAGGTAGGAGATTTTCCGTTCAATAGAACGTTCCTTAATGAAAGAACCACCTTTCAATTACGTTTCTTGGTTAAACACCAATTAGACTGGTATAAGTCAGTCTCAATATACTGAATATCAGTATAACCCTTGTATAAAGAAATTAATTCACTTATACAGTACTTGGAGTGAGGTACGCTTATAGCGAATCTCCTTAAGACAATTACACCCCCCGCAACGGTGCTAACGGGTTACTGGACGCTGGTCTCTCAAGATACAACACTCCTTCATAGTATTTAGATAGCACTATCAAATCATCGTACGGTCAAACTGTAGTTAATCAGTACCTTCACAGGATTAGCAAAGCAGCAGGACCAAGATAAATTTTAGGGAGAATATTTGTCTTTACTTTGGAGGAGCACCCACTGTAGAGAAAGAAGGAAGGTAGAAGAATATTTTTCTTTAGAAGTCACAGATTCAGACAGCAATTCTATTAAAGAATCTGTTGAATTTTCTTAGCCTTCTTTCAGAAGGAATTTTTCAAAATCTCTAGGAAGTCGCTTTGGAATCTGAGTTGTAGAATTCCCACTTCCTGTTAGAATTCATTTCGAAACTGAGTGCAGAAATCTCACTTCAGAATGCAGAAGATTGATTGTTGTTATTTTCTGTATGTTTTGACTGAGAGAAATGAAGCGTTATTTATAACGCTCCGGGAGGGGGGGTAAAATTGTCTGAACCCAACCGAACGGTTGTAACGGTTCAGTCTGAACCGTTGTAATGATTCATTTTCAGGAGGGGGTAAAATGGTCTGAACCCAATCGAACGGTTGCAACGGTTCGGTCTGAACCGTTGCAATGATTCGTTTCGAACAGCAACCGCCCAACTGTTCGCGGCGGTTTGCTGAGAGCCGTTGCGCTTCGGGTTCGGATCCGGATGGCGAAACAGGTAGGATCCGCGGTAATCTATACCCATGAGACCCGGTTCAAAGGGTAGGGAACCTGAACCCAAACTCGAGCCTGGCCCGGCGCCAGTGCGCGCGTATGGGCATGGTTTCCCCCTAATCGCGCGTGAAAACTCTAAGTACCCAAAGGGCACACCCTTTGTTCCCATTTTCTATATTTAAATACTTCAAACTTTCATATCATGGCCAATGTGAGACTAAATACTTTTAGCTACCTTTAGTCCCCTTTTGGCTTTGAATTAGGCGAATTTTAGACTTGAATATCTCATTCATTCGAAGTCGGAATTGAACATGTGAATATACCATATTCATCCCAAATGGAAGGAGAACACACTCCAACCATTATCCAATTAATTCTATCAACGGATCTCGTCGTAATTCAACTCAAAGATTCACATTTATTCTTCATATTTTCTAATAGTAAGGAGACTTAACTCTCCTATAGTTAATAAAATTGTACAAAAATTTGACAGAAAACCCTTAAATAGGATCTAAATCCCACACAGGAGTGTCACAAGCAGCAGGCCCTATGGGAGGAAGATTGTTGATCAGACTGGCTTTATCCTCAATCTCAGCAATACTAATAGCTCTTCTAGTGATATTATGCCAACCAACATTAGCATTAACACTCTTCTTTTGCTCCCACACAGTACAATCAAGGTTGAAAGCAAGCTTGTCAGTTTCAGAGTGAAGGCTAATGATATTGTTATTAGAAACTCACTTGTTCATTCAAAATCTGACAATTGTGCCATCTTTATAGTTTGATGTTAGCAAGAAGGGGTTTTTGTTGGAAATATGAAGAATAAATATGAATCTTTGAGTTGAATTACGGTGAGATTTATTGATTGAATCAATTGGATAATGATTGGAGCGTGTTCTCCTTCCATTGGAGATGAACGTGATATATTCACATGTTTAATTCTGATTTCGAATGAATGAGATATTCAAGTCTAAAGTTTTGTCTAATTCAAAGCCAAAAATGGGACTAAAGGTAGCTAAAAGCATTTAGTCCCACATTGGCCATGGGATGAAAGTTAGAAGTATTTAAATAGAGAAAAATGGAAATAAAGGGTGTGCCCTTTGGGTATTTGGAGTTTTCCCGCGTGATTAGGGGGACACCATGCCCGCACGTGCAAGCGCACCGCCGCTGGCGGAGGCGGCACTATCGGGCTCGGGTCCAGGTTCGGGTTTTCTTTTTGAACCGGGTCACACGGGTATAGGTTACCACGGATTATACCCGCTTTGCCATCCGGATCCGAACCGCCTAGCACGACGGCTGTCAGCAAATCGCTACGAATAGTTGAGCGATTGCCATCTGAAACGAACCATTGCAACCATTCGGTTGGGTTTGGACACTTTTACTCTTCCCGGAGCGCTATAAATAGCGCTCTATTTTCTCAAACAAAACACACAACACAAAACAGAAGCAATCCTTCCTCTGCATACTGAAATGGGATTTTCTGCAACTCAAGTTTGATGTGACTTCCAACAGGGAGTGGAGATTCTGCAACTCGGATTTCGAAGCGACTTTCAAGAGATTCTGAAAAATTTGTTCTGAAAGTAGGCTCAGAAAATTCAACAGATTTTTTAATAGAATTATTGTCTGAATCTGTGACTTCTAAAGAAGAATATTCTTTTACCTTCCTCCTTTCTCTCCAGTGGTGCTCCTCCAAAGTAAAGACAAATATTCTCCCTGAAATTTGTCTTGGTCCTGCTGCTTCAATTATCCTGTGAAGGTACTGGTTAATTACGGTTCGACCGCACGGTGATTTGGTAGTACTATCCAATACTGTGATGGAGGGTTGTATCTTGGGAGACCAGCATCCAGTAACCCGTTAGCACCGTCGCGGGGGATGTAATTGTCTTAAGGAGATTCGCTATAAGCGTACCTCACTCCAAGTACTGTATAAGTGAATTAATTTTCTTTATACAGGGGTTATACTGATATTCAGTATATTGAGACTGACTTATACCAGTCTAATTGGTGTTTAACCAAGGAAGGTAATTGAAAGGTAATTCTTTAATTAATGAACGTTCTATTGAACGAAAAAACTCCCACCTGATATTCACCGACCTGGCCAATTAGATAGGTGATATTTCGATGATATTGATTAGTTGTCAGATTGATCCTAGAAACTAACAATCTTAAGACAATTAATTTGAAGTTTCTTACTTTTATTCTACTTGAACTTGCAGAAAATGTCTGAGACTATTTAAGACAGCTCAAGTAAGGCACCAAACATGCAGATACAAGCTTTGATGCTCACTCCACTTCCTAACCCGAAGCTGGAAAAGCTAGAAAAATTTGATGTCACAGAATTCAAGAGATGGTAACAGAAGTGCTCTTCTACTTGACCAATCTATATCTGGCCAAATTCCTGCAAGAAGATCCGCGAGAAACCAGAATTGATCGGGACTCAGTCCTTGCAGTCGATGCATGGACTCAAGGTGGCTTCCTTTGTCGAAACTATATTTTGAATGGACTGGATGACTCTGTTTACAATATCTACAATCCTATCACAATGGCAAAGAAGTTATGGGCCAGTCTTGATAAGAAGTACAAGACTGAGGATACTGGTACCAAGAAGTTCGTCGTAAGACGATTTCTGGAGTACAAGATAGTGCAAGAGTTCTAACTTATCATGCACGAGATAGAAGCCGAAAGTATAATTCTACCTGAAACTTTTCAGGTTGCTACTATCGTGTAGAAGCTTCCACCTGCGTGGAGAGATTTCAAGAACTACCTGAAGCACAAGCGCAAGGAGTTGAAGTTGGAAGATCTTATTATGAGGCTTCAAATTGAAGAGGACAACCGAAAGTCCGAGAAAAATAGCAGTAAGAACTCCTATGAAGCCAAGGCCAATGTGATCGAAGACTCAAAGGGGAAAGCGTCTACTTCCAAAGGCTTAAATCAGAAGAAGACTGCCCAAGAATACAAAAACAAGGTCCAAAAAGGTAAGAACATAAGCTTCAAGGGAACCTGCTACATCTGCAATAAAGAAGGGCATAAGGCGAATGAATGTCGCAGCCGTCTCAAAAAGAACAAGAAGAACCATCCACAGACAAACCTGACCGATCATGCATCACCCCCTTTCAGCTGTGTTATTAGAAGTGAATCTGACGACCAACAATAAGGATTGGTGGGTAGACACTGGGGCTACTCGGCACATCTACTCTGAGAAATTATTATTCTTTGAATATCAAAAATTAAGGCAAGATGAGCAACTCTTCATGGGAAACTCAACCATCTCTAAGGTTGAAGGAAAAGGAAATGTCATTCTGAAGTGGACATCTGGGAATGAGCTTACTCTAAACGATGTGCTACATGTTCCAGATATCCATAAGAATCTGATCTCTAGATAATACTTTGTAAGAAAAGATTTAGAACGATTTTTGAATCAGATAAATTTATGCTTACTAAGGGTGGGATATATATTGGAAAGGGTTATCTTGTTGATGGATTTTTTAAACCCAATGTTGCAGTGGTGGACAAAAAGTCTGTGTATTTGTACCCTAAGCTTATAAATAAAGAAAAGTCTTCTGTTTATTTGCTTGAATTTCCTATTTATGGCATGCTAGATTAGGGCATGTAAATTATAAGTCATTAAAAAATTTGTCTAATCTAGGATATATTCCTAAACTCAACTTGAAAAAAATTTACAAGTGTGAGATTTGTGTTGAGGCCAAATTAGCGAAAAATTCATTTCACTCAATTGATCGAAATACAGAACCTTTAGGGTTAATTCATAAAGATCTGTCTGACTTGAAGTTTATGCCAATTAGAGGCGGGAAAAAGTATTTTATTACTTTTATTAATGACTGTATAAGATACTGTTATGTGTATCTTTTAAATAGTAAGAATGAGGCAATAAATATGTTTATAACATATAAAGCCGAAGTTGAGAGTCAACTCTACAAGAATATCAAGATTCTAAAAATTGATAGAGGCAGAGAATATGAATTAAATGATTTTAGTGAGTTATGTGCTAAATTTGGTATAATCTATCAAACAACAGGACTATAAACTCTTCAGCAAAATGGAATTGCTGAACAGAAGAACAGAACTTTGAACGAGATAGTCAATTCCATGCTCGTAAGTTCTGGAGCTCCGCAGAACTTATGGGGAAAAACCTCTGTTAACTGTAAATTATATTCTAAACAGAGTACCCCACAAGAAATTTGGTCTTATACCATTTGAGTTATGGCATGAAAGAATACCTTCCTATCATTACCTCAAAATGTGGGGTGCCTTGCAAAGGTGCTAGCACCATTACCTAAAAAAGCTAAGTTGGGAGTAAGAACTATAGACTGCATATTCATAGGCTATGCCTTGAATAGTAGTGCCTATAGATTTCTGATTCATATTCAGAGATATCATATATTCATGTAAATATGATTATCGAATCTAGAGATGCTGCGTTCTTTGAAGATATTTTTCTATATAAACGAGAAACAGATAAGACTTCTGGAAAAAAACACATGAAATGGCGTTCAGGGACGAAAGCCCTGAGGAACCGATTGTTAATGCGGAAATTGAACTAAGAAGAAGTCAGAGATCTAGAATCTCAAAATCTTTTGGTTCAGATTTCATAGCATATGCTATTGAAAGCGAGCATCAAACATTTAAAGAGGTTATGTCTACCCCAGAAGCATAAATGTGAAAAGAGGCTATAAATAGCGAAATAGAATCCATACTAAGTAATCTTACTTGAAATTTGGCAAACTTTTCTCATGACAGTAAACTAATTGGATGTAAGTGAATTTTCAAAAGAAATTAAAACTCGATAGATCTATCGATAAATACAAGGCTAGATAGCCAAGGGTTATCGACAAAAGAAAAGACTTGACTACTTCGATACTTTATTAACAGTAACAAGAATAACCTCCATTCGGATGTTGATTGCAATTGCAGTATTGCATAACTTAGATATCCATCAAATGGATGTCAAGACTGTATTATTAAACGGTGAATTAAATGAAGAAATATATATGGATATATGGAGCAACCTGAAGGATTTATAGTCAAGGGCCAAGAACACAAAGTGTGTAAATTGGTAAAATCCTTATATGCTCTAAAGCAGGCTCTAAAATAATGGCATGAGAAATTTGATAGTGTCATGATCAAAGATGGATCCACTATCAATGAATGCGATAAGTGTGTTTACACTAAAACAGTTGAAAATGCATGTATCATTATTTGTCTTTATGTAGACGACATGTTGATACTTGAGACTAATATTGAAATGATCTAGTCCACTAAGAAAATGTTATCCAACAGTTTTGACATGAAGGATCTGGGGGTTACTGATGTAATTTTAGGAATTAAAATCATCAGAACACCAGATGGAATCAGTCTATCTCAATCTCACAATGTGGATAAGATGATAGAAAGATTCAAGGATCGTGGGATAAAAGAGAATACAAATCCTTTTCTCCCACGCATCCATCTTCGTAAGAATACAGGAACTGGAGTACGCCAATTGGAGTATTCTCAGATTATCGAAAGTCTAATGTATTTAATAAATTACACTAGACCTGATATTGCTTATGATGTAAGCAAGTTAAGCAGATACACTAGCAATCCTAGTGATGATCATTGGACTGCTCTACTACGAGTATTGGGTCACGTATCATATACCAAGAAATATGCCTTGAGATATAGAAGTATCCACCTGTACTTAAAGGATACAGTGATGCTAATTGGATTGTAGATTTTGAGGAATCAAAATCAACTAGCTTATACATATTTACTCTAGGAGGAGCAGCGGTATCTTAGAAATCTTCCAAACAGACATGTATTACCCATTCCACTATGGAATCGAAAATCATAACCTTAGATAAGGCCAGAGAAGAAGTAGATTGGCTTCGACAATTTTTGAAAGATATATCATTATGACAAAATCAGTGCCCGTTATATGCATACACTACGATAATCAAGTAGTTATATCTTGGGCACAAAATGTTATATACAACGGTAAGTCTAGACATGTTCATCGTAGACATAATACTGTTAAGCAGCTGCTCTCAAATGGAATTATCTCTATTGACTTTGTCTCGTCAAAAGATAATTTAGTGGATCCGCTTACTAAAGGTTTAAGTGGAGAGCGTATAAACTGCGCATCGAAGGGAATGGGTCTAAAAGCCTAACCTTATCGAATCAGCTCAATAAAAATCTCACTTAGCGACTGGAGATCCCACGGACTAAGTTCAAGAGAAAAAACTAGTTATGATTGACTTAGCAAGTAAGCACTTAGGAGCTTGACTCCAATCCATTCCTAAGGTGCACACAAGTGCTTTCTATAAGTGGATTAAGGGTAAGCTTAACGCTTTTAATGATGCCTATATCTTGTTACTAAACAAGTAGAGTAGAGTAGACTACTCTTAATAGGACGATCACCCTATGTGAGTATAGAGTTGGGTCGGCTCTTTGGGAATTTCTATGGAGGCGGTTATTCCTTAAAGATACTCTCTGAAGCTAAGAATGTCCAGGACCAAAATGGACACAACCGCGAACCAAAGTTGATTTGAAAAGTTACTGTGTGAAGCTTGTTGACTAGGCTTACACTAATAGCTAACAGTTCAAGACCTAGTTCACTGATTAGCTAGTAAGTCCGATAAAACTTTCGCTATGGAAAGTTCAAGATCTACTTCACCTATCCTGATGCAGTTTCTTTTCTAAAGTACCTTTCACGATAGAGTCAGTCTCTTTGTGTGTCAATTCCTTAAATCTCCATTCATTGTGGGGGATTGTTGGAAATATGAAGAATAAATGTGAATCTTTGAGTTGAATTACAGCGAGATCCATTGATTGAATCAATTGGATAATGGTTGGAGTGTGTTCTCCTTCCATTGGGGATGAACGTGGTATATTCACATGTTCAATTAAAACTTCGAATGAATGAGATATTCAAGTTTAAAGTTTGCCTAATTCAAAACCAAAATGGGACTAAAAGTAGTCAAAAGCATTTAGTCTCACATTGACAATGGAATGAAAGTTTGAAGTATTTAAATAGAGAAAAATGGGAATAAAGGATGTGCTCTTTGGGTACTTGGAGTTTTCGCGCGCGATTAGGGAGACACCATGCCCGCACGTACACGCGCGCGCGCGCCACCGCTAGCGGCGGCGGCCGGCCGGGCTCGGGCTCGGGCTCCCTACCCGGTCCGGTTCTTTTGAACCGGGTCTCACGAGTATGGGTTACCGCGGATCATACCAGCTCCGCCATCCGGATCCGAACCGCCCAGCGCAACGGCTGTCAGCAAACCGCCGCGAACAGTTGGGCGGTTCTTCAGTTGCTGTCTGAAACGAACTGTTGCAACGGTTCAAACTGAACCGTTGCAACCGTTCGGTTGGGTTCGAACACTTTTACCCCTCCCGGCACAACACAAAACAAAAGCAATTCTTCCTCGGCATACTGAAGTGGGATTTTCTGCAACTCAAGTTCGAAGTGACTTCCAGCAGGAAGTGGGGATTTTGCAACTCAGATTCCGAAGCACTTCCAAGAGATTCTGAAAATTCATTCTGAAAGAAGGCTCAGAAAATTCAACAGATTCTTTAATAGAATTGTTGTCTAAATCTGTGACTTTCAAAGAAGAATATTCTTCTATCTTCCTCTTTTCTCTCTAGTGGGTGCTCCTCCAAAGTAAAGACAAATATTCTCCCTGAATTTTGTATTGGTCCTACTGCTTCAATTATCCTGTGAAGGTATTGGTTAACTACGGTTCGACCGTACGGTGATTTGGTAGTGCTGTCCAAATACCGTGAAAGAGTGTTGTATCTTGGGAGACCAGCGTCCAGTAACCCGTTAGCGCCATTGCGGGGGACGTAATTATCTTAAAGAGATTCGTTATAAGCGTACCTCACTCCAAGTACTATATAAGTGAATTAATTTTTTTTATACAGGGTTATACTGATATTCAGTATATTGAGACTGACTTATACCAGTCTAATTGGTGTTTAACCAAGAAAGATAATTGAAAGGTGGTTCTTTAATTAAGGAACGTTCTATTGAACGGAAAACCTCCCACCTGATATTCACCGACCTGGCCAATTAGATCGGTGATATTTCGGTGATATTGATTAGTTGTCAGATTGATCTTAGAAACTAACAGTTTTGACATAGACAATACTGAGTTCCAAAAGGGTAAGTGAGAGGGAAAGGCAGAAAAGGCTGGATATGTTTAGTTGCAGATGAATAGAGCGATGACAGGATATTGCCAACAAGGAATCTTTTAGTGAGAGATTTCCTCATCTATTTAGAAAATAGGGATATATTGAAATGGTGCAGGTTAATAATCCCTTGTCCTCCTTCAGATCTAGAAAGCCAAACATTGGTCCAATTAACTAGGTGACTGACTGAGGAAGTGTGCTTGCTGCCTTCCCAAAGAAATTGGCTTTTGATACTGTCTAATTTTCCCCTCAAACATGCAGAACGTAAGAAGGAAGAGACATTGTAAAGAGTAAGAGCAGTGAGGTTGACTTTGCCTCCAAAACAGATGAAGTTATTCTTCCAACTTGCCAATTTATTGTAGAATTTATCAATGATATATTGCCAGTCACTTTTCCTCAACTTACCTTTTGTTATGGGTAGGCCAAGCTATTTAATAAGGAGAGGTTGGCGGCAAGGGATAAAATGTGCTTACTTAAAAGTCTTGTGACTTTGTAATCACCTTGGGGGTACAAAAATTAAAAACCTTTTATATTAACTAAAAATTTAACACAATGAATAATCAAAGAGTGAAGTCGAATTCTCGATGAAGAGCTCTAAAACTTCTCCTCAAAATTTCTCTTGATTAAGAGTTGAGGTACTTCAATAGCTCTCTTAGTTCAAATAAGTGTAAGCACATGAAAGTATATCAAGCATGTAAGGATAGAAAAGAAATAGCATGCAAGATATCATGTCACAGCCCGCTTCTCAAAATACGCGGAAACGGAGTAGCGACGAAGGTCGGCGACGTATATATGCGAGAAAAATACCCACGCACATACGCTAAGCCTAAAATAATCTGAACAAGTTACAAAATCTACTACGATAATTCAATATCACTGTAACATGACATATAAATATCTAACACAATGATAACAGATGAATAAAGAAAAAAATGGTAACTGAATGCGATAAAAATAGAATCAGGAAATAACATGAATAAAATAGCAAGAATATGTATAATCAAGAAAAGAGAGACTCCAGCTCCTCGTAATGCATACGATCACACGAACACCTGAACAATAAAAGAAAGTGTCCAAAAATCCTGTACGTGCGAATTCAAGGTCGTCAGAAGCAACCTAATGAGTGTGTAAAGGAAAAGGTATTCGTGTATAATAACACAAGCAATAACAACATCATAACTGAAATAAAACATAACAGAATAATCAATATCAAGAACAAAGTTATAAACGATATATAACTGGTATCTTGACCACTAATGTCAAGATTTGTAACCTAGCATATGTCACTAGTCTAGTATACAATCCGGTCATGTGTACAATCACATGTCGATCATAATTATATATATACGTACAATCGGGTGATCACGATCAGTCACAATACATTAACAGTTTATCATTATTAATTATGTTAGCGAACACCAATTGCTACATGTAATAGACGCATCCCATATTACGCCTACTACACGCGCCAATCGAGATCCTCAGTTATTGAAACTGATCGGTTGGAGATATTGTCTGTATTTTAGGTGGGTCCCATACATACCCGGGACCACGGCCCTGAAACAGACCGTACCGCAAGTAGTCAGGAAGATGTATAACAGGTCAGGTACATGTATAATAGGAACAGGAACAGAACAGGATGCTAGTCACCCCACGGGAAGCCTGCAGTAGAACCCTCTTTCGGCTGCGCAACCTAAATCTTAGGTCCACCCAAATACAGACGCTATCTCCTCCATCAATTTTCTCAATCCCCATTGTAAGTTGTTTAATGTCAGGTTATTTAGATTATCAAGATTATTTAATGTACATGTTACCTAGACCGCTGGGATAACTCGGTGGATAACAATGTCAACATGTATAATCAGAAAACCGATATAACAGGATATATATATAATGTCAGTGAACAGGATACCGGTATAACAGAACAGGTAACAAGTATAACATGAGAGTGTTGTTACCGTTTACAATATATACCAAGCAATTATGGTAACATGAACAATATAATTATCAGGTAAATGTCATGTGTAATCAATCAAGTTCTTCAGGTAAATCATGATATTTAGGATAAGTAATGACTTGCTGGCATGAATAGAATAATCCAGACAAAGTATATAATCAATTCAGATCCTCAAATTCATCGACATATATCCACCTTCTAAGTCACCAATAAGTAAAACCAATCAATAGCTGCCATAAAACTCCAAACATGTAATATAGTCACCGATATCAATGAAATCACTCTCATAATAACTCTATCTCCAATAACTGAAGTAGTCAAGATCAAATCATGAATATCCAACTAAACTCTCACATGTTTTATCATCAATAAGAATAATCAAATCTACTGATAATGTCACTCAGATATCAACTCGTATAACTACCATCATGACCAGTAAAATCCAAGATCTAAATATAATTATAGTTTAAGTTATATCACCAATAGTTCCAATCCCAATCAAGATAGTAACTAAGAAATGGGACATCCTCAAGCTATATGAAATCTAAGTCTTGATATCCAAACCTTGATATCAATAAAGATCATTACTCAGATAATTGATCAGTGAATAGATCTAAATAAAATACTTACAACGAATAATCCAAAATCAGTATTATGTGATAGATCAAAATCAAGTTAAGATATTCTACCATATGATCAGAATCCGACTATTATTGATCTCGTCTAAATATAAATTAAGATCCTATGTAAATCTCAAGTTGAACTCTAGGTCCATATATAAATCTAAACATCAAGATAAATCAATATAAAATATCTTATTTAATCCATCCTCATTGTCCAAATGAATTCTCGTCTGAAACATCATCAAATAAATGTCCGATAATACCTCTAATAAATCTACAAATATGAACCAGACCAATCTCAAGATCAATTTAAGACACACTCTAAGGTGTAGGACGACTAGCCTAGAATCAAAAATAATAATCCTCCACACATGTAATGATATTGATAACCACTCATATGAACTAATTAAATAGAATGAGCACTCATCGATGTCTCATGAAGGAATACATGTAAACACACTAGTAAAATAAGTCAGATGATCACATGAAATGAAACATGTACTCATACAGGTAAAATAAAGCAGATGGTCATAAGAAATAAAGCAAGTAATATATATATATATATATATATCAATTCATTTATCATAAAAATTCTTATTTAATTGAAGGGGGAAAGAACACTCATAACACAATTAAACAAAGAAGAGAAACACTCACAACAAAATTTAATAAAATTACACAAAGAAAAGAAACACTCACAACAAAATTAAATAATATTAAAATACTCAATGAGAAGACAAAGAATACTCACCTGAACTCGATCCTAGGTCCAGAGCACTGAAATCATAAGGCTCTGATAAATTTACGTAAATTATTTCAATAGAAATTATTAGATTTTTAAAAGGATATTTTACTTAGGAGTTATAAGAGGTTTTAATCTTGATTAATTAGTTTGAGGTTGAGAATATGGTTCTCTGAGTCTACTAAATCTAATAGATTTAATTTAAACTAATTTCTAATTTTTGTTGAATTTTTAAGAGGCTTTAAACTATTAAAAATATTTAACGGGTCTATATTTACCATTAAGGACAATGGCTTTAAAGTAGTTGATTTGAGTTAATTTCATATTGATATTTGTTTCAAATTTTTATCATAGAAGTAGAAGAATTGTAGATTATTGTTTATATTTCTCCCTATTTTTTTTGACATTTTTAGCTAATTATTTTTATTGCAATTTACAAATACTTTTTTCTTTCTTCCTTTCTTTCTTCTTCTTTTTAATACACTTGCAACAGCCCAGGCCCGTGTTCAGGCCTGACTAGGCCAGGCCTAGGCCGGACCAGGCCAGGCCTGGTTCGGAATTCTTTTTTTTCTTTTTTTAGTAGAGGCCAGGCCTGTGCTGCCAGGCCCAAGCCGGCCAGGCTTGGCCTGGGCTTGGTCATGCCCTGGCCGGCTACTCTCGGCGTGGCCGAGAGCAGCAACCTCTCTTCTTTTTTTTTTAAAAAAAATCTTTTTTTGAAAATCTTTTGTTAAAAATTCTGAAAAAATATATAAATTAAAATTATGAGTTGGAATATCTTCACATGTATTTTAATTGGATTTTAGATTGGATTTTTGATGTATAAAATTATTCATGTAGATCATGGTATAGACATGATTTTTAATAAATAATTTATATCAATAAATTTTTAGAAAATAAATTACTTACTTGGATTTGCTCTCCCCTATCATGTTCCTCCATCTTACACTTCAAAATCCCTTTTTATTCATGCTCTGCTTGAGGAGAAAAGAAAGAAGGGGTGGGGAGAGTTGAGGCATGATTTTCTCTTGAGGTAGAAGAGAAAGAAAGAGTTTGGATCTTATATAGGTTATTAGACATTTTAGAAACCTGAATTCTATTTAGGTTTAGGTTGCTTAATTTAGCAGTTCAGATAAGAATTGAAGATTGCTAAAAATCTCAAGGAGATTCGGTTTAGATATGATTTTTGTTAAGATTTAAATTATGATTAGTTAAGATTAATGAAAAAGATTTGATAAGATAGGATTTTGATTAGGATTAGGATTGGGTTGTTAAGACCTAAGAATTTGAATTAAGATAGGATTATGAGAATTTGGGTTTTGGGTTATATGTAAAATTTTGGCTTAGTTAAAAGAAACAAGTAATATGAAGAATAAAATAGAGAGTGAGCTTGTGGGCTTAGTTTTTGAGCTTAAAGAAAAATAGAAAAAAGATGAAAATAAGGAAGTGGGCTTGACTCATGTGGGCTTAGCATAAAAAAGAAAAGAAAACAAAAGGAAAAGGAGAATGAGCTGAGCTTATTGGGCTTGGAATGAAAATAATAATACTACCCATTAATAATAATTTAAAATAACTAAATATAAGCAATAAGAGTCTACAAGTCATAAAAAATAATAATACTAATAATGATACTAAATCAAGTTTATTAATAATAATAAGATAATAGATAGAATCAGGTAAAAAAATTTTAAAATAATAATATGGTATTATTAAATAGGGGATATTACATTCTACCCACCTTAACAAAAATTTCATCCTCGAAATTTCAATAAAACGGGAAAATGAATAGAATATTAAAGTTAAGAAATAAATATTAAGTAAATTGAGAAAATAAAAAGAATAACTGATGTTGATACTGTCTTCTCATCTTCCACGTCGCTTCTCGATGCGTTATAAGCCCACCACGCTTCCGCTGCACGCTCTGATTTCTGTTACCGGCTTTAAAATAAAGTGATCAAACTCAAGAGACAAACTCAGGGAAATAGAATTGGAAAGAGGATAAGAATCAAGATGGAACCTAGATTACTCTAGAAAAAGAGTTGGAATTAGGAATATCAAAAGATTCAAGAGATGGATCCCTAAAGAGAGAACGATCAATTCCAAATGGAGTCAATATCATCGTATGGATAGTATATGTATATTGCAGTGTAACTATAACTTGTTTCAAATTATCGGTAAAATCTAGGTTCTCTTTTTATGTCAAACCTGGCTCTGATACCAAGAAAACCCCGTCACGCCCCGCTTCACGAAAACGGAGTCGCGACGAAGGTCGGCGACGTATGTACGCGAGAAAAATACTCACGAACATACGCTAAGTCTAAAGTAACCTAAACAACCTATAAAATTTATTACAATAATTCAATATCACTGTAAAATGATATATAAATATATAACATAATGAAAACAAATGAATAAAGGAAAGAAAATGGCAACTGGATGCGATAAAGATAAAATCAGGAAATAACATGAATAAAATAGTAAGAATACCTATAATAAAGAAAAGACAGACTCTAGCTCCTTGCAATGCGTACGATCACACGAACACCTGAACAATATAAAAAAGTGTCCAAAAATCCTGAACGTGCGAATTCGGGGTGGTCAGAAGCAACCTAATGAGTGTGTGTGTAAAGGAAAAGGTGTTCGTGTATAACAACACAAGCAATAAAAACATCATAACTGAAATAAAACATAACAGAATAATTAATGTCAAGAACAAAGTTATGAACGATATATAACTGGTATCTTAGCTGCTAATGTCAAAATGTGTAGCCTAGCATATGTCACTAGTCTGGTATACAATCCGGTCATGTGTACAATCATATGTCGATCATAATTATATATCTACGTACAATCGGGTGATCACGGTCAGTCACAATACATTAACAGTTTATCATTATTAATTATGTTAGCAAACACCAATTGCTACATGTAATAGATGCATCCCATACAGCGCCTACTACACGTGCCAATCGAGGTCCTCAGTTATTGAAACTGATCGGTTGGAGACATTGTCTGTGTTTTAGGTGGGTCCCGTGCATACCCAGGACCACGACCCAGACTCTGGCGCTGAATCAGGCCCTACCGCAAGGTAGTCAGGAACATATATAACAGGTCAAGTACATGTATAACATGTATAACAGGAACAGGACGGGGTGCCATCACCCTACGGGAACCCTGTAGTGGAACCCTCTTTCGGCTGCACAACCTAAATCCTAGGTCCACCCAAAATATAGATGCTGTCTCTTCTATCAATTTCCCCAATCCCAGTGTAAGTTGTTTAATATCAGGTTATTTAGATTATCAAGATTATTTAATGTACATGTTACCTAAACCATTGTGATAACTCGGTGGGTAACAACGTCAACATATGTAATCAAGAAACAGGTATAACAGGATATATATATATAATGTCAGTGAATAGGATACCGGTATAACAGAACAAGTAACAAGTATAACAGAGAGTGTTGTTACCGTATACAATATATTCCCAGCAATTATGATAACATGGACAATATAATTATCAGGTAAATATCATGTATAATCAGTCAAGTTCTTTACGTAAATCATGATATTTAGGATGAGTAATGACTTGCTGGCATAAATAGAATAATCCAAGTAAAGTATATAATCAATTCGGATCCTCAAATTCATTGATATATATCCACCTTCTAAGTCACCAATAAGTAAAGTCAATCAATAACTGCCATAAAACTTCAAACATGTAATATAGTCACTGATATCAATGAAATCGCTCTCATAATAACTCTATCTCTAATAACTGAAGTAGTCAAGATCAAATCATGATTATCCAACTAAACTCTCACCTATTTTATCATCAATAAGAATAATCAAATCTACTGATAATGTCACTCAGATATCAACTCGTATAACTACCATCATGAACCAGTAAAATCCAAGATCTAAAAATAATTATAGTTTAAGTTATATCACCAATAGTTCCAATCCCAATCAAGATCATAACTAGGGTGTGGGACATCCTCAAGCTATATGAAATCTAAATCTTGGTATCCAAACCTCGATATCAGTAAATATCATTACTCAGATAATTGATCAGTGAATAGATCCAAATAAAATACTTACAACGAATAATTCAAAATCAGTGTTATGTGATAGATCAAAAATCAAGTTAAGATATTCTACCATATGATCAGAATCTGACTATTATTGATTTCGTCTAAATATAAATCAAGATCCTATGTAAATCTCAAGTTGAACTCTAGGTCCATATGTAAATCCAAACATCAAGATAAATCAATATAAAATATCTTATTTAATCCATCCTCATTGTCCAAATGAATTCTCGTCTGAAACATCATCAAATAAATGTTCGATAATACCTCAAATAAATCTACAAACATAAACCAGGCCAATCTCAAGATCAATCCAAGTCACACTCTAAGTTGTACGACGACTAGCCTAGAATCAAAATAATAATCCTCCACACATGTAATGATATTGATAACCATTCATATGAACTAATTAAATAGAATGAGATCTCACCGATGTCTCATGAAAGATTACATGTAATCACATTAGTAAGATAAGTCAGATGATCACATGAAATAAAACAGGTACTCATACAGGTAAAATAAAGCAGATGGTCACATGAAATAAAGCTTTAATATATATATATATATATCAAATCATTTATTACAAAAATCCTTATTTAATTGAAGGGGGAAAGAACACTCACAACACAATTATACAAAGAAGAGAAACACTCACAATAAAATTTAATAAAATTACACAAAGAAAAGAAACACTCACAACAAAATTAAATAATATTAAAATCTCAATGAGAAGACAAAACACATCACCTGAACTCGATCCCATGTTCAGAGCACTGAAATCATAAGGCCCCGATAAATCTACATAAATTATTTCAATAGAAATTATTAGATTTTTAAAAGGATATTTTACTTAAGAGTCATAGGGATTTTAATCTTGATTAATTAGTTTTGGGTTGAGAATATAGTTCTCTGAGTCTACTAAATCTAGTAGATTTAATTTAAACTAATCTCTAATTTTTGTTGAATTTTTAATAGGCTTTAAACTATTAAAAATATTTAACGGGTCTAAATTTACCCTTAAGGACAATGGCTTTAAAGTGGTTGATTTGAGTTAATTTCATGTTGATATTTGTTTCAAATTTTTATCATAGAAAGTAGAAGAATTGTATATTATTGTTTATATTTCTCCTTATTTTTTAAACATTTTTTGGTAATTATTTTTATTGCAATTTACAAATACTCTTTTCTTTCTTCCTTTCTTTCTTCTTCTTCTTCTTTTTAATACACATGTAGCCCAGGCCCACGTCAAGACCCGGGCTGGATCAGGCCAGACCAAGCCAGGCCCAGGCCTGGTCCGGAATCCTTTTTTTCTTTTTTCTTTTAGCACAGGCCAGACCTGTGCTGCTAGGCCCAGGCCCGGCCTGGCCAAGCCTGGGCTCGGTCATGCCCTGGCCGGCTGCTCTCGGCCTGGCCAAGAGCAGCAACCTCTTCTTTTTTTTTTTAATTTTTTTTGAAAATATTTTGTTAAAATTTCTTTAAAAAATATATAAATTAAAATTATGAGTTAGAATATCTTCACATGTATTTTAGTTGGATTTTAGATTGAATTTTTGATGTATAAAATTATTCATGTAGATCATGATATAGACATGATTTTAATAAACAATTTATATCAATTAATTTTTAGAAAATAAATTACTTAATTGGATTTGCTATCCCATATCATGTTCCTCCATCCCTTTTGTTCATGCTCTGCTTGAGGAGAAAAGAAAGAAGGGGTGGAGAGAGTTGGGGCATGATTTTCTCTTGAAGTAGAAGAGAAAGAAAGAGTTTGGGTCATATATAGGTTATTAGACATTTTAGAAACCTGAATTCTATTTAGGTTTAGGTTGCTTAATTTAGCAGTTCAGATAAGAATTGAAGATTGCTAAAAATCTCAAGGAGATTCGGTTTAGATATGATTTTTTAGTTTTAAATTAGGATTAGTTAAGATTAGGATTATTTAAGATTAATAAAAAAGATTTGATAAGATAGGATTTTGATTAGGATTAGGATTGGGTTGTTAAGACCTAGAAATTTGAATTAAGATAGGATTATGAGAATTTGAGTTTTGGGTTATAGGTTAAATTTGGGCTTTAGTTAAAAGAAACAAGTAATATGAAGAATAAGAAAATATAGAGTGAGCTTGCGGGCTTACTTTTGGGACTTAAAAAAATAGAAAAAGATGAAAATAAGGAAGTGGGCTTGGCTCATGTGGGCTTAGCATAAAAAGGAAAAAGAAACAAAAGGAAAAGGAGAATGAGCTGAGCTTATTGGGCTTGGAATGAAAATAATAATACTACCCATTAATAATAATTTAAAATAACTAAGTATAAGTAATAAGAGTCTACAAGTCATAAAAAATAATAATACTAATAATGATACTAAATCAAGTTAATTAATAATAATAAGATAATAGGTAGAATCAGGTAAAAAAATTTTAAAATAATAATATTGTATTATTAAATAGGGATATTACATATCAATTAAACAATCCCAAGCATGTATATTAATTAAGCACAATTAATATCAGACATATAAATATATAAACAATGTGAGCATGCAAGATATATAAGCACAAGTGAGAGAAGAGAGAGATAAGCAATCGCAAATATATGAGAACTGTTTTGAGGTTTGAGCCACTTGCTCTATGTCCCCGCCTTCACCACAATGAAGGATTTCCACTTAACTCGATCTCGCTAGATTATTCGGTGCCGCAACGCCTACAAGTTCCCTCAAGAACTCTCATACCCGTAAGTCCCTCTCTTGTTCCCGTAAGAATAACAACACACGCAAACCCGCAAGTTTGTTGAGGCCGCGACTTTCAACTCCTCAAATATAAGATAAAACACTTGGTGATCAACTTCATGCTCACATACAAAACTCTTCTCACAAATAAGAATGCTAAAGGATAGATTTAATAATGAAAGGCTCAAGCTTGTGTGAGAAAACTAGATAGATTTGAAAGTAAAAAGTTTAAATTTTTTTTAAAAAAAAAATCAAGATAAGCACTCCTAAAACTCTTTTTTTGATATGGATTTGAAGTTTTAAAACTTGTTGAGAAAACTTTGTTGAAGTTGGAAAAAATAAACGCTAAAAATCTTGTGAAAAATCAGGCCAAAACCTATATTTATAGGCCAAATAGAAACTAACTGTTGGGGTCAAAACACAGGTTAAACTGACTTGTCGGTTGACCCCACGGTCGACTGCTAACCGTCAAAAATATGATCGTCGAGGTTGCAGGTCGACCGGGCAGTCGACCGTTCCCAACATCCAGAGAGCAAAGCTCTCTGGTGGTTAACTACTCGGTCGATCGAAACAAACAGAAAGCACTGAGTCTCTCTGCGGTCGATCGGGCTCAGCCCCAAAACTATATTTTTGTATTTAAACATCTTTGAAATTCAATTAAATTTCAATAAAACTCAATAAATTCTACAAAATAAGTTTATTTAAGTACAATAGAGTACAAATATGTGTGATCAAATATCAACATATATTACAAATATGTGAACTTATTTTTGAAATATAAATACATTTCTTGAAATAAAACATACTTTTCAAATACTAAACTTGTGATAGAATATCATATTTTTTCTAAAACTCTCATAAATGAAAAACAAGTTTCTCAAATATATTTGAAGCTCAATATATATGGATAACATTCAATACACATATAAAATAATGTGAACTTGTTTTTGACAATATATACTCATAAAAATAAATTTTGATAAAAATAAAACTTAAACTCATCAAAATAAGTTTCTGTGAACAAATCAAGCTCTAATATGTGTAGATAGAATCCAACATATATTTCAAAGTATAAAACTTATTCTTTTCAGATATAAGCCATAAAACATAAAGATAGAATTTTTTACAAAATGATATAGTTTAACTTAATCTTCTAGAAACAAAACATCAAAACTATTATTCTTGAAAACCAGTGCATGTGTGTGAGCTTTGAGCAATCAAAACTAATTTCTTCTTTAATATAAATTCTAAACCTACAAACTCTTACTCAAGTCTTCTCTCGAAAATCTTCTTCTCCATCTTTACTTAATCCAAACACAAGTCCATCGAGCTAGACTTCTCGTTGAGTAGTTAATGCGATCTTTAAGCTTGAGCTCTTGAATCAACATGTGCTACATTTAAAACTTGACTTTAAATCTTTTGTTGAAGATAAACTCAAGTAAGATCTTGATTGAATATCTAAAATTTAAATAATACAAGATCATTAGTATTATAACTACATGAGTTAATCATCATCAAAACTAGGGTGATGGGCCTGTGGGCCGACGGACTTAACTAGTGGCTGGCCTTCAAAGATTGCATTTGACCCTGACCTAGTGGCACCTAGGATACAGAGGGGGTCTAGCGACCTGATTATATGCTATTGGCCTTATTCTAAACCCAATAAGAGCTACTAGACAAAGAAGAATAATTAAAAAGCCCTAAAGATTGCCAAACAAATTGAAATGTGAGTAAATGCGATGCACAAAGGAAAAAGTGTACTACAACAAATAACAAAACGATAGTATGCAGATAAGACATCCAATTAACAAGCAACTAATGGCTCCCCAATCGAAATATGAAATTTCATTTGCTTTAATTTGCTTTGCTTGTGTTCTATATTCAAGTTGGTGTTATCTTTGTCAGTGGAGATTCTAAGAGGAGTGTAATTAGTTTATTATTTTCTTTACAGCTTTCAAACTTAACCTTGCTCCGGGGGTGAAAACTCAGCGGATATGAGTATATTTAAGGCTAAATTTCTATATCACAAAAATGGTTCAAAAATTTTGTAATACGTGTTGATTTTTTATCACACATATTTATACTTCAAAGTATTTAAATGAACTTATTTTTATAGATTTTAAGTGATTTTATTAGATTTTATAAGACAAACTTTTAATTTCCAAAATTCCTGACCTGGCCTTCTGGCGGTCGACCGACCAGTCGATCGAGCCAGAAGTCGGTAAACCGGGTGGTCAATCGATGTGTACAGAAACATGCACAGGCCTTGGCTTGAGGGCCAGTCGACAGGACGGTTGACCGATCCAGAGAGTTCACTCTCTGGATTTGGCCCCGGTCGACTGGGCGGTCGACCGGCCAAAGAGCTTTGCTCTCTGGATCTTGCCACGGTCGGATGACCGTTGGGGCTGCCGGTCGATCGACAGGTCAATGACCTGGATGCGATCGACCGGGCGATCGACCGACAACCCCAACGGTCATAAATATGACTGTTGGCCGGTCGACCGACAGGTCATCTAGCACGCAGATTGACCCCAATAGCTATACTTCTGAACTCTATTTAAGGGGTTATTTTGGCTAATTTTATATAAGATTTTGAAGAAGTTTTAGAGCCAGTTTTCCTATCTCTCTTAGGGTTTTCTCCACTTGTTTTTGGGCTAAAACTTCTATATCAAAAGGAGAGTTTTAAGAGTGTTTTTCAAAAGAGATTTCTTGCGTTTTTTTTTTATCATAACTCTATCTTGTTTTTCTCACACAAACTTGAGCTTTTCATTGTTATATCAATCTTCTAGGGATCTTTATTGTGAGAGTTATTTTGTGATCAAGAGAAGTGATCACAAGATTTCATTCTTATATTAGAGGAGGCGAACTTGTGGGTTCGTGTTGTGACGAGTTCTTGTGGGAGCTCGGTGTAGAGGTGCGGCCTCGGCAAACTAGTGTGCTTGTGTATATTGTTCTTACGAGAACAAGTGAGGGACTTGCGGGTCCAAGAGTTTTAGTGTGAACTCGTTGTTGGTGTTGCGGCACCGAGTGATCTTGAGGGATCAATTCTAGTGAAAATCCTTCATAGTGTTGAAGGCGGAGACGTAGAGCAAGGGTGCTCGAATCTCAAAACAATTCTCCTGTGTTTGTGATTGTTCATATCTCTCTCACTTGTGTTTTATATTTTGCATGTTCTTATTGTTCATATATATTACTTGCTTAATATTTCCTTGTGCTTAATTGACATATGCTTAGAATTGTTTGCCCACACTTGTATTCAACCAAGAGAGTTATAGTGACACCTCAACTCTTAATTTAGAGGAATTTAGAGGAGATAGTTCAGAGCCTTTCACCAGGAATTCAACTGCACTCTTGTGTTATACTTTGTGTGTTAGCTTAATAGCTTTAGTTTGCATAAATAGTTTTTAATTTCGCATCATTTGTATTAGATTAGCTTATACACCTATTCACCTATATACATCTATTCACCCCCTTCTAGGTGTATTTCAGTACCTTCTAGAGTGTTAAACTGTGTATTGATTGATTGAGTCATTTTTGACTTATATTTTTGATTTACTTATTGATATAACATGATGATATTTTGGTGTTATAACCGGATTGCTGAGTGAGACTATACATTGCTCATTGAATGATTTTATTTTTGCACCCTAACTTTAGGTTGGCACCACAAAGAAGTTAAATTGAATTATGAAAAGTTTTTCTTATAGATGTATGACTATTTAGCATTAGCTTCCTTTTTCAATCTGATACACTAATTTCTTAATTGAATTTAGAAGAAAAGTAAACTAATTAAACTACAAAGAGAATTTAATTCAACTAAGAAGAAGTTAATCTAAGGGAAAACATCCAATTGTAAGAGAAAGATTATTGACATAATGCATAAGTCTACACTAGAGAATATTGCAGACCTACTCACCAAAAGAGTCTCAGTGACCACATTTCAAGGACATCGTGCAAGCATGTGGTACTAGATTCATTCTGATTATTATTTTTCTGAGTGAAAGTATATCTGTAATTGTCTTTTTGTGTGAGAGATTTTATATCAATTTTTCAGTAATGCCATTTGTGTTCTTAGTACAATCTATATTTCAGTTTCATGAGATTTTTCTCAGATAGTTATTATGACGGTATACAATTATTATATGGGTGCTTTATTTCAGCTGATATTATTAAATGCGCATTTATAATGTTAAAGTTAATGTTATACAATTGTACATATTAAAATATAAAGTATCTTTAGAGAAGGATATTAAGGATTCTCGAGATCCCTTGGGCTGGACATGGGTAAGCTCCACGACTTTAAACCTTCATCTCAATAAGAGCGATAGTATTCGCATGAAGGTCGTCTAAGTATTGAGATGACGTGCGTCTGATAAGCACACATTGCAGGACACTTATGAAAATATATTATACATACTACATGTACATTTTTCATATACATACTAAACTCCACCAATAAAGTATTTCTCGAAAGCTATTAGGGTCATTAGCCCGAAAACTACGGTACAAGTTTAGATATTTTCTGATTCGACTCCATTTTCTATTCCATATCATGAAATACGTACAACTTATATTAGTTAACATATTAGGTGTATCTATTAGGTGCACTTAGTTATAAAATTTGGTGGGACCTAGTATTACTTTCTTATTAGGGTTAGGGGTATTATGGGAAGGCCACTAATTATATATATATATATATATATATATATATATAGAGAGAGAGAGAGAGAGAGAAATATATATCAGCCTGCAGCTGAGAGAACTCTCTCAGCCTGCGGTGACGTGGCTCAATTTTGTCACCCCACTAACTTGCGGCCCGCTTATAGGAAGAAGTTAAATTACCAAATACCCCTTATGAAAAGCTACGTTGTCAGACTTAGGTTATTGTTTATTATTATTTTTTTCCCTTTTTTTGCCGCTCTTTGTCAGATCTAGATTCTCCTTTTCAGCCTGCGATAAACTTTTTCCTGAAAATATAAAATCTTTTCAGATCAATTTTTTCTCCAAAATATTTAATGTCGACGTCTGAGCAGTCTACTGGCGATCTAAATATGGAAGATATTGCATCTGGTTTTACTTTCTCTCAGAATATTGAAAATCTTGAAGGGTTGACATCTTTGCATTCCGATCAACAGGTTTTAATTGTTTCAATTTTTTAAAAACAATTTCTTAAATATTGAATTTTTCTCTTTAGTCTATGTGGTACTGCGACCTATAACACATTTTTTAAAGTTTCAGAAATGCGACCGTTTTAATATTCTGTCGCAATCTTATTTGAAAATAATCTCCGGCTGTGAAATTTTTTTTTTGGTATGCGTCTTAGGTCGCAGTGTTTAGTAAGAAGTAATATAGATTTCTTCTCATACGGACAACTGCGACTTAGGTCGCAGTCTTTAGTAAGGAGTAATATAGATTTCTTCATATACGGATAACTGCGACTTAGGTCGCAGTCTTTAATAAGGAGTAATATAGATTTCATCTCGTATGTGAAATTTTTTTTTTGTGCCTGCAACTTAGGTCGCAGTCTTTAATAACAAGTAATATAGATTTCTTCTCATACGGATAACTACGACTTGGGTCGCAGTCTTTAGTAAGGAGTAATATAGATTTGTTCACATACGGATAACTGCGACTTAGGTCGCAGTCTTTAATAAGGAGTAATATAGATTTCATCTCTTATGCGACGTTGGTCGCAGTTATATAACTTATATTTTAGACGTGTGATATCTAAAAATATTTATATTCATGTAATTCGTGTAATTATTTTTCGTAGGATATGAATGCACATGGAGAAATGTCTGTAAGCTCAGATAAGTTTATAGGGAAACAGTTCCTGTCGGATATGGAAGCATACAATTTCTACAATTCTTTTGCAAGGAATAGAGGTTTTAGCATGAGAAGAAAAGGTACAGATAAGTCACGGAAGCCTCCTTATAAGATTATTTGCAGAAAATTTTGCTGCAACAAGGAAGGTGTGAAGAATTTGTGTGACAAAAGACAAGAGGGGCTTACAGTGCATCGTCGAATTGACACTAGAGTAGCTTGTCCTACTGAGATGCATGTCCGTCTTCGTTTTCTTCTTGACAGAAGATACTCATTCACATGAATTGTCTCCAGACTCATCGTTCAAAGATTAGCAGAAGCATTATGAGCAATCTGGTTGATGTGGGAATGCGGCCTTCAAATATTTCCCGCGTTGTGAATGCAATGAGCCAGGGAGAAGGCTGTGAAGAAGTGAGCCCGCAACAAGTTATTGATTTTACTCGTCAACGTAGAAATAACTGCGGCCATGAGTTTATTGCTATTATCAAATATTTTCAAGAGAAAGCCGAGACCGATCCAGAATTCTTCTTTTCAAGTGAAGTCGATAACGCGGGCACACCTAGAAGTATTTTTTGGGCTGATGGAAGAGCTATTTCCTCGTATCTGAGGTTCTGTGAAGTGATCGTTTTTGACACAACATACAGAACTAATCACTTGAGCTTGCCATTTGCTCCATTCACTGGAGTAAATCATCACCGGCAGTCAATTTTGTTCGGCTGTGCATTGCTTGCTGATGAGCAGAGGGATACGTTTGTTTGGCTATTCCAAAAATGGCTCAAGTGCATGCATGGAGTTGAACCGAAGCTGATTATTACTGATCAGGATGCGCAGATCGGTGACGCCATCAAGATTGTTTTCCCAACTTCTCAGCACCGTTACTGTTTCTGGCATGTGCGGAAACATATTGCCGAGCAACAAATCCCAATGACAAACAAGTATGGAGAAGATATAGTCTCCGATTTCCATGCTTGGTACACCTCCCGTGATATAAGCACTTGTGAGGAACGATGGCGTCTGATAAATGAAAAATATCATTTAGAAGAAGAAGAAGACAGTTGGTTGTTGAAGATGTACAGGCTTCGTGGACATTGGGTTAATGCATATCTTAAGGATGTTTTCTGTGCTGGAATGACAACCAGTCAGAGGTCCGAGAGTATTAATTCCTTCTTTGATGGTTTTGTTAATGCAAACACGAAACTAGTGAAATTTGTTCACCAATATGATAAAGCTGTTGCTGCCCGTCGTACATCTGAATCTCTTCAAGATTTTCGGGCTTTGAATTCTGTGCCCATTTATACATCGAATTCATATGAGATACAGGTTTCGAAGTTGTATACACCGAAGATTTTTCAGTTGTTCCAAAGGAATGGGCAGTTGTAATGACACTGTTTTCAGAAGAGGTGGAACATGACAAACCTGGATCAACATATTTGGTTGGTAAATTTTCAGAATCAAAAGACAGCTGGGAAAAGGTCAGTTATGATAAGTGTGAGGAACTTCATGTTTCTTGTAGTTGCTCGTTATTTGAAACAGAGAGTATCCTATGTAGACATATTCTGTGTATTTTGTGGCGCAATCACGTTACACATATACCAGAATTATATATACTGCAGAGATGGAGGTTGGATGCTCGTCACAAAAACGTTGCAATTGAAAATGGCATGAAGCCTTTTCCCAGTCAAGGCACTCCACGGACGGCTAGATTGTGGACAATTCGTTCAAAATTTAATGCAATTCTTGACATGGTCGCTGATTCTGATATCCATCTTTTAAAGTTGGAGGCAGTTTTGAAAAGTTTTGCCTAAGAAACCACTAGAGAATACAGAGCCATGTCAGGAAATGATCATTCATCACAGCCTAAAACTACAGTTGGTTCCAGTGGATCCGTTGTCGTATTGCGAGATGGTGAAGAACAGAATATACGTGATCCAATTGGTCCTGTACCAACCAAGGGGAGGCCTAGAGCTGCATCCAGGCTTAAGTCTGGTTTTGAAGATTCTTTATATCAGAAGGAAGTTAAGCATCGAAGATGTGGTAACTGCCAAGAGCTGGACCATTACAGGACTGGTTGTCCGTTACTGGTATTACATTAAACCTGTTAATCATTTTTTTATAATGATGTATCTTTAAAATTCTTACTATTTCCTTTTTAATGACAGAAAAAGTAGGTTTGGGTTGCCTCCATCTTGAAGGAACAAAGACTTCAATTTTTCATGAAGTGCGAGGGTCGCACAGTGTAGAGAGATTCATGTCGCAGTCTGCCACTGGCGTGTCATTATAATCAGATTTATTATCATTTTTTGATTTCTACTGTATTATTTTTGTAAATAGTTGTATTTTAAAGTTTTACTACTACAAAATTCTCCTATATAGTTTAATTTTTGTGTATATAATGTAGACAGAGTATTAGTATTGAATCAATACTACTTAGCTGCAAAACTTGACTTTGAGTCTCTTATTGAAGTTAAACACTAAAGCATAATCTTGAATAAATCAGAAATCAAAGCAATACAAAAATATTAGTATTGCGAGATGGTGAAGAACTGAATATACGTGATCCAATTGGTCCTGTACCAACCAAGGGGAGGCCTAGAGCTGCATCCAGGCTTAAGTCTGGTTTTGAAGATTCTTTATAACAGAAGGAAGTTAAGCATCGAAGATGTGGTAACTGCCAAGAGCTGGGCCATTACAGGACTGGTTGTCCGTTACTGGTATTACATTAAACCTGTTAATCATTTTTTGATAATGATGTATCTTTAAAATTCTTACTATTTCCTTTTTAATGACAGAAGAAGTAGGTTTGGGTTGCCTCCATCTTGAAGGAACAAAGACTTCAATTTTTCATGAAGTGCGACCAGGGTCGCACAGTGTAGAGAGATTCATGTCGCAGTCTGCCACTGGCGTGTCATTATAATCAGATTTATTATCATTCTTTGATTTCTACTGTATTATTTTTGTAAATAGTTGTACTTTAAAGTTTTACTACTACAAAATTCTCCTATATAGTTTAATTTTTGTGTATATAATGTAGACAGAGTATTAGTATTGAATCAATACTACTTAGCTGTAAAACTTGACTTTGAGTCTCTTATTGAAGTTAAACACTAAAGCATAATCTTGAATAAATCTGAAATCAAAGCAATACAAAAATATTAGTATTGCGAGATGGTGAAGAACTGAATATACGTGATACAATTTGTCCTGTACCAACCAAGGGGAGGCCTAGAGCTGCATCCAGGCTTAAGTCTGATTTTGAAGATTCTTTATATCAGAAGGAAGTTAAGCATCGAAGATGTGGTAACTGCAAAGAGCTGGGCCATTACAGGACTGGTTGTCCGTTACTGGTATTACATTAAACCTGTTAATCATTTTTTTATAATGATGTATCTTTAAAATTCTTACTATTTCCTTTTTAATGACAGAAGAAGTAGGTTTGGGTTGCCTCCATCTTGAAGGAACAAAGACTTCAATTTTTCATGAAGTGCGACCAGGGTCGCACAGTGTAGAGAGATTCATGTCGCAGTCTGCCATTGGCGTGTCATTATAATTAGATTTATTATCATTCTTTAATTTCTACTGTATTATTTTTGTAAATAGTTGTACTTTAAAGTTTTACTACTACAAAATTCTCCTATATAGTTTAATTTTTGTGTATATAATGTAGACAGAGACTTTGGTCGCAGTGTAAATGGTTAATAGCGACCAAGGTCGCAGTGTTGTTATTGATAAAGAGGGCCAGCAACTGCAATCCCTGGTCGCCGTACATGGACTGCGACTTAGGTCGCAGTACGTTAGGTAGGTGTTTCCTTTATATTAACACGCATAGCGACCAAGGTCGCAGTGTTGTTGTTGATTAAGACTACCTCCAGCAACTGCGACCAAGGTCGCAGTGTTGTTGATTAAGACTGCGGCCAGCAACTGCGACCAAAGTCGCAAACTTCATTTTAAAATTTTATTCGGGTGAAATAATTTAATTATTAACTGCGACCCTGGACGTAGTATATTCTTTATGCCTAAACATCAATAAAGACTATTAGTAGAATATTTAAAATGAAGGTTTGTAACAATTGTACAGCATTTCAACCAAGACATAGTAGTAAAAACTGTAATTCACACAATTAACCTTAGAAAACAGAGTTATATATATTTAAAAAATAACAGAATACAAATTTTAAACTTCTAATCCTCGTCATCACCATCATAATCAGATTCGTCATCAAGAGTATGACCGCTTTCGTCTTCCGTATAGCTTTCCGTCTCTTCCACCTCTTCAGCGACAATCTCCTCTTCGCTTTCTTCCTCTTCATGTATGTATTTTGGTTCATCAATGAACTCTCAGAACGGGTCGTCTGTATCAAGCTCATCCTCTGACCGGTAGTGAGGCATCGCTTCAGAACTATACATCCAATCATCATTAGATGATTGGCTTCTTTCCGGTGAAGACGGTGGAGAAGACATTTTTGAATTTATTTCCGAACAGTTAGAGTAACGAGTTTCAGCAAAAACAATTTAGTATGTCTATAATCCTGTCTTGATGACTCTTTATATATTTTTAATCCCGAAATTCCAAAAGGTTTAATCTGTCGAACCATGCGAATATCTCCCAAATTTATTTTCTACATTTTCTCAAAAATTGTATACTTTCTAGGTGACTGTTCAGTTATCCAAAACAGTTTAAAAGTTAATACACTCTTACATTAAATTATATTGAACTCCAAAATAGTTCATTATTGCGACCATAGTCGCATTGGGAACTGATAAATGATTAAGTAACTGCGACCATGATCGCTGTCTCGATTAAAGTATCGTCGTATAAGGAAACACTGTAACTCAAACAGGTCATTACTGCGACTTTGGTCGCAATACAATTACTGAACGCATGTTTGTTTCTAACATCAGTATGCAATAGTAAAATCCAAGGTGTAACAAATGTAAATTGGAAATAATCAATGGAACTTATAATAAATAAATGTATAGAAATGTTTATAAATTAAATCAATAAAACAAAAAAAATATTCAACAAATTGCAATTGCAATTATTTTTACATTTATAAAATAAAAAATTGTGCTATATCAATAAATTGTCAACTGTTAGTCTTCAAATACTGTCCTTCGTATCATTTCTGTTTCTTCATCCCAACTCTTCTCTCTATCTCCAAGTATCATGTATGCAAGCTCACTTCTTAGTCTCTATACATCAGCATCCGTAACAGTATCAACAGCTGCTGGACTACCAAACGCTATGCTTTCCATGTACTTGCATACATATACAGCGCAATCAACACTGAAATTTGCACAGAGTAATCATTAAATGAAATTAGATTTTTGTAATAAAAAAATGTAGAAAATATGAAAGTTAAGGAGATATCAAAATTTATATACCTGTTTGCTTGTTGGGGCATCTTGTGTATTTTATATTAGTTTTTCTCATTAATTTATTGAAATCAATCTCAAAAATCTGTAATAATCTTTCTTTCTGCAATGTCAATAGGAAAAAAATTAGTATTAATTAAATTAAATGTAAGTTTCCAGTAATTGAAATATTAAATTTCAACTCACTATTATTCTTGCATCTTTTTAGTAAAGCTTTAATATACTAGTTTTTTTAGCTGGGACCAAAGAGTTGTAAAAAATCCACTCTTCTGTATGTCAATCAAATACCAATAAGGTCCAGTGAAATCCGGGATCGTTGGCACTATGTTTGTGATTGATCGGGAAGAACATGTACTGCACATCAGCTGTCCAGTTTTTCAACAGCTGCTGCTTGATGAAATGATCTTCCAGATCTTCACTTTTATATATAACACTGTGCTGCGGACAAGAAAAAAATAAATAAAATACAAAATGAATTTAAAATATAAGAAAAAATTAATGAAGATAAGAAGTCATTACGTCAAGACAACAGACTGCGATCAAGGTCGCAGCGTTTCTTAATTAACACATATTTATAGTAATTAATATAGCGACCAAGGTCGCAGTGTTGTTATTGATAAAGAGGGGCAGCAACTGCAATCCTGGGTCGCAGTACATGGACTGCGACTTAGGTCGCAGTACGTTAGGTAGGTGTTTCCTTTATATTAACACGCATAGCGACCAAGGTCGCAGTGTTGTTGTTGAGTAAGACTGCCTCCAGCAACTGCGACCAAGATCGCAGTGTTGTTGATTAAGACTGCGGCCAGCAACTACGACCAAAGTCGCAAACTTCATTTTAAAATTTTATTCGGGTGAAATAATTTAATTATTAACTGCGACCATGGACGCAGTATATTCTTTATGCCTAAACATCAATAAAGACTATTAGTAGAATATTTAACGTTCAAAGATTTATTTCACCAAATGAATTAGGAAATTGATATTACAGTAAATCGTAAAGGAGAAAATAGATGTTTACCTAAGCTTCGCTCCGAAAGAATATGCTTTTTAATCCTTCTCCTTTCTCTAGATGCTGCATGTTGAAATGAATTATATTTGCATCTAATTCTCTACTGAACATCAGGTCCTCAATGTCATTCCTTGTAATCATGGTTCCGTTGTCGGTATCCTGATACGCAGTAGAACTGCAAGATATTCAAAACAAAGTTAGTAATTAAATTGATCTTATATAAGGGTATAACAGTTTTTGATATGAATTATAATAAAATTAATTAACTTACTCAGAGAAGGACTTGTCGAAGAAATTTTTTATAAGAGCTTGTTGATGGGCTGCAGAATTCTGTATGCTGTGGTTTCGGTCAATTCTCTCAATTTTGGCTCAGTGGAGGAAATCTCTTTGTCGCCGAAACCAGCGGCAGAACTCAGAGCCGCAGGCTGTGGAAGAGGATGTTCATTTATTTTCTTCTTCTGTTTTGGATAAACGAAGTCGGAGTCATCGCGATCTCTTTCAGCGCTTGCGTTCTTTGACTCCTCTTTCTATCGTTCCTTTAGAGTATTCCAAAACTGTTTCTTTTAAGGATTGCTTCTGAGGCAGAGTATGTTCTTTATTTTTTTCTTCAGAAGCTCTATCTCTTTGTGTTTCTTGAATCATTTGAGTTATATTCAAAGAAAAACTTGGGATATCTTTCCCAGAAATATTTACAATAGATTCAGAACCCATGATTTCATCCTCTTCCAATTTTTTCTTCTTCTCCTCTTCAGCCTGCTTCTCCATTTGCTCCGTCATTCTTTTGTGCTCCTTTTCGTCTTCTCCCTTCCTTCTACTTTGCTCTTCTGTCATCCTCTCCTTCCACTCTTCCCCCCATTCCTCTTTTTCTCCCGCCTCTTCTTTAACTCCTCCAACAACTTCCTCCTCTTCTCCTTTTCCTGCTCCCCCTCTTCTTTCCTCCTCTTTTCCTTCTCCTTCTTCTCCTTTTCGATTCTCCTCTTCTTCTGACCCTCCTCTTCCCTCTTCCTCTCCTTGTCTCTCCTTCTCTTCTCATTCTCCTCCTCTTCCCTCTTCCTCCTCTCCTCCCCCTCCTCTTCCCTCCTCCTCTCCTCCTTTTCCTGCTCCTCCTTTTCCTTCCTCTTCTTCTCCTTCTCCTCTTCTTCCCTCATTCTCCTTTCATTCTCCTCTTCCCTTCTTCTCTTCTCCTTCTCCTCCACTTCTCTCCTCCTCTCTTCATTTTCCTTCTCTTCTTCCAATCTTCTTCTCTCATGCTCCTCCTCTTCCCTCTTCTTCTCCTTCTCCTTCTTCGCAGCAGCAGCTGCTCTCAGCAGCTCTTCTTCTTCTTCTTTCATTTTTAATTTCTTCTGCTGCATTTTTAGTTTTTTCTTCTTTCTTTTTTCTCTTCTTTTTATTTCTAATTCAGCCTTGAGTGCTCTCAGTCTCCATTTTTTCAATTTTTCTTTCAAGCTGAGAAACATATTCTCTCAAGTGCTAATTTTGAGACCTCAACTCTTTTATTTCTTCAGCTTGATCATCCCGTGGTGGTGGCAAATAACCTGTAAAAGATGGTTCTTGCTCACTCGTTTCAGCCCTTCTGGCTCAATTTTCGCCGGAATGTCAGCTTGATTATATGTATGTCCTTCTTCTTCTTCTTCTTCATCTTTTTCTTCTTCTTCTTCATCTTCATCTTCTGCTTCTTCTTCTTCCTCCTCCTTTTCCCCTTCAACAGGAAGGCCAACCATATTTTTTTCATCATTAGAGACGTTGGCCATTCGACTCAAAATCTGAAAACAAACATAAAAAGGTAAGTTAAAACCAAAATAATGAAATAATTATACTGCGACCATGGTCGCAGTTAATTTATTAAATATTTATGATAATAATGCGACCATGGTCGCAGTATGTTTATCCTGCACAAATTTTTATGCCCAGACATGCAGCTCAACACTGCGACCATGGTCGCAATTCATGTAAAAGGTATTTTCAGAGAATGCGACCATGGTCGCAAATTTTTTTGAAAACACAAAATGAACTGCGAAACGTGCAGCTCAATACTGCGACTATGGTCGCATTTTATTTGTACTGCACATAAAAAGAAGTCTAACTTACAATAATCCTGTCAATCTCATTTAGATCAACTTCAAGCAGAGATCTGCTAATATTTTGGAGGTCCCATCTTACCGCGCGCGGGGTTTTGTCCTCCAAACCAGACCTCGGCTCAAAAATAGGAGCCTTCTCACATAGTCAATATTGCAAAAATAGAAAATTAAATTAGTTTACACAAATATTCACAATATTATGATTAAATTTTATACAATGTTGGCCAAATATGAGATTCGTACTTACAATAATTTGCACGGAGCATCCTTGCAGCTCGTACGTGGTGTGCCTGAAGATGTCCATTGACTCAATCAGGAATTGCCAAATAGCTTTAACCCAGCATATTGTCCTCATCAGCTGCATATTGGCAATCTGTTCCACAATATACCACGGCACCATGCATTTACTGCCAGAGAAGAAAAGAGTGGCCGACATGTATAGGATGATTATTGTGGTAAAGTCTTGAGCTGCAAGTCTTTGTATGTCTCTTATAATTTCATTTAAAGTCACTTGCTGCTCAAGCTGTTCATCCTGTGTCACATCTAATTCACCCCTCCTCCTTTTCTTGACCAGAAAATCATCCAAAGCCTCTTCAATAGATACTTTTGTGATCTTCTTTATATTGGGAAAATAATGTTTTATAACCTCTCTGTCTTTCATCGTACATGTCTTATTCATAACAAAATCTGCCCCAATGATAGGTAGACCAAAAGTGAGGGCAACATCCTCCACTGTTAACTTAATTTATTTGCCCCCAATTCTAAAGGTCCTTGTATCCCTATCATACTGGTCTAAAATCCTCAGTACCGCAATGTTTGATTTTAGAGCCTTTTCACCCCCAAATTCTTCATTATAGAAGGCCATGAAGATTGGGTCAAATGGGGTATTCTTGATTGCCTCTACGAAATCTGCCTGAATGTACTTTTTAAATTTGTTGATGAACTCGCACATAGGTTTTAGGCTTGATCTCAGAGGACGAACCTTCATCTGTTGTTTACCTATAGATGTAGAAAAATAAAAAAGTTTAGACCAATGATTATTTATAAATTATAAGGGAGTAAAAAGCATATTATTTTTAATAAACTGCGAGCAAGGTCGCAGTCATCTACAGTACAAACATAATCTATTGCGACCCGGTCGGCACTGCGACCAAGGTCGCAGTCATCTACAGTGCAAACATAGTCTACTGCGACCCGGAAAGACACTGCGACCAAGGTCGCAGTCATCTACAGTGCAAACACAAACAACTGCGACCCTAGACGACACTGCGATCAAGGTCGCATAAGACTACAGCAGTGCGAACACAAACTTTTACAGCGACTCTAGTCAACACTGCGACCAAGGTCGCAGTCATCTACAATGCAAACAGTCTACTGCGACCCGGAAAGACACTGCGACCAAGGTCGCAGTCATCTACAGTGCAAACACAAACAACTGCGACCCTGGATGACACTGCGACCAAGGTCACATAAGACTACAGCAGTGCGAACACAAACTTTTTCAGCGACTCTAATCGACACTGCGACCAAGGTCGCAGTCATCTACAGTGCAAAGTCATCTACAGTGCAAATATAAACAAATGCGACTAGGGTAGACACGACGACGAAGGTCGCATAAGACTACAGTGCAAAAATAAATAACTACGACCCACGAATGATGAAACAAATGACGTTAAATATAGTGCGACCATGGTCGCAAAACACTACATAAATATTGAAACAACTGCGACCCCATGTCGTCAGTATGTAAAAAAAAAAAAAAAGGAAGTTTCATATACTGCGACCATCGTCGCATTCGTCTAAAAGGAAAAGTCAAAAAAAAAAAACAATCTGAGACGAACAGATCTGAAAATAAAATTTTAACAACTGCGACCGAGGTCGACATATAGTGTATGAAAAAATTTTCCTTTAAAAAAATATTAGCAAGGTCGCATACATATAAATCACTTTTAAGAAAATACTGCGACAAAGTAAAAATAGAACGAAATGAAAAAAAACTTTAAAAAATGGACCTTTATCGTTGTGTTACAAATTTTTAAATTTAAAAATTTATTCGTCATCTAAAGTTTCAAAATCTCTTTCTTATTTTGCGAACATGGTCCAAAGATTTTTAAAAAAAATAAAAAAGACTTAAACGGAAATAAATCTGGAAAAAATTTAAAACAATTAAAATACACAAACCCTAAAATTTTTGAAAAATATCGTTTTTCTATTACCTTTTTCGGCGGATGATTTCTTTGGCGCCATGTGTTGCAAATATATTTTTAAAAAAACGGATCAAATTTGTGAAATAAAATAACAAGTTGGATCAGAACAATCGGTTGAAATTTTAGAGCTGAAATTTTTTTTGAAAGATAACTTTTTTACATAAGGTAAAAAGATGTGACAGAGGGTATTTTCGGAAGATACATTATTGAGGTGACTGTCATTAAATTGGGCGGGATTTTTCATCTTTTTGTCCGCCAAAATTTATGACAGATGTGTGGCTATGATGTTGCCACGTCCTGCCGGCTGAGAAACTCTCTCAGCCTGCCGGCTGAGGTACAGTAACCCCATATATATATATATATATATATATATATATATATATATATATATATATGAGAGAAATGTAAATCAGCTGACACAGGAGGTAAATTCGTCTTATGTCGCACTCAAAAATCATATTTCCCGAATGAATTTTCAAGATCCGACCGTACATTATCATCTTCATATTCTAAGATATACACATATAAAAAATCAAGTGATTTAAAGTTCGTTTACTCATTGATCTAAATGTTCTATTTTGTTCTATTGTTAAAAAACCGTTAATGTTTGAACCCAAAAAAAATGTAGTAAACAAACTTCAAATCACTTGATTTTTTATATGCATATATCATAGAATATGAAGATGATAATGTGTGGTCGGATCTTGAAAATTCATTCGGGAAATATGATTTTTGAGTGCGACATAGGAGGAGTTGCCTCCTGTGTCAGCTGATTTACATTTCTCTCTCTCTCTCTCTCTCTCTATATATATATATATATATATATATATATATATATAGAGAGAGAGAGAGAGAGAGAAATGTAAATCAGCTGACACAGGAGGCAACTCCCTCCTATGTCGCACTCAAAAATCAATTTCTCGAGTCAATTTTCAAGATCCGACCGCACATTATCATCTTCATACTTTAAGATATACACATATAAAAAATCAAGTGATTTGAAGTTTGTTTACTCCATTTTCTTTGCTTTCAAACATTAACGGTTTTTTAACAATAGAACAAAATGGAACGATTAGATCAATAAGTAAACGAACTTCAAATCAGTTGATTTTTTATATCTGTATATCTTAGAATATGAAGATGATAATGTGCGGTCGGATCTTGAAAATTCACTCGAAAAATATGATTTTTGAGTGCGACATAGGAGGGAGTTACCTCCTGTGTCAGCTGATTTACATTTCTCTCATATATATATATATATATATATATATATATATATATATATATATATATATATATATATATGAAGTCCATCTCTGCAGCCATTGCATTAATCTCTACCAATAGGAGGCTAGGTTAAGTAGAGAGAAGTCTCTCTATCTTGTTCTCAACAGTGACGATCTGAATCCGAGTACAGTTCATCATTCTTCGAAGAGATATGTTATCTAAATCTCCCCCATTAAGATTCACCATACATGCTGTTTAGATCCATACGTAAATACATGTGATCCGTTGCTACGATATATGAATTCTTACAAATACAACCAAAGACACTCACAATATCCACTTCGAACTAAACAACTTCAGATTTTCTTTTGGAGCAAGCATGTGTATATAATTTCATTAGCCAAAGCAATGGGGTCCAAAGAATACTTCTTAGCCCTGAAACAGACAAAGAAGGATCAATCAAGGAAGAGAGATGGGTGCAAGTTTGAAGGACTCATCAAGGAGACTGATAGATCTAAAAGTAACTACAAAGTAATTGCTACTGTCAAGTGTAACAATGTCATTGTGAGGAGAGGGAAGCCATCAGGGCCAGCTGCTTTAAGGTTCCGGATATTTACAAGATTAAATTACATTCTTCGCGAGATTAAGTCTCTCGTCGAACCGGTACTCTAACAATATTATGGTAGAGAACATCTTATAGTTATGTAGTTTCCTTTCATGACTGTTCTCACTGTCAGTGTATCTATTGGCTTATATTGATGATCATCTCACTCTTGGCTTTCCACCGAGTCCACGACATATATCCCACGACAAATTGTTGGATAAAACTCCGCCACAAGCAATTAGACGTTCCCGATCAAACTTGTCAAAGCACACAGAGAAAGAAGACGCCTTTCAAATTAGAAGCACTAATGTGATATCGACCTAAAACCCTCAGGCGTGAGATTCAGTAGTCAATAAAGGGAGAGGACTGACAGAAGAAAATAGTAGATTGGCAGAGAAAAACTGCCAGTGTGGTGTGCTATGTGTTCTGAGGATTAAGAAAGTGACCTGCTTCTCCTTAGAGAAAAATGCGTATTTATACTTGACATAGGCGGTGGAGTGAATGTGAATAGATGCATATCTCAACTGATTGGCTTGAATCTACATTCTTTGTAGCTGCCTGGACTGAGTCCTGGTAGATGCGATTGACACGCTGGAGGGTCACCCATCGTTATCCCGAACTGCTTGTTGAGTTGTAACGTTGTTACGGAGTCATGGACGAGTAGAGAGAAGGGTGCTTAACCGTCTTCGCGATCTGCGAGATCTATCGCAATCTGCCGCTAGATGGAGGGAGTTGTTACCACGTGGCGGGACTCTTGGATTGGAGTCGGAGCACCTCCGATAGGTAGTATGGCTTCGGAGCTATGGATGAAGGATGTCTACGGACAAAAGGTGGCAGAGACTTCAGAATGGGTTTCCGAGAGTCGGTTCATGTTCCTATCAGCGGGACACGTATCGTGATCCTAACGCAGGTCAAATTTTGACCACTAACCAGCGCACAAGGCACAGGCCGCCATGGATATCCTTGGGGCCTTTCCAAAGAAAAGCTCCTCAAAGTTTATCAATGAGGTGAAGGTGCCATTCCGGCATATGAAAAAAAGGAGAGATGACAGATGGGGAGGGCAGATGACCAAATTGATGATGATAAATCTTCCACCTCTTGAGGAGGAGGATTCTTTCCAAGTTGCAAACCTTACCTCTTGAGATGAGGAGAGCCGAGATGACCAAATTGACGACGACAAATCTACCACCTCTTGAGGAGATGGAACTTGATGTTGCTTTCATTAAAAGTTAAGGATCGAAGCCACTTTGGGACTCAAGCTGTTTTAAACAACTAAAATAAACCATAAAACAAAACAAACATGGATGCAACCCCCTCCTTCACAAGTAACCTATAAATTAGGGAGATGCCAATAAACTTTACAAGCTCCCTTGTGGCATAAACTACACATACCCTAACCTGAATGTTTCTCCATTTCCTCTAGCATGTACAAAACTGAGGCCGGCCTCACATTATTATCTATCCCCAAACTACAAAGGCTAGCAAGAGACCAAGTTCTTCGGGATTGCCGGTGAAAATGGATCAACTGACAGCCTCTCGGATTCCTTCCTCGTAAAAGGCAGTAATCGGCTGAATGTTCAGCACATCATCAGGCTCAAACTCCGATCAACTTCAACTGCGGGAAAAAATGTAAAGGCATAGCATGTTAGATTCACTTTTATGTTTAGATTCAATTAGACACAGGTGAAAGACCGACCAGATTGTTCTCGGGTTCTCTCCAGTAGAAACCCTGGATTAGAACTGGCAAGATGTTGCATGCTATTAGAGAATAAATCATCAGCGCATGCACTCCCATCCACTCAAAAACGTAGGTTGGTCGCCTTATGCCATAAACATCAACCTGAGGTTTGAGCAACAGATATAAAATGTGATGAGTCTAGTAGCAGAACAAACGGGCATTGGTGTGTGATGACAGAAATATTGAACATTTTGCTGATAATAAGTATACTTCTGAAGCTTTGAGACACAACATGATCATATGCCAGGAGGAAAATAATTAGAAATCTCACCAGCAAATAAGTTCCTGCAAAAAAGAGCCCAGCAGCACCAGCAGTGAGGCATGTGTAACTGAATGTGTAAAGAGCCTTGTTGATATGCATCCCTGAAAAAGACAAAAGCTTCACTTTAGCAACATTGCCTTGTTAATAAATCATGGCATATGGGATTGTATGAGCAAACTTCATACCCAAAAAGTCGAGGGAAAAGGCTAGGGCCATAAGGGAGAAGGAAGGAACCATCCAGCGCACAATCCTATCTTTGTGATCCTGCAGTTGAAAGCGAAATAAGTCTTGAATCCAAGATGTAATTTCACATGTGAGAGATAATATAGAAACCTAGAAGGTACCTCAAAATGAATGAGGACATGCCCAAACTGCAAACCAATCAAGCAACTAACAATTGACATCACTGTACTGAAAAGCAGATACATATAACATGTTATTGCAGTTTCCAGAAAGATTAAACAGAATACAGGAGAAGCATATGAAGAAGAAAACTATAACAGACCTTAGGATCCCTTCAGGGTCAAAAGGAGCTTGACACCATGAGGGAGCATCAGGTGGAAGGGGGCCACTTGATGGAGAATTGATGCTGCATTCCTATGAAAAGAGAGGAAAATGTGTGTTCATTATCCTGATCGTAGAGAAGAAGAATAGATGATGCAAATGGCATTTGTGCAAACCTTTGTTCGTGCATAAACAGGTCGCCTATATAAATGTTCAATGCCCATTATCTTGCGGTCAATCATGCCAACAGCATTGCAAGCAGGACTTGTGTCACCTCTGACTCCACATTTCACCTGAAAATGATAATGGGTATTTAAGTCCAGTGCAGCATAGATGGAAAAAGAGAAAAAAGAGAAGTGAAATAAAAAACAAATATAAAAAAATATTTTTATATACCCCTCAAATCTTTCCTTAGAAAATGCCCCACAAATAATTTCAATTTCTAATTTATCATTTAAGTAAGAAAAGGAATAAAAAGGAAATATTTTTTTCCAGTTAAGATAAGCTTTATATGACTAAAGTGTCCTTTTCTTCTAATGTTTCAGGCAGGTCATGTTCCAACTAGAAAGAAGAAGGGAAAAAGGAGGAGGCCGGGGTGGGGGGGGTGGGGGGGGGGGGGGGGGGGGGTGAGCCAATGAAATGAGAGAAGTGAAAGCACGGAAGACATCTCTCTTTCTTTATCAACCTCCAAAGAAAAGACTAATTGCTCAAAAAAAAAAAAAAAAAAAAAAAAAGAATCCCACTTATTCTGCTTTTACTCCTCATCCTCCTCTTATCAAGATCCAAGCTAGAAAACCCAATTACAGGACAAGTAATCACACTCAAACATTCAGAATTGGAGCTAGACTCACCTTCAATGGGTGAGACCAGTGGGACTCAGGGGATGAACGAGATACAAGAGAAAGAATGTGATGCAGATTTATAAACAATGTTGAGAGTCTTTCTCGATGAGGCCAAATGAATCACAAGTTGTCATGAATTCACATGGGTCAAAGAGAAATTGACGTAAAGGAAAAAAGAAGGGAAACCCGCCGCTTAGATTTTAGTTGTCGATAAAGCTACGAGGCTATTGACTAAGCTGAAAACTAGATAGATCTTAAATAGAAGCGTGACGAGACGAACGTGATTTGGGACTCTGTTAAAGAGCGACATACGACAAAACAAAGAGGTCGAGAGAAGTAGAAGAAGAAGAAAATGAAAGATGAACAATATTATTTTCGTAATAATTATAAAGGAGGGAAATCGTGAATACTCCTAGGTTGACTACGCATCATTGCTACGCACCTTTGCTATACTCCGGTGATCTCTTGTTTATTTCGGCTTTTCAACTCGGATTTCAATTTGGTCTGGTTTCAAGTCAAATGGATCATTTTTAGCAAGTCGATCCACTTCCTCTTTAGTCAGATCGGGTGTTGTGTGCCAATTTTGGAATCCTTATTTTTGTAGTTTCCCTTTTTATCCATCTCAAGGAGTTTATATATATATGTCTATATATTTATAATGGAGGAACCCGGACCCTCTAGCGCATCCAACCCAGCAAGGGAGAAAGTAACATGGAGGCGAGCAGTAGGGGCTCTGGTTGGACCTCCTTCGACTTGATGTTTTAAAAAACAAACTCTCTCTCTCTCTCTCTCTCTCTCTCTCTCTCTCTCTCTCTCTCTCTCTCTCTCTCTCTCTCTCGGTTTGATTGGACAAGAAAACAGTAGGGGTACAAAAGGGAATCTTTTGTTCATCTAACGACCAAATCTAATACATGATAACAAGAAGGGGATATTTTTAAGATCCAAAGGATTTGGTAGATAAATTGACAATCATAATGTATTGGAGGGTATTTTCCCTAAACCAAAAAGATTTGAGCAGTATACTTCTAATACACACTATAAAAGAGGAAACATTTTACCTATACTACTAGCCAAAATTTTGTGAACTTACCGAGAATGATTTCAGTGTAGATCCTGGCCCTTTTATCTGATAATCCCAATCAGGAACATATAACCATACAAAAGAGACATATAGGTTGCCGAAAGTATCAACGCCACCAACCTAATTAGAAAAGCAAACATGCAATTAGGAAAATGTTGCCAAAAATGCTATATAGTTATTGGAACTTTCAAGAAACTAAAATATTTACAGGAAGTAACAATCTTATTTAGTATTTCATCTCATTTTTTTTGGTTATATTATGTAGAATATGCAACATTATTACAATGACTCCCTTTCATTTCTAGTCCAAGTAAATGTTAGATCATTTCAATATTTATCCAGATTCCTGTAACACGACAACAGTGCATCATCATTATGAATGCTAATTCAACCACGGCTAACACAAGGCATCATGCATATACTTCATATTTGTCACAGTTACTGTAAGAATTTAATTATCAAAAAATAACTAGAAAGAAACTAAGAGGAAATGAGCTTACAGTTGAAATCGGTATCTCTTAAGCAAGGACCATCCAGAAAAAACCTCATCATCAGTTCTGAGCCAAATTTCACATATTGCTGCCAAGAGGTATGCTATTGCAATTCTCTACAGGGATAAAAATATATAATCAGTAAGATGACTCCATGAAACAGAAAATTGATGGAAATTCTGTCTACTTTAAAGGGAAAAAGAAGAAAATTCTGAAAATTCTGCTGCTTTCATCAGCTAACAAAAAATAAAGAACAGTATAGCCTCTTTCAGGCACAAAATAGGGTATTCTAATTAATTGTTTGATTGATACGAATCAGCTACCAGAATTTAATAACATATGGGTTATGTGAAGATATCAAGCTTCACTAGGAAACTTATAAACATGGTACGTGATTCTAAAAGTAATAGTGAGAGATCAATGAAAAACAACATAAGGAACAGAAACAATTACCTGCAGCACACCCATCAAGCGAATACTTAATATATCAACTCCATAAGTTAAATTATGAACTCCATGAAGATAGCCACCTGGAATTATAATATTAGGAGTATATCCAACATAGGGGAACTCACACATCCTAATAGAATAGACTAGATAAAATATTTCCAATGTGACTAAATGTTAATAACTAGCTGTATACCTTGGAGCAGAAGACCAAAGATTAACAACTTCAGTGTTCTAAGAAGAGCCTTCTTTGTGGCCGCAACTCTGTTTGATACTCTCTGCACAGGATAAGTTTGAAGTCAACTTCTTTATGGCCCAAAATTTGTACAATCACCATGCTTTTGAGTTATCACAGATCAGAAGAAATTGTAGATTCCGCTTAAAAGTTTAAAATAGGAGGTTGAATCCAAACACAGAAATGCAAGTATAATAATTTCGTGTCATACCTTGTATGCAAGTGTTAGTGACACTCCGACCATAAACAAGAAAAATGGCATGACAAAATCAGCGATTGTAACATTATTCCATGGCGAATGATTGATTGCAGGAACTAATCCACCAACGTCATCAACTAGAATCATAAGCTGCATTGGGGAAATGTGTGAGAATACTCTAAAACAAAGGGGAAATGTAAATTTGAGCTGATTCCATTGCATATGGATATGGAAGAATGTTACATCAATATTTGCATGGAACATGGATCCCGAAAGAACTTGTTCGATGAAAAATGCAGTAAGAAATGGAATGCTACCCGTCATGATTCTAAAATGCACGTTTAGTAACAAAAACATGTTTTCTCAACAAATTGTTGGAAGAACACATTCATGTCAAATAATGGTTCCATTCTAAAGAGATTGAACAAATATAGAACTTGGAGTGTGTCACATTTCTGTTTGTTCATGGCTCCTATTGTTGTTCCATATTTGTTTCAATATATGCCAAAAAATACAAGTGAAAGCCCTTGTATGCGTAATTAGCAGTGCTACCATCACAACCATGACAAACAGAAGGGTGTATATGCAAAAGGATGAAATACATTGTAAAGTTGTGTTAACTACATAGTGACCCAAAAAGGTCACATATGAAAGAACAACTATGCTACTTTTACATTAAATAAAATTTTTCATAAGAACATCTGTTATTTCGGTAAGAAGTTGCATAACTTCCATTGAATGAATCTGACATATACAAATGCAGTTTCCACATTGTCCCTTATTTTATAGATTTCTGGGGGTGTGTGCTGCGTTGCGTGTGTGTATTGTTTTATAAGTCAACTGTTATTTATGTTATCTCAAATTGAGGGACCACAAGACAAAGCGCCGAGGAAGACAACAACATAGTCCATACGAGTGATAGAAAAAGCAAAAAAAAGATATAAGTCATGTTGTTTGCAGATTGCTCCCATCACTCTGTTTAATATGAGCTGTGTAGTCTAAATCATCAAAAAATATATAAATTATAAGTTTCAAAATACGTATATCATTTGAGAAATCTTTCCAGATTCCATACATATATCATACAATCATTCATAGTTTAAAAATCTCTCAAACATTTCCCCTGGCTAACAATCGTATTCAATTTGCATCCTACAAACTCACGCAATCAAATAAAAGAGGAAAACTTCTATTAACTCACTCGAATCCTTAAAGCAAGATGAACCAGGCAAAAAGAAGCAGAATTAGAACTATTCCTTTTGAAAACATTTACCACCTTGTACAGTTACAAGCCACTGATAATACAGCCCCTTCGAGATTTTCATCCCCACTATCGTTTTGATCTCTTATGGTGCATTCCACTATTAGAGCCACTTTAAAAAAATGGTTCCTCGGCATCTCTCCATTCAAAATTCAAACTGCACCTAAAAAAGCGAAAAAGCTTGCACCTTTCGAGCAGCACCACAAGTCAAAACCACAGTTTTATTCAATAATCATAAACAACTAAGCACGTATGCTTGTGATTAGGATCCCATAAAGCTGAGCACTCCTCCTAAAAAAAGTATTCGTCCCTTATCCTCAGCAATCATGCGCTGTTGAGTCAGGCAGGTTATCTAACAAAAGCCAGCCAACTATCAAAATAATTCGATGTTTGCACGTAGCTTGCAACAACAACAAACTTTTTCCGCACCTAAAAACAAAAACTTTCCTTTAGGTCGCAACCAACTCGAACCCAAACGTCTCATAGATATAAACGTGATGTGCACTCAAAGTTCTCTCCCCCTCTGAACAAGAAAGACATAAACAGTTCCAAGTGTAGCCAACAAGACACCCCCCAAATTAAATACAACCGAATTTGGCTCATTACTGTATATTTTTCTTATCATTGAAACATGATATTTTCCCCAGTTCACAAAAAAAAAGCATATTGGTACTAAAATTTATTGGTGGGTCACCCGTCCTCATAATCAATGTCGTATCTTACTTGACTCAAAGCAAGGAGAAGGGCTGTCTTTTTATGAAGAGGAGAGGTCATGGAATCTCTGCGGGCAAAAGGGGTTAGGAATTAAGTCGCAAACACTTGACTCAAAGCAAGAAGATGGGCTGTCTTTTTATGAAGAGCTTCACATGCTCTGCAGTCTGCGAACCCCCCCGTCTCTCTCAAGCAATTCCTCAAGTAGCAGGAGGGCAGATTGAAAATGACGAGAGAATTGTCAATGGGGACACATGTCAGAGACCCAGTGGAAGAGGAGACACTCAACAGCTGGACTCGCCAGGATTTGACCCAGAGAGTTAAAAAATACAGCAATTTCGCTCCATAAATACTCTTGTTTCTACACTCCACCGCAAATTGTTAACAATACGTGGGTATTGGCAGGCAAACGGTCTCCTCCTATTGGACCCCCTGATGACCCTACCTTTTTGCATTTTAATCCTTAAAATCTTAGTACTTACATATTAGCGCAATTAAAATTTCAAGACATTTCAGGCAGAAAATTAGCAAACTGATGGTGATAATATAAAGTTTATCCGTGAAAAATACAACATGAAGGAAGGAATAAGCAATAAATAATCTGAAAAAGGACTAAAGTGCGAAAGTTGTTATCCACCAGCAGCCGCCCAGCACATGACCGCGAAGAAGTTAAAACGACTGTAATTACGAAAATGCCAGTGGGGCCGATGAATGCGTTGCAGTGGCGCAATTCGGACAATTTAGTGAATTAGGGGCAGTTTTGGAAAGTAATAAACGGCGCACGAAATGTGCGTCGGCCGTTGTCATCGGACAATGAGAGAGATGGCGAGAATAATTAACGGGAAACAGATCGAATTCGATTCGATTTTTAGATATTTTCCATAATTGGTGGTACATAAATAAAGAAAAAAAAATTAAAAATAAAGATTCCAATTTCAGTGCGATGATCCTAAATTTCTCACTACCATTTTGGTGGCAGAGCATTTAATTCAAAGGAACAATTTCTCTATTTTTCTCCTTTTAATTCGAATTTTAATTTATATTCCTACCGTAATAATTTTTCTCTAAAGAATCTAATCGCAACAATGCGAATCAAGTCGAAAGCAAAAATAAAAATAAAAATAAAAAAAATAGAAAAACTAGAAATAACAAAGATGTAGAGAACCGTACCGCCACCGTGGCTCCTCGAAAGACGTCGAGCGACACAAGGCGCAGCCGCTTCTTCTCCGTCGCCGGCGGCGGCAACGGCGGTGTCTGCGCCGGTTTCCTTGGGCTATTGATGTCGACGGTGACGGAGCCGGCGGCGGCGACGGCCTCGATCGGTGGCAGGTTCTTTTTGGGATCGGCGACCCCGTTCTCCTCGCCCTTTATCAGCTCGTACTTCCCCATTATCTATCAATCCGAGAAATTCCCCTTTTTCTTTTCTTTTCTTTTTTTCTCCCTCCTCCAAAGAAGAAAAAAATCACTCTTTTATAACAACAACAGAGAGAGTACGAATTAAACCCAAATTGATCGATCAAGAGGAAGAAAGGAGCAGAGATCTCCACCGCATTGCAGTGGAGAAAGAGAGAGATGATTGAAAGAGAGGAGGAGAAGTAGAATTGGATTCGAATTCTGATTCTAATTTCAATTAAATTCAAATATAATTTTTCTGATTCGAGTAGAAATAGGAGAGAGAAAGAGAATGGACGAAGGCCCTCTCTCTGCTCTCTCTAACCGCTCGTTTTTTTTTCCCTTTCGATGCTTCGCTTCCTCTTTCAATTTATAGGGGAGCGCCGGGGGCGCCGATTTGCGTTAATTAGTTAATTATTGCCCTCCAATTGGGCCGGGTGCGTTACGGAAAGTGTAGTTTGCGTGGGTGCGAAAGTGGGTGCGGGAAGATTAGTGGATTTATTAAGTTTTAATTAATTTATTTATTAGTGTTTTGTTTGCGTTTTTGTTATCCCAGCATGGGCGGTAATTAATTATTATTTAGTATTAGGTTTTTTTTTTTTTGGCAAGGTTTTGATTAGAAGAGGGTGGTGATTTTGGCAAAATGATTATAGAATTGTATTTTTTAAGGCATATTTGCCTAAGGGCAATTCCATCGCAATCCTGCGCAGTGCGGGAAGGTCCACACAATTTTTTTTAAAAATATTCTTATCAGTGACGGGTGTCACACTGTCCGATTATAAGCTCAGTCACGTGAAGCTCAGACAAATTAATTTTTGATCAAAAAAACTCCGTTGTCTTTTTTTTCCTGAGCAGCGAAACTGTTCTAAAGGGATGCTCTTTTCTATCTCTACAATAGATTGTATTTATGTGGAGGGCAGAAATTTCCAGGTTGGACGAATATAGAGAAAGGGTGACTGATTTCTTTGCAAATAGGATTGTGAGACCATAAAGAGATTGATTCATAGCCACTTGAATGATGTCACTGGATTATAGAAAATCCTAAATTCTATTTTTAGGTTATGGTCTTTGCTGGAGAGAAAGAGTGACTTAATGAGTAATTCAAAAGAGCGTGAATTCATCTGTAAACATTTCAATGGTAACAAACAAGATCCCTTTTCATATATTAACTGTGACTGAAGGTAATTTCTTATGTTTTCATTGCGCATTCGTAGTCCATTTTGAGTTAAACGGTGGTAATGGCTTTTTGCAAATTATCTAGTTTACTCAGGGCGTGTTTGGTCATAGAAAAGTGGGAAAAAGAGAAAACTCATTTTCCTCTTTTTTGTTTTGAATCGAAAATGAGAAATGAGAAAATCTTTTTCTTTTTAACCTCTTTTTTATATTATCATTTTTCAACTTTCACGATGATACAGTTAATTTTGTAGTCATGTAAATTTCACACGTCATAAGTTGTATCTCAAAACAGTTAATTTTGATATCATATAAATCTCACGTGCTGTCCAAGTACAATCCTAAAATGTCATTTCAGAATTAATTTTTAATTTAATATTATTTTATAGCTCACTTTATAATTAACTTTTCACTTCCACTTTCACATTACTAAACAAACACCAGAAAACGCAATATACTTTTTCACTTATACTTATATATTACGATCAAACACTGAAAATGAGAATTGCACAAATCTCAGTTTTTCACTACAGTACCACATTTCTCATTCTCATTTCTCACTTACACTTTTTTCTCCCACTTCCATCAAACCAAACAGGGCATTAGAATAAAATTCAGATTTTTCATTCCTTGGAAAAAAAAAAAAAGCTTTTGTTTGAGGGATCCTTAGTTTCTTTCTCGTTGCTTCTTCAAATATATTAGAATTTGTAATATAAATCTTCATGGACATAAGAAAGTCAAATTTTGAGTTGATTTAGAGTTCTTTAAGTTTTTAAATTTTAGTTTAAGAATTATAATTATATCAGAATAAGTTTAGGAGTTTCTCATTTTAAAAATAAAGTAAGTAGTAGTTAGGAAAAAGAGTTTATAAGTACTATAACTTTACCTTTAAAAGTAGAGGCACAAGCAATATTTTGTAACAAAGAGAAATAAATTGTAGTGGTGAAGATCTGGTTTACCCTAGGGATTGCGACACGTGTCTCACTGCATCAGAGATACCCAAAGCAGCCAACACGCCCAAGATGTCAAGAGGCTCACATGCAACCTCGAAGAGAGAGAATCTTAGGGCCAACCTCGAGACACATCCCACTCCAAGGAGAGAACCCGAATCCCTTCTGACCCCGACGCCAACTGGACATAGCTCAATAGTAAGACTTTCAGATCGCAAGAACGGTTACGCTTGCCAAGAAACCCTTACGTTTTAAATCCCCCCATTCCAGCGGGGACGATTATGGATAGTAGAGGATATCTCGGCATGTCAATCTCAACAATAAAGCATGACAATTTAAACAAATATGAAAGAATCTTAACCACAAATCATGAATTACAGAGAAGGATTCACACTATCTGTTATACCAAACAGCTTACTTATAGACCAACGTTCCTCCGTAAGATAAAAGGAGAGAAAGAAAAAGCAGACAAAGGCTTGTAAAGAGAAAACCCTCTTGTAACATACAAAAGATAGTGAATTCTTCCTCTCTCTCCTCTTGTGTTTTTTTTAATTCTAAATTTTCCCATAAAAATTCATATCAGCTTCTGTATGCTGATTGAATCTGTAGCACCCCATTCTTGGGATACGTACTCAGATATGTGTCCCAATTTTTTTTGACCATATTGTTTCAATTTTCTTCTGCTAATTATTTTTGAGTTGTGATTGCTTATGTTATTTGGTATCGGATCTGGACTCTTAGTCTTAGTGTCAGCCCTGACCTGAACCGGGAACCTAATACCGGCATACTGCCCGATTTGACCTTTCTAATAGTCCATTTTGACCGATTTCAGTTTCAAACACTATTTTCTAATATTTTAGATTTTTCATGATTTTATGAAATTTTCAGAATTATTCTGCAAAATCTTCAAAACCCGTGTCGATCGGCATCGCTGATTGATTCCTGAATTTTTAGTTTTCAAATGGAGTTTAATTTTTAGAAATAGTTTTCACATTACTTCTTAGAATCTTATTTTTTTATCTAAATACATTTTTGAAATTTTTCTGAATTTATCAAAATTTGACCGATTTTGGTGTCGACTGGTATCGCCGGAAGATGTCAGGATTTTTAATTTGATAATCAAACTGAATTTCTAAAATCCGATTTCATCAGGCATCTTAAAATAATATTTTCTATTTTTGAGAATTTTTCAGAGAGTTCTGAAATAATCAAAATTTACCCTATTTAAATAATAATATTATTTTCCTTTCTTTTCTTTTCTTACTTTTTCCTTCTCCACTCCTCCACCTTATACTCCCAAGATATTCTATTAATTTAATTATTTAATAATATATATTTATTATTTTTTTCTATTTTTCCCTTTTCCTTATTTTTCCTTCTCCTTTCTTTTCTTTTTCTTCTTTTCTTTTCTTCTCCCTTACTTTTCCATGCCCTGCCCCCGATAACCAACCCCTCCCTGCAACAGTAGCAACGGCAGCAGCATGAGGGCCATCCCCCCCCACTCTCCCTCCCATGCTTCCCCTCTCCCTCTCCTTCTTTTATTTTCCCTTCTTTCTTCCTTTCTTCCTATTCTTCTCCATATTATCCCATTTCATTCTCCCACTGTAACGCCCCGATCCCAAGGATACGGAGACGTTATGGCGACGTACATACGCGAGGTGAAAACACCCTCACGCGTACGTTAAGCCTCAGTACAGGACATAATCTCCATATACACAAGGGTTCCAGCAGGAAATAAGTACAAGAATACCATTGGGTTTCGGATGCGGGTTTGATGAGATAACAGGTCGGGTTTGGATCCGATACCCAAACCCATTTGACTTATAGGAAAACGGGTTAACGGGTTTGGGGGTTTATTGGGTTTAGGGCTTACTGGGTTTTGGGTTTTAATAAACCCAAAGGGTTATTGGGTTCACACCCATTTATGGGTGTGAACCCATAACAGATGCAGCAGCAGCATGCGCTGCTGCTGCCCGCGCACAGTCCGGCCAGCAGGTGCTGGCCGGCGGCGGGGAAGGTCCGCCGGCGGCGGTCCTGGCCGCCGGCGGTGCGGCCGTGAGTCAGGCCCGGGAGAGGGTGGTTGGGGAGAGAGAGAAAGTGAAAGAGTGAGAGAGAGAGAGAGAGAGAGAAAAGAAGAAGCAGCAGCTGGAGAAGAAGAAGAAAAAGAAGAAAGAAAAAGAAAAGAAGAAGAAAGGAGGAAGAAGAGGGAGAGGTGGCGCGGTGGCCCCGGCCGGCCGGGCTGGGGCGCGGCCTGGCGGCGCCGGTGGCCTGGTCGGGATTCGCCCTTGTTAGGTCGCGGAGAGAGAGGGAGAGATGGGTAGGGAGTTTAATTAGAGAGAGAGTGGAAGAATTAGAGAGAGAGAGTTGAGAGAGAGAGAGAGGGAGGGTTTGAGAGAATTAGAGAGAGTTAGGGGAGAGAAAGGGAGGATTTAACATAGGGGGAAGGCGGTGGAAGTGATGGCGGTGGAGGAGGCTTCCAGAGAAAGGAAAGAAAAAGAAAAGAAAAAAAGGTTTTAAAATTAATAAAATAATATTATTTAATTCGGCCCAAAATTCGACTAACTCCGAACGGTGCTCAAAAATTACAAAAAATAGGGAATATTATCCTGAGACGTAGTATGAAAATGGTTTGGCGAAATTCAATCTGGTTTGCCAATTAAAAATCCCGGAGTGTCTCACCGATACCGGGCGACACCGGTTTGGTTGGAGTTTTGGTAAATTCAGAAAAATCCCTAAAAATACCCTAACGTAGATAATAAGATTTTAAGATATATGGGGTCTGTTTGGATTTAAGGAATTGGTGTGAAGTGAGGAAGTAGGAAGTAAGATTTATTTCCTTTAGGAAAAAGGGAAATGAGTAGTAAGTTTTCTGGTGTTTGGATGGTTGTTGGGAAGTGTGGTTTGGAAAATGTTTTGTCGTTTTCCGGTGTTTGGATGGTAATGAAAAGTGGAAATAGAAAAGTTGACCACAAAGTTGACCGCAAAATAATATTAAAATAAAAATTAATTAAGAAAAATAAAAAATAGATTGTAATTAGAATGCAAGTGAGATTTACATGACCAAAAAATTAACTGTTTTATGCTATAACTTATTATAAATGAGATTTACATGACCACAAAATTAACTATAGCACTCTGGAAGTGAGAAAATGGTTGTGTAAAAGAGAGATGAAAAAGGGAAAAGGGGGTTTTCTTATTTCCTTTTCCGGTGTTTGGATAGATAGGGAAATGAGCAATTATACTTCCCCACTTCCTCACTTCACTCGGATTCCTTACATCCAAACACGCCCATGGTGAAAGAGGATTCTCAAAATACAACTCCGTTTGTGGAATAAAAATCGGAATACCGATTATCGGTATCGGTCGACAATGACTACGGAGATTTTTCAAAATAATCTAGAAAAATTCCAAAAAATCCTGAAAAATCTAACATATTAGAAAATGATTTTTGAAACTAAAATCAGCTCAATCGGACTACCAGAAAGATCAAATCAATTTTATACGTCGTATCGCGTACTGATACGGTGATACGTAAATCAGAGAGCAGGGGGTTACACCCACCAACCCACTCTCTCCCCCCTCCATGACCGTCGTCTCCACCCTCACCACCGCTGGCCCCGCCCCTACCTGCCGGTGCCGCCCCCCAACTCCCCACTTCCCTTCCCCGCTTCCATCATCTCCAAATTTCATCTCCTTTTTTTCAATTTCAACAAAACCCATCACTCCACCATCTTCTTCTTCTCCAAAATTCACCACCAATTCCACCAAATCCTCCACTTTCACCACCATCTCCTCCTCCTCCTCCAACTCCCCAACACCACCATCAACCACCACAACCACCACCACTACCATCAACCACCACCACCAACACCTACAACAAACAACAACAACTCCAACATCCAACCACCCAACCCCTGCTCCCCGGGCCCAAGACCGCGCCGCCCCTTCCTCCGGCGGCACCGCCGCTGCCCAGGCCACCGGCGGCAGCCAGCAGCCGCCAGCGACGTCCCTACTCCCTCTCCTTCTTCTTTGCTTCTTTCTTTCTTTCTTTCTTTCTTTCTTTTACTCCTTTCTTTTTCTCTTCTTTCCATTTTTATCCTGCCCCTCATTTTATAATTACCCCACCTTATCCACACACTCTCTCTCCCTCTCTCCTTCAACTCTCTCTCTCTCTCTTAGCCTCAATCTAAATAATCCGCTCACTCTCTCTCCTCTCTTATTCTCTCTAATATATATTTATATATATATATATATATATATATATATATATATATATATATATATATAATTATATTATTATATATATTTATTTGGATTGTTAGCATGCACATGATGTTCGTAATTTCCCGGATATTGCTCGGAGTCGTGTGTTTTAGGCGAGTACTTTGTGTTGCCTCATGCCTTACTACTTCTATTCTAGAACTCGATATAATTTAAGTGTTTTGATATTATCAATTCATATTTAGTAACTTTTACTCTAGCTTTTTGTGACACCCCGCTTCCGGAATACGTACTTAATTGCGTATTCGTATTTTTTATCATATTTTTTGATTTAATTTCAGTATTTGTTTTGTATTATAAATTTTTTATATGATCGTTTTGCTGTGGATCTGGATTCGTGGACTCGGTGTAACGGTCCCAGTTTAATAAATCCTCAATTTATCCGACCAGTAATTACAGAGGAGGTGTTGCTGAAATTTCTAAGAAATAAGGAAAAGATTTGATTAATCGGTTTGTAAGTGGAGGTTATGCAAATTGAGGATTTATTAAACTGGGACCGTTACAGTTGGTATCAGAGCTTTAAATGAAAGTTCCATCCCCATCAACTTAAAATGTGAGGTTGAGAGTTCTAGGAATTGAGATTTACACTTGTCACCACATCTGAAAATTTATGAGCCCCCTCACCATATAACACACCTTATCATGCAACCTTCATACCCATGAATTGCCTACAATTGGATCAACTCCATAAATCCAAAAATCAACTCTAGATCACTACATGTATTAAAAGTCATGAATTAACAAGGTACAAATACATGAATAACTCAAGAAGAACAATTTCATTCAATCAATAGATCTAGATCTAGGAATTTTATAAGATGGAAGTTGAAATTTTAACAAGGGGAAAACCCACTCACCCAAATCCGGTCCGACGGCCACCATCCGGCAGCCCATGGCCGGCTGCCGGCCGCCGCCGCCGCCCTGGCCGCGGCCTGGCCGCGCATGGCTGCGCCTGGCAGCCGCGCGCCTGGCCGCGCGCGCCTGGCCGTGCCCTGGCCGCCCGCTGTTGCCGACCTGCAAGAGAGAGAGAGAGAGATCCTGGATCAAAGGAGAGAGAGAGAGACTTGGGGTTCTTCGTTCACAGCCAGGAAGAAGGAGAAGTTGGTTTTGGGAAAAAAAAGGAAATGATTTATTTCCAATTTTAGAATTAATTGCTTACCTAATATTCTAAGAATGTGACACCTCATCCCACAACTTCCAAGACATACTATAAAGTCTCCACCTCACTTCCCTCTTGCCCTCAAATTGCCAACACACCACTAAAATTTAATATTTTGAAAATAATGTATTTAGGTATTGATATTATGATTAGGTATTTGTATTCCCAAAATTAAATTAAAAATCTTTACACACTTAATTAACATAATCATTCAAGATTTAAATTTTAAATCAGGGTTGAAAAATTCGGGGTGTTACACTCGGAGTCAGCCCTAATCTGAATCGGGAGTCCGATCCTAGAGTATTGCTCGATTTGATATTTCTGCTATTCTGATTTGACCGGTTTAGTTTTAAATATTGTTTTTCGATATTCTAGATTTTTTATGATTTTCTAAAATTTTCCTGAATTAAGTTGTAAATCATCAAAACTGGGGTCGACCAATACCGCTGCTCGATTCTCAGATTTTTAATTTACAAACGGAATTGAAATTCTTAAAATGACTTTCCTGTAACTTCTTAAAATTACATTTTCTATCAAACACTTTTCTGAGAATTTTCTAAATTTATCAAAATTCTCCTAGATTTGGTGTCGGCCAGTATCACTGGTTGATTCCAGGAATTTTAGTTTACAATTGGAATGAAATTTCTACATTTTGCTTTTATATTTCTTCTTAAAATTATATTTTCTCCTTTCTGGAATTTTCTGAGATTTTTCAGATTTTATCAAAATCCGGCCGACCCGGTATAGACCGATATTGGCGGTTGACTTCAGGAATTTTATTTTGAAAATGGGATTGAATTTCTAAAAATTGATTTTACCAAAAATCTTTAAATAATATTTATTATTTTTGAGAATTTTTGGGAAGCTTTCCAAGCTACTTAAAATTTTGGACATTTCCGGAGTTTTCGGTGTTTTCCCAGATACCAGAATTTTATCTAGATATTTTACTTTTCTCTTTTCTCACTTTTTTCTCTCCTCGCTAGACGCGAGTTTTACCAACCTGGGTTCAACATTTAATGTAGGGATGCTCTCCATACTGCATTTAATGCTTGTCTTGCAAGATCAATTCTGAATCTTGTCAACCATGCTTTCTTGTCTTTTCTGTCTAATGAATCTCGCGTTTCCCCCCTGGACGCGGCTTTCATCACTGCGTTCAGTTCATTTGCCTAGACGCAGCCATTCTTTTAATGAGACGCAGGTCTCATTTTAATTTTAGTGGGATGGCATTCTTGTAATAATCATTCCCCCTTATATAACCACCCCCCTTTTTTTCCTTCTCTTTCATTTATTCTTTTTCCCTTCCTTCTCTTTCCAGTAAACATGGCAACCAACAATAGCAAAAACGCAGTCATAGGCCATGCCTTGACCGGCAACCATCTCCACCTTCTCCACCTCCATTTCCACCACCAATTCCTCCACCATTTTCTCCTCCATTTCCTCCTCCATTCCAACAACAACAACAACCATAACACCATCTACAATACCATCTTCTTCCTCCATTATCCACCAAAATAACCTATTTCCACCACCACTTTCTCCACCATCTCCACCACCACATACTCCACCTTGGCCACCAACGATCATGCCATCTTCCTCTCCTTATCGTGCTCTTTCCGACGAGCTATTGCTTCGCTCTCTGAAACTCCTTTTACAAAACTCCAAAAATCTAAAATGAACTATACTTGCACCCCACTTGATGACTTGGGCTTGGAGCCTTGGCCGCCTTCTCCGGCCAACTCCGGCCAACTCCGGCCGCCGCCGGTAACCGCCGGCCGCCGCCGGCCATCATCCCCTCTTCCCTTCTTCTTTCTTTTCTTTCCTTTCTTTCTTTCTTTTCTTCCTTTCTTTCCTTCTTTCTTTCTTCTTCTTTTTCCTTGTTTTTCCTTTCTTTCTCTGATTCTCTGCGTCTCTCTCAGTCTTTCCTTGTGTCTCTCTCACATCTCCTTGTCTCCTTTTTTCTCTCTAAAAGTTGCTGACGCGGATCTCACCTCCGCGTCCAAGCAATTCCTTAACGCGAATCTTCGCGTTCTTGACATTTGTATAACGCCGCCTTCGCGTTCTTGTATCGACGTAACGCGGAGCCCAGGCCTGCATCTGTGTCCTTCTCGTGTCAACACGATGCTGAGCTCATGCCCGCGTCTGTGTTTTTCTTGTGTTAACCCGACGCGGAACCCACAATCGCGTCCGCGTTCTTCTCGTGTCCTGACTTGAACGCGGGTCTCGAACCCTGCGTTTGTGGCATCTACGCGATGCGAACCCCGCGTCTGCGACCCCCGTGTCTCACTCTCAAACTCGCGTCCCCCTGTATACAATCTCTCTCCCTGTACTTTCTCTCTCCATGGACTTCTCTCTAGCTCTCACTTTCTCTTTCCTCTCTCTCTCTCTCATTCTCTTTCTCTCTCTTGATTTTCTCCTCTCTCTATCACTTTCTCTTTAACGCGTTGACGCGTTGATTTTCTAGATTCCAGAGATCAGGGATTTCACCGTGTTTTTCAAGGATTTAGGCGAGTGTTCTCGCTTTCCTCTTGGCTTTCCTGCTTCGTCGGATCGACTTGATTGTCTTATGTATTTGTATCTGGAACTAACACATTCTCTGCAGGTACCCTAACTTCTGGGTACAACCTTTGAGGTTTAAAGTCCTCTGGACTTTCTCTATGCTACGCCTGGTAGGCGGACCTAGCGTCAACACTTTACCGCTTACTCCGTTCAAGTATAGTTACCCCGTGAGCATGGCTTCCCCGTAAGCGATAGTATGGCGTTCATATGCTTGTTGCGACACGTGTGTCTAACTACGCTGCGAGCAGTAACCACGCCGAGCATGATAGCATTTAGTGTTGTACATTAGCTTCGCTCCAGCTTGCTCAGCTTTGCTTGATCGTGCTCAGCTATTATTTTATCACTCGCCAAATACATGCTTGATATGTTAACACTTGACATGCTAATATCTGACACCTGTCCGTATTACTTGACAACTGACGTGTCATCACCTGACACCCGACTTGCTACTACTTGACACTTGCTTCTTATTATGACATGACGTCTCACCTGCCTCTAAACATATTAATACTTGACCTGTGATTACCACATTTACGGGAATACTATACTTGTTATCCTGTATTATGTATACAGTAACCTGAATCTATAGTACTCATGTACTCCTAAATTCCTGATCATGTCTTGTACCTGCTATTCCCGTAAAATTAATAACTACACAATAAATCATAAAAAAAGGAACAACTTGCATCGGGTCAGGGAAAACTTGCGGCTATCAATATATGTTCGTATTTATAGTGGTACTAGGCATGTTGTGCAACCAAAACTTCCGGTCTGACCTGTGGGCCTCCAGGCGACCGAGGGAGTGCTGGCTCCCTCCTTCTTGGTACCATCTTGATAAAGGGCATTCTATAAGACCCTCCTGTAGGCCTTGCGGTCGGTTTCATACACCAGCAATGGAACATCCTGGACCGTGGTCCCGGGCATGTACGAGACCCACTGTAAACATTGTTCGTTGATACCCCCGTTAGTTTCCAATAACAACCTTGCTTTACTCAGATGTGGATATATATGCGCTGGGACGCTAGTTCACATATCTAGACATCAGTGTAAGACGAGTAATAATAATAATAAAAGATGCCAGCTATGAATCCGTAGTATGCTTTGCCATGGTTGATTGTATCGGATTTTACTTCGGATTTTCAGCTTTATGATTTTTTATACTATACCTGCTTCCATCCTACTTCACCACCCGTGTTCTATTCCATTAGTCTCCTGCTCTTATCTAATCATACTATGAGTCTTCCCTACTTGATATCATATGCTGTATATCTACTTGCTCCTGTATGCTTGTGCCCACGACACGGTTTTCATGTTTATGATCCAGATTTATCGATACACATGTGCTTATCCATACTCGCCATCTGGCTTTCGCATCACCACTCGCTGGGGAGTTCTGACTCCTCTGGATCCTCATGTCCAGGTTTTGGAGCTTGGAGCGTGTGGATTCTCCCAGTTGCTGATCAGAGTGACGCAGCGTTAGCGTGGATCTCCAGCAAACGTCCGGAGCCTCATCCTTTCAAGCCCTCTTGTTTGGCTCTAGAGTTTTCCTGTTATGCCTCAGAGCCTCTTTTTTTACTATTCATATTTGTACATCTCTTTGATTCTCGCAATTGCGCATATCAGTGATGTAATATTCATGTAATATTATGTCACATCTGATGATAACTTTATAATTGTACTCATATGTTGGAATGTATAATGCACCACGTGCTTCCGTACTCTGATTCTTGCCTGTACTGATGCTTAGAGTATATACGTGAGGGTATTTCTGACCTGCGTATATACGTCGCGGTAATGTCTCCGTACCCGCCGGACCAGGGCGTTACACTTTTATTTCATGATATATTGATATATATCTTGTTACTACCGTTACATGCCTAATAATTGCTACTCTAGTTTTTAGTACGTAATGCATCGTTATAGGAGTTTATATATGGTATGCGAGTGATTTTCTAAAAATAACATGTTATTTGAATACTTGTTGACCGTTATTAAAACTCATTAGACCGGTATTATACTGGGTATGCCTAGATCTGCTCCTACTTCGCTCGGCTTCTAATTAATAGATAAACTTATTATTGATATAAATATGTTTATGAAGAGTTTGAAATGTTTATCTATACTGTTCTCCTGTACCATATTACATGACTGAATGATTACCTGATGCATGATGTTGTGACTCTTACCGACATATTAATTAGCTGACACTGATATGTTTATACTTGACACCTGATACCTGACACTTGATATCTGACACCGGTACTTGACATGTTATTATTTGACACCTGATACCTGACACTTGATATCTGACACCGGTACTTAACGTGTTATTACTTGATATCTGATACCTGAAACTTGATATCTGACACCGGTACTTGACATGTTATTACTTGATAACTGATACCTGACACCTGATATATGACACCTGAAAATTGTCATTCTATCACTTGATATTTGACATATGCTATCACCTGGTACTGACACATTTGACCTGATATTGTGACACCTGACTGGATACTATTACACCTGACACCGGTATTACATTGCATATTCATGATTATCATTCTAAGGGGATCTTGACATGATTATTGTACTGTTACCAGACATCTGGTACTCCTGAACTCCTGTACTCCTGAACTCCCGTATCCCCTTTACTCATGTCCCCTGCACTGTTACTCTTATTAATAGCATAGTCATACCGGTGTCCGGCAGAGCATGCCTGGTGTCGGGATGATGAGGATGTATTCCACGATCATACTAGCATCTGGCGGATCCTGAATGGAACTAAATGCCACACGGAATAAAGTGTCATGCCACACACGTGGTGGGGGCCACCTCTTGAATATGTGGGGGCCACCTCTAGAATCCATTCCTCACATAGAACAAAGTGCCACATGGAGAAAAGTGTCACACCACACATGTGGTGGGGGCCACTTCTTGAATCTATGGAGGCCACCTCCTGAATCTGTGGGGCGACCTCCTGAATCAGCCCTCAGAACAAAGTGACACATGGAGCAAAGTGCCACATCACACACGTGATGGGGGCCACTTCTTGAATCTGTGGGGGCCACCTCTTGAATCTGTGGGGCTACCTCCTCCTTCCTCCTGCCTTTGCCGTCTGGTGTTAGCGTGATAAGTATTCTCAGTGCATATTGACACAAACACATACCTGTATAATAATAACGTCAGGAGCATATGTTATTTGGTCTCTCCCCTATTCGAATAATGGTACCTGTATATCGGGGTTCGGATGAGTTCTACTAAAAGTGTGGGCTCCAGCGTGAACTGTCAGTGTTGTGGGACGCCGGTGGGAAAGGGATAAGAATAACAAATGATACCGATAATTACTTTTGGATAACTTAAATGCAACACTTTTATATTCTCCAGTTATAGTGATAAATCATTTAATCAGGTGCTATGCTCACCAGAGTTGACACCCTACTTTATGACATAATTTCTGTGATACAATGATTACTCTAGACACACTTTAGTTCTGTTACTCTGAGGGCAACTCAAGTTGTACGAACTCAGACGATGGCGACATGGGATATGTGGTATATAGATGAGGATTTTCTTATTTGGATTATCCCCTTGACGTATCAATCTCGTGAATCCATAATCTGAGCTCGTACAACTAGTTTTGTTCATACTTGTATTTATCGCATGTTTTTATCGCATGTTTATGTGTACCTATGCTCTCGATACCGTTTTCTATGCATGTTTTCCAATTCAGACTTATCGATATACATGTATTTACTTGATTTCAGATTTACTATTATTTCTTTAATTTCCTTTATATTACTTGCCATTACTTGTACCTGCATGCTTGAACCACATTACTTGATCATGAACACGTGTGACTGCCTGAGCACGCTATTTGGCTTTATCATATGTACTCGCAGTGTTACATCTGACAACCCTGAATCCTCATATTCAGATCTTAGAACTGGACCATGGTGGCCTTGCTGTAGTTGATCAGAGTGCGCAACGGATGCTTCCATGGTGGTCGGAGTGTAGCAGAAGTTTGGACATCGCCGTAGCTCTTCCTCCCAGCTTTTCTCCTGATTGGCTCTTGAGGCACTCTTGCTACTCGTGAGCACCTCTTAGTTTTTGTATATCTCTTCGTATATTATACTTTTGTATTCTCTGATGATGTAATATCCTGTAATGTTGTGTCACTCTCTATGATAATCATGTACTTATACTTTTCTATTAGAATGTATATTTCCACTGTGCTTCCGCACTCTGATTCTTACTTGTACTGATACTTAGCGTATATGCATGAGGGTAACTCCGACTTGCGTATATACGTCGCAGTGACGTCTCCGCGCCCGCGGGATCGAGATGTCACAGAATCTTTACATTCGATATTGTTCTAGGCAGACCCATTTTTGCCTATGGTGTTAGATTGATCGTTCGATCAATCGCATAGGAAAATAACTACGACAAACTAGTACTTTCATTGAGATCTGAGTCTCAACGTTCAGACTTCTCCCCTACTAAACACATCCTTAAAAGCCTCTCCACCAAGTCATGGCTTTGAAGAAACAGTTGACCTCTAATGAGGGGACCACCTCCAAGTGGCCACCATTGGTGACACTATTCCCCTCGAGAGCCTCGACCCTACCATAGAAGATAACATCTTTGCCCTTTGCAGGGGGTAACCGGAGACATCCACCCATTGTTCGTTTACGAAGCCTAACTCCTCTAAATGCACGCTGACATGAAGGAAGAATTGGCAAAGCAACGATCTCTGTTCGACCGCGATGGGGAGCAAGCAGAGCAGAATTGAGAACACGTATCCCACGAATGGGAGGAGATGAAACATTTGAACGACCAGCTCCTCGTCCAGATCGCAGTCCTTCAGAACACCCAAGTACCTCTCCCATCTCCAGAGAAGCCCAGTGCTACGGAGGCTATAACTACAAGTAACGAACAATCTCAAAGCCAGAGGCATTGCAGAGTAGCCTCTCCAACTCCATTAGAACAATCCAACTCCATTAGCCTCCCCAACTCTATTAGAACAAACCAGCCCTGAATCTGTAGTGATGAGGCATACTCACTTTATCCCTTTGACGATGCAATCGATCAGACAATCGGATTACTGCCTAATGAGATTCCTTCTCGCCTGGTTCAGAGAATCGGAGAACAGAAGGTTAGTAGAACCCTCTTGTTACTTTCCTTGAAAGGGAGGAAGATCTTAGGGTATTGGCACCCTGATTAGAGAAGTAGTTCTCTAAATGTTTGGAAGCAAGAGAGTAGATCTCTATAACTTTAGTTTGACCATAGAGCTTTGTTTTCTGTATAATTTCGGTCGACCGATCGGTCGACCGCTGGCGCCCAATGGTCATATTTATGACCGTTGGCGGTCGACCGCCAGCTGTTCAGGCTGAAAAATCCAGCCCAACGGCTAGTTTGGTTTTAGGCCTATATATACCCCATTTGATTGTGGTTCTCTCCAAGTTTTTTTGAGCCAAAATTTTCAGACCTTCTCTTATATTTTAAACAAGTTTTCAAAAGAGTTTTAATGCCAAAAGGATTCATCTTATTTATTTTAGAATTTTTGGAAAAATCAAAGAAAATAGAAATTTGGGAGATTTGTATTGTTATTCATTTCTATCTTTTACAAAGAGTTTTCCTAAGTATTTTTCTTTGAGTTTTTGTTTTTCAAACTCTTAGTTTTCCACACTTGAGCTATCCTCTATCCTATCTATTTAGGATCATTTATTTTGTGGGAAAAATATTGTTTGAGGTTGTGGAGACCTCCAAGTTGTAAACCCCTTCATTTGGTGTATCCCTCTTTGGTAGAGGTTGATTTGGATTGTGGGGTGCTCCCTCTTTGGTAGAGGTTGAGGTTATTGTTTACTCCCTCTTGGTGAGGTGGAGTTGGTTGGTTTGTATCCCTCTTCGGTAGAGGTGATTTGTGGTTGTTTGGCTACGGGCCTACCCCTCGTGTGTGAGGTGGTGATTGTTTGCCTCGGTGGAGGTTGTATTATTTGAGTGAGGAGTTCGGTACTCTCGGTTGTACAAAATCCTCCTCGGTGGAGGTTCCCTCGGTGGGAGTCCTCGGTGGACAAGTTAGTGGATTGAAAATCCTTCTCGGTGAAGGCGGGGACATAGAACTAGGGCTCGAACCTCAAAACACATCTTGTTGTTTGCGTTTGATCCATTGACTCTAAACTCTCTCTCTCTCTCTCTCTTTACTTTGTGTTGTGCATCATTCATAGCATCTTATATTATTTGCTTGTGTTGTGCCTTGCATCATTCATATTGCTTGTATCATCTTTATATGCTTGGCTTGTGTTTGTGTGCCTCACTTGTGCTTAACCACGAGAGCTTCATATAGCACCTCAACTCTTATTCAGAGGAATCAAGAGGAGTTAGTCCAGAGCCCTTCACGGAAAATTCGGCTACACTCATTGGTTGCACTAAGTATAGATTGCAATTAAGTTTTAATTTTCGCATTTAGTTTTTAGATTAGCACTATCACCTATTCACCCCCCCCTCTAGGTGATTTCAATTGGTATCAGAGCCTACGCTCCTGATACTTAGGTTTAACCACCTAGGAGTGAGATCTTGGTTTGCTAATCTTTCATTTGCATTCTGCACATATATATTATTTGCACACACTCATGGATTGCTTGTCACCTCCCATGTTCGATGCTTCGAACATTGACATATGGAAATTTAGGATGTCCATGTACTTAAAAATCCTAGGCTTGCATGTTTTCCTTGCCGCTACCAAGAAATGCTATCTTGGTAATAGCAATCATATAGGGGCCAATACACAAGCCCTTGAGGCTATTAGAAGCACGCTTAATAAAGAATATTTTATACTTGTTTCTAACCTTGATTCCGCTTTTGTAGTGTGGAACAAGTTGACCACCTCCACCTCCAAGCTTCAAATGCCAATCCAACCGGAGGAATCTAGTAGAGAATCTGAGTCTCAATGCTTCATGGTCCAAGAAAATGACTCCCTTGAGGTACACTCGGAAACTAATTAGATAATGATGATTATGCTAGTTCTTCAAATAATTATGTGGATCCAAATGCTTTGAATGAAGAACTTTCTATTGTGCGTGAAAAATGAATTGAAAAATATAGTCTTTTGAAAAAAAAGTCTAGAAATTAACAATGAAAATAAAATTTTGCTTTCTAGACTTGACATGGTTTTGCAAGAGAAAGAGGAAATTTCTAATGAGAGGGATTCATTGAAATCTCAACTTGATCTTGCCGTAAAAAAAATAAATTTTAAAAAATAAAAATGATTTCAATATTATTTTGAAGAAAAATGAAAAATTATCTTTAAAAGTTGATTTTGTTTAAAAAGAGAATGACTCTTTAAAAATAAAAATTGCTTCAATTTCTAATGATTTAGAAGATTGTTTAAAGAAGAACATTATTTTGAAAAATGATATGTCTACACATATTTGCCATGCTTCACCTAGATCACCCCTTGCATGCTCCACTTCTTTTATAATTAAAAATGATATAAATTTGTTGAAGAAGAATATGGATTGTTTGGGCTCCACTTTGAGCCATTGTGTTTCTAGCCATACACGTTTGGAATCTTTGTTTCAAAAGAAACAAGTTCCATCTATGCATGTACACCCTCCACGGCATACACATGCCCCTCACGGACACACTCATCACATGTATGCTCATGTGTACACTTGTACACATTGTGGACGTAAGGGCCACCTTGCTAAATTTTATTTTGATAGAATACATGATGAAAATTTAGCAAATAAATTTGTTTGGGTTAGGAATGGTACTAACACCCATGGACCCAAAAGAATATGGGTACCAAAGACCACCCCTATTGTATTTGATGTAGGTGTGAGCTCTCGCATGACGTGAGAGTATCGGTACCTTAAAGTGGATGCGTTCCGTGCTTAAAGAAAACAATTTGGATGCATCACTTTCAAGGGAAATTTGGTGGGAAGACCACGTTGGTTTGAAGAACTAGAGAGGTGCCTTCATCGGTTTTGGTATCGATCTCTAACTCCCGTTTATATTTACATACTTTCATATCATTTGTTTATAACATGTTTTGTTGTTTATAGATTATTATGAAAATGCCTTGATTATTAGATCCTTGACATGCATGTATAGCATTTTGAGACACCCATGTTTATATGAATCTTTTTTTTTTGTGTTCTCACATATGCTTAACTATTATGTATATCATAGTTCTAATAGCATGTGGATTTACATAATGATCATGTTTATGTTAATCATGTTGATTTATTTCTTGATTTATGCTTTAAGTTTTGAATATATGTTTAAATGTTAGTTTTCATTAAGACTAGGATTTATACTTGTACATAGAGTGGGCCACAAATAGATCTTTATATGTTTGTGCTTGAATGCTTATTTGTACCCATTAGATGTGCTAGTATAATCTAGTTTTGATGATTCATGCATTTGACTTGTATTCCTATTTTATCCATGTTTTCATGTTTATATGTTTAACTTCATGTATATGTCCATCTTGTCTAAACTATTGATTATACATATACATCCTTTAAGCCACGTGCCTTCATGCATATACTTTTGTGGACTCGTTGTGTTTGGATATGTATGTATACTTTAGTTTGTATAAGACATACATATGCCTAAATTGTTTTTAATGAAAATTTAATTTTTCATATTTTCATGTTTAAAGGAATTTCACATGAACTTATTGAATATTTTCATGATTATGTGTTTCACACTACACTTGTACACTCACCTTATTTAAATGTTTCTCATGATTATGTTTTCATGAGTATGTATGGGCTTTATGGATTTTGAGTGTTTTAGTGATCATGTGATTTACATAGTTTCATGAAAAATAATTTTGTTTTATTCCTTACTTGAAGGATTTCGTACTAGTTTAGAAGTTTTTCCATTTAACTAGTTCAGATTCTTCGGTTTGATAGAGTTTTCAGACATACTATATTTTCAAACCTATTTTTGAAAATCCCTACCTTCCAAGTGCGGTTGGATGGGCGACCATGCTCATGTATGCTTTATATTGAAAATCTATTTAAACATAAGTATGAAATGGGTGGTAGGAAATATGAGATATACATTTGATATTATTGTTGTTTCATTTGGTATCATTGGATTCTTTTAATTGGTATCAATATTGACATTTCTTGTATACTCATATATATTTTTATGTATGTATGCTTTCACTTCAAATTATATCAATTTCGATTGGTATCTAATTTTTCATACATATATATGTTTATGCTAAAGCTTGACTTTTTAATGAATATCATATTTCAATTGATTAGTTTTTCAATTGGTATGCTAATACAAGCCCTTGCATAATTTCAATTGGTATTTCATAAAGGGGAAGAACACTCATATTTTATCTTTCAATTGGTATTTTGTTTACCCTAGATTTCCACTCCCTTACTTTATGATAGAAAATGAATTAAAAAAATTTGTAGAATATTATAATTTCAATTGGTATCATATGTTTTAAATGATAAATTACTTACAATTGGTATCAAGATTTTGTTTAATTTCAATTGGTATCAAGATGCGTATTTGTTTGTTTACTCACAATTGGTATCAAGATTTTGTTTACTTTTATTGGTATCTATTGATCTATTTCTTTCAATTGGTATCCATGAAAATTTATATTGATTTGTTTGATATCACCCCTTATTTACATCATTTTTGTTTTCAGACAAAAAGGGGGAGAACATTGTATTTATTGTTTTTAACCCCTTTGTTGATTCTTTGGTTCGAACAAAAGGGGGAGAAGAATTTATTGATTTGTTTTTACTTTGACCCTTTATTGATGATTGACAAAAAGGGGGAGAAGTATTTGGTATATATGCATGTTTTCAGGATTCATGTTTATGCATATATGTTTTGTTTTGCAAATCGGAGAAAAAGAATTTTTAGTTTTATGTTTGATTGACATGTTTATCTCCTTATATTTGCATACGTGTTTATTTTTGCATGTGCTTCATTACCATATCTTATTGCTTATTTCCTATGCATGAGTTAAGGGGGAGCTTCTTTGAAGCTTAACTTTAATCCATGCATATATAACTCCATGAGTTTTGTCAACATCAAAAAGGGGGAGATTGTTGGCCCAGAAGACCTTCCACTCTAGTTTTGATGATGATTAACTCATGTAGTTATATTTACTAATAATCTTGTGATTTTAGTTTCAGATCATTAATCAAGATATTAGTTGGTGATTAGCTTAAATAAAGGAGTTTGGAAGCTTTCACATGGTGATTCAAGAGCCCGAGCATCAAGATCATACATAGCACTCGTTGGAGTCAAGCTCGGTGGATCACGATTTGGATCGAGTCGACTTGAAGACGGAGTTCGTCAAGAAGACTTAGGTATCCTATTTTAGTTTAGATTGTGTTTAGATCCATTTGTAAAGATTAGATAGTTGATATGTTCAAGTGCACAACACACACGTTTTATGGATATTGGTTTTTCAGTTTTTAGTTTAACCGATATTTGTTTTCATGAATAGTAGATCAAAACAAGTTTAATTGGTTTATGTATAGTAAATTCATTCTATACATGCATGCTTAACTTCCTAGACAAACTTATTTTGACTTTCCTATTCATGTATTAAAAAATCCATATTTGGTAAAATACAGTTTTTTTAGTTTTTGATAAAATTTATAAGACACAAAAATGGTTCAATATGTTTGATTTTTGTGTTGTAATTTTTATAACAAGTTTATATTTCAATGTAAAATGATAAAACTATTTTTGGGGATTTTTAGAAGATTTATAAGAATTTTTAGAATTATTTTTAACATGGTTTTCTGACCCAGAAACCTGTTGCCAGGCTCTGGCGGTCGACCAGACCCAGGAGCCGGTCGACCGGGCGGTCAACCGACGTGCACAAGCTGTGCACGTTTGGCCAGGTCTATGGGTCGGTCGACCGGACCAGAGAGCTTTGCTCTCTGTATAATTTCGGTCGACCGACCGGTCGACCGCTGGCGCCCAACGGTTATATTTACGACCGTTGCCGGTCGACCGGGCGGTCGACCGCCAGCTGTTCAGGCTGAAAAATCCAGCCCAACGGCTAGTTTGGTTTTGGGCCTATATATACCCCCATTTGATTGTGGTTCTCTCCAAGTTTTTTTGAGCCAAAATTTCCAGACCTTCTCTTGTATTTTAAACAAGTTTTCAAAAGAGTTTTAATGCCAAAAAGGATTCATCTTATTTGTTTTAGAGTTTTTGAAAAAATCAAAGAAAATAGAAATTTGAGAGATTTGTATTGTTATTCATTTCTATCTTTTAGAAAGAAGTTTCCCAAGTATTTTTCTTTGAGTTTTTGTTTTTCAAACTCTTAGTTTTCCACACTTGAGCTATCATCTATCCTATCTATTTAAGATCATTTATTTTGTGGGAAAAATATTGTTTGAGGTTGTGAAAACCTCCAAGTTGTAAACCCCTTCATTTGGTGTATCCCTCTTTGGTAGAGGTTGATTTGGATTGTGGGGTGCTCCCTTTTTGGTAGAGGTTGAGGTTATTGTTTACTCCCTCTTAGTGAGGTGGAGTTGGTTGGTTTGTATCCCTCTTCGGTAGAGGTGATTTGTGGTTGTTTGGCTACGGGCCTACCCCTCGTGTGTGAGGTGGTGATTGTTTGCCTCGGTGGAGGTTGTATTGTTTGAGAGAGGAGTTCGGTACTCCCGGTTGTACAAAATCCTCCTCGGTGGAGGTTCCCTCGGTGGGAGTCCTCGGTGGACAAGTTAGTGGATTGGAAATCCTTCTCGGTGAAGGCGGGGACATAGAGCTAGGGGCTCGAACCTCGAAACACATCTTGTTGTTTGCGTTTGATCCATTGACTCTAAACTCTCTCTCTCTCTTTACTTTGTGTTGTGCATCATTCATAGCATCTTATATTATTTGCTTGTGTTGTGCCTTGCATCATTCATATTGCTTGTATCATCTTTATATGCTTGGCTTGTGTTTGTGTGCCTTACTTGTGCTTAACCACGAGAGCTTCATATAGCACCTCAACTCTTATTTAGAGGAATCAAGAGGAGTTAGTACAGAGCCCTTCACGGGGAATTCGGCTACACTCGTTGGTTGCACTAAGTGTAGATTGCGATTAAGTTCTAATTTTCGCTTTTAGTTTTTAGATTAGCACTATCACCTATTCACCCTCCCTCTAGGTGATTTCACCGCCTAGGGACACCAAATCAATAGATCACATGGTATTTGATGAAATTAACCACGTTAGAAGTTTTAACTTCAACCAATGGTATAGCTTCTGCCCACTTTGAAAAGTAATCGGTTATCGCTAGGACAAACCGGTATCCTTTTGTCGAAGAAGGGCTGATTGGCCCTACGACATCGATTCCCCATGCTTCAAATGACCATGAAGCAACAGTTGGATAGAGCAACTCCGAGGGCTGATCTATGAAGTCTGCATGGATTTGGCATGCTTTACACCTTTGTACATATTGGATGGCATCGGCTATCATGGTTGGCCAATAATATCCAAGCCTGTGCAATCGATCTTTAAGTTTTAGACCTGGCTGATGAGCTTCGCATATGTCATCGTGTGCTTCTTTAAGCACTTTTGTGCTTCTAAATTAGAAAGGCAACGGAGGAGGATACCGTCATATGAACGTTGGTAAAGTGTCTTCAGAGTTGGATCATAGTAAAAGCGGAGAGACCTTTGCCTGATAGATGCCGCATCTTTAGGGTCGTCCGCTAGCAAACCATGCGGAGCATAATCGATGAGAGAAAATCGCCAATCTCTCAGTTCAAGATCAATCGAGATATTATAGACCTCTCTAGTTCTCAACATATGTTTAGAGCAGACAAGGTGTCGAGTCGCTACTGTCAGGTGATACTCGGTGTCGATTATCAGGGCTATCGTTGTTGCTAATGCAGCCAGAGCATCTGCCTTAGTATTCTGAGATTGAGATATGTGCCCGATATAAAAGCCATCAAACAGATTAGCCATTTCGATGACTGCGTGATAATAGGTACCAAATCCTCGTGACGGACCTCATATTCGCCTTTAACCTGATTGATAATCAGTTTTGAATTGCCATCGTGAGTGAGTTGAAGGCCAATAAGTAGAGCATTGTATTCTGCCATATTGTTAGAGTATGATTCCGTCAGAGAAAATGCTCTAGGAAGGACATAATTTTATGGAGAGATAAACATAACCTCCACACCGGCAATGAACCTGCCTTTAGGGTCTATTCGTGATGCTCCATCGAAGAGCATCTGCCAAACTTCATCCTCTGAAGTTGTATTAGATTCAAAGGCTTCATCTGGAATGTCTTCATGAAGTTTTGAGCTTTCCGAGACTGGATGAGCAGCCAAGAACTCTAAAAATATCTGGCCTTTAACTGCCTTCTGAGGGACAAAGAGCATGTCGTACTGAGATAAAAGAAGCACCCACTTAGTTAATCTTGAATTTAATAATCCTGGTTTCGTCATGAGAAGACGCAAAGGGTTCACTCTGAAAATGACATTATGGTTTGGCCAACAAATAATGTTGTGTCTTCTGAATAGCAAAGAGAAGAGTTAAGCATTCCTTTTCAATAGGATTATAGCGAGATTCCGCCCCTATCAGAGTCCTGCTCAGATAATAAATAGTTTGTTCGTGCCTATTGTCGTCTTTTTGAGTAAGCAGGGCACCAAGAGAATGGTCCATAGCTTTCACATAAAGCAGGAACGATTTTCCTAATGTGGGAGCTACTAAGACTGGAGATTTTGTGAGAAATCTTTTGATATCTTCGTAAGCTTCTTGACAAGCTTGATCCCATACAAAAGAAACACCCTTTTTCATGAGTTGGGTGAACAGTTGACAGCGGCCTGAGAGATTTGCGATGAATCTTCTGATATAAGACAGTTTACCTTGCAAGCCTCTAAGTTCTTTGAGATTCCTAGGTGGACGCATACTTTGAATGGCTTTGACTTTGTCCAGGTCAAGATAAATTCCTTTTGATGTAACAATAAATCCAAGGAATTTACCACTCGAAACCCCCAAGAAGGATTTTGTCGGATTCATTTTCAGTTGATGAGCCCGCATTACGTCGAACATCGTTCTCAAGTCACAAAGATGGTCATTCTTGTTGCGGCTTTTTACAGCAATGTCGTCGACATAACATTCTACGTTTTTCGGAGATGATCGCGGAAAATTATATTCATTGCCCGCTGATAGGTTGCTCCCGCGTTCTTTAATCCGAAGGGCATCACGGTATAGTAGTATACCCCCAATGGCGTCCGGAACGAAGTATGCTTCTCGTCCTTAGGATACATCTTAATCTGATTGTACCCTGAAAAGTCATCCATGAAAGACATTCTTTCGAATCCACAGGTATTGTCAATCATGACATCGGTGATGGGTAGTGGGAATTCGTCTTTAGGACAGGCGGTATTGAGGTCACGGTAGTCGATACAGATCCGTATTTTTCCATTCTTCTTGAGAACGGGAACGATATTAGCAACCCAATCTGGGTGTTGTTCCTCCCGTATGAAGCCGTATGCAATGAGCTTATGAACTTCAACCTCAATAGCCTCCATAATGTTCGGATGAAACCGGCGTTGCTACTGCTTGACTGGCTTGGCGTCAGGTCTAATGTTCAAACGATGAATGGCTACTTGTGGATCAAGTCCGGGCATGTCTCCGTAGCTCCATGCAAAGACATCTACATACTCTTTTATAAGTACTATCAATTCTTCTTTTTTCATAAGTGATAAGCTTTCACTTATAAAGATGGGTTTAGGGTGGTCTCAACTATCCAAGTTAACTGGATTACCTTGTCTTCAGTAGGTGGTTCACGCTGTTCGAATCATTTTTCCTACTGGAGATCCAATTGCTGAGCCCATGGTTCCTCATCAGTGGCTTCCGCTGGCTCCAATTGCCTGCTTGAAGTCATATTAACAGTGAGCTCTTTGAACACCGTTCCCGTACTGACATCTAAGTCTCATTCAGAGGAAGAGGCAGAGTTTGATGGGATTGGTCCTAACCGACAATGGACTGAATGGACTATCACCAACTGATATCCCACTTGTTGACAATAGGAGGGAGAAGTCCGGAAAGGTCCCGACTTCCGTTTGCTTGTCAAGAATTCTCGCAAGTCAGACCATGCTGGGCTTAAGCGTTTTAGCGCAGAGGCTCTGTTGGATTGTGGGTAGGACGATATCCTATTCTTTTCATCACCGCAAAGGTGATTAGTACTAAATAGTATTTTAGCTCTAGCTTCTCGGCTAAAAGCTTTAGAAATGCTCTTAGGTGCTGAAGCTGCATAAGCACCGCTATCAACACTTAGGGACAATCTCTTAGCTCTGCTACGAAGAGCGAGCTTAGCGCTTGAGGAACTGGGGAGCGGAGCACGCTGTGACGCTTTATCCGCTACATTGCTACAAAGGAGGTTAGTACCGCTGGGTGCTCTAGTCCTAGCCTGGCAGCTGGGAATTTCATGCGTACCCTGAGGTACTGTGTTTGCCACACCATCAGTAGCTTCTCTCATAAGAACGAGGCTGGCGCGAGGAGTTACTGCTCCAGAATTAGATGAAGGTATGGTCGCCGTTGTAACTTCGCGGTTGACAGTCTCAACGAAGCAGACAGGCGTCTTGCCTTTTTCTTCGTGAAAGAAGTGCACCTATGGCGTAGCTATGCCTAAAGCTTCATATAGAGCTTTTTGCTTTAGCCTCCACATCTGCTTTAGAAAAGGAGACTTAGGTTCGCAGGGAACCTGGCTAGCCACACACGAGGCTGAGAAGAGTTGGAAGGATTCTGCTTCCGGTTTCTGCTCTGAAACCTTGGCCGTCGAGACCTTTCTATGTTTTCGTGTATGGAGCATTGGACCACCCCCAAAGAGGAGCTCTTCGCATTTTCCTTTGTCGAAGTGAACGACTAAGTTTTCAAAGGTAACAAGTTCAAGATTCTGACTTTTGCATTGCGGGTTTGCTTTCTTGTTGTGCCAGAGGACCGTGGTAGGCTCGTAGGGAGCCTTATTTGTCTCTACAGAGACTTGCTTTGAAGATTTAGCCAGAGAGGCTCTGGCCATACCGGCTTCCTTGAATTCAGAAGCAGACCTGAAGGTCTGTTCGTCATATTGCGACACTTGATTCTCAACAGTGGAGAATTTAGTCCCTAGCAGAGTCGATATCTTGTTTTTCATTGATTTTGCAAAGGGAAAACTTACAAAAAAGGGGTCGAGGAGCTAAATTATAAGTAATTCTTTGCAGGAAGAAGATTACAGGTAGATTTTCTCTGAGATTTCTAGGGAAGTGTGTCAGTAGGAATCTGATCAGCGCGCGATCACTTTATTCCTTTGACGATGCGATCGATTAGACAATCAAACTGCTGCCGATGGGATTCCCTTCTCACCTGGTTCGGGGAATCAGAGAACAAAAGGTTGATAGAAACCTCTTGTTACTTCTCGAGCTGCCTTCGCTTGGGAATTCCTTCTCGCCTGGTTCCGGAGATTCCTTGAAAGGGAGGAAGATCTTAGGGTATTAGCACTCTGATTAGAGAAGTAGTTCTCTGAATGTTTGAAAGCAAGAGAGTAGATCTCTGTCTTTAGTCCTCTTCTCCTCTTTTCAGCCTCTATCTCCGCGTGTGTGTCTTTTCGTATACCTCTGATGGGCTATTTATAGGGAGAGCAGGGGTATAATTGTCCCTTGAAAGTCTGGAAACAGATTGAGTCAATCTGTTTAAATCTGAAAAGTAGCCTTGCCGCGAGGCTAGAATCAGCTTTTATGAAGTTAGGAATAGCAGGTAATGTTGATCTCCTAATCCTCTTTGATTCTTTCCAAATAACTTAAAGATCTCCCCTGATCTTCTTACTTATTTTAGTAGAGTTAAGAGATTATAGTAAACAACAGCTAAATTTGATCTCAGATTTGATCTCGACTAGATTTGACCTTTAATAGATTCGATCTTATCTGGAGACTTAATTGGTCAAAAGTGACTATAAAAGACCCGCAGCGGGTTTACTGCGTCGAGCTCGTAGCGGAGATAGGGGAAGCGTCTGGCGAAATTAAAAAGAAAGCTCTTCAGTGGAGCTGGATACTTTTGTGGCAAAGCTACCCATTACCCTTTTGCGCAGCTGCATAGGGCTTCGGGCGAAGTTAACTGCCTACGGAGTTAACTGAGCATCTCTCGTAGCGAAGTCCGAAGGAACTCTTTGCGATGCTAAGCAATTTCAGTTTCTCATGCGAGACTTATCTTGTGAGCTCGTGCCAAACTAAGTGTTGAGCTAACTTAGTGTCTCTGGACCTACCTGGGCCTTCTCACGAGCTTTTCTTGGCTTACTGTCTACTTTGCTGGATTAGTAGAATCCAAGTTGCTAATTCGTCTTCTTTGAGATAGGTGAAGAACTGGTCGTCAGCTTGTCTGCTGCTTGTCTTTTATAGATGTCAACAAGTTAGACGTTATTCGGGCCAATTAGGAATCTTGTCTTTTTTAGAGTGTCAAAGGTACTGTTTTTCTGTATTCGTAGCGATCCCCTGTATCGATACCATTTTCTTTATTGTGATATACAATGGTGATATTTACTATGCTTATTACTTGACACCTGACTCCTGCATGCTATCACCTGACACCTGTTTGATATCATTTATCACCTACCACCCGATATATTATCGCTTGATTTGTGATTATCATATTTAGGGAATCCTATCCTGCTATCCTGTATTATATACGGTGACCTGTATTTCTAGTACTTTTGTACTCATGTTACCCCTAAACTCCTGAACATGTCCTACTCTTACTATTCCCGTAATATGATAATTACATAATAATAAACTATAAAAAGAATAACTTACATCGGGTAAGAGGAAACTGATAAACTTCAAGTGGTGAATATGTTTATAGTGGTATTGGTTATGTTGTGCAACTAAAACTTTCAAATCTATCTGGGAGCCTCTAGGTGTCTGAGGGGAGCGCTGGCTCTCTACTCTTGTTACATTCCTGAATGTGCATATAATAAGACCCACCTCCTTTTTACCTAGCGGCAGGCTCCGGGTCAGCATCGAAATAACTTGGCCGTGATCCTGGGTATGTACGGGACCCATTGTAAGTATAACCCATTGTTTCATCATCAATTTTCAATAACAACCTCGGTTTACTCATATATGGATATATGTGGGATGCAACGTACGCCTGTATACATACTTAGATATATGGTTCGAACGAGTAATAATAATAAGATAAAATTAATAATTCTTTATGTTTTTTAAATTCGGGTTGTATACATTCAGATTATGATAACGTGAGGTATATGATATATAGATGTGGGCTTCCTTGTTTGAATTATTCCTTCGACGTACTTATCTCATAAAGTTGTAAACTGGGTTATATCGCTGGTTTTGTCGTATTTGTTTTCATCAGATTTTGATCAGATTTTAGGTTTTATTATTATTATTATAGATATTTTTCATGTTTACCACCTGTGTATTACTCTACTGATCTCCTGCTGTTACCATATTGTACATAGCATGTCTCTTTCTTGACATTATACTTGTACTATTGTACTTAACCTCCTGACTTACTTATTCTTAGTTTATACGGATACTTTAGTTATCGTACAACTACTGCTCCCTGATGATTCATACTGTTCTCTTAAGCTGTTATTGTAGATAACTCGGGCTATGCGTACTCAGGCGATGGAGAGATGAAGTATATGATATATAGATGAGGGTTTTCTTGTTTGAATTATCCCCTCGAGATATCAATCTCATGAATCTATCTACTGAGTCCGTACAACTGATTTTGTCATATATGTATATCACATCATTTGATGCCTCCTTCATATTCGGGTGTGTATGCTCATGACATGATTTTCAACGCATGCTTTTGCTTTGAATTTATCGATACACATGTGCCTGTCTCTGCATGCGACTTGGCATTCATCACACTACTTGTTGGGGAGTTCCTGACTATCTCGATTCTGCATGTTCAGATTCTAGAGTTTAGAGCTTATGGATTCTCCCGATTGCTGATCAGAGATGTGCAGTGGAAGCGTGGATCAGCGGCAGACCGTCCAGAGTCCTTTCCTACCAGGCCCCCTATTAAACTCTCGAATTTACTTTTTATAACTTGTGAGCATCTTTTGTACTATTCATAATTATATATCTCCTTTTATTCTCGCATTTGCCCCTATCGGTGGTGTAATATTCTTGTAATATTATGTCATGTCCTGTGATAATTTTGTAATTGTACTCATATGTTGGAATCTATAATGCACCACATACTTTCGTACTCTGATTCTTGCGTGTACTGATGCTTAGCATATATATATGAGGGTATTTTTGACTTGCGTATATAAGTCACAGTAATGTCTTCGTACCCGTGGGATCGGGGCATTACAAGATGCTATCAGAGTCTAGGCTCTCACATCCAAAGTACAATCAGTCGGCAAATTAATGGTAATAAACTTTGCAACTGGAATGCATGACTCCTGATTATACAATCCAAGTACAAATGCAGAGTTATCTATTTCTTCTTGATCTTCCTTCCTTTGATTCCAGAATCCCTTCCATTTTTCACTATTCTAGTTTTTTTAGCCTTTATACCAACTTAAGATATCGGTAGATTAGTGAGGTAGCTGCAAGACAGACGTGGTTCGTTCTCCCTCTATTCTGGTATTCTTTGATTCTAGTGCATGTCTTGTTTTATATCAGATAGCTCCATGGCTTCATTTTTTATTCTTATATGTATATACGCATCTTGGGTATCAGTATAAAGAGTTGGATACTCTTCACTTATATAATCAGATAGACTGTATCATTACATGAGGAGTGTCAGTATGAAATATTTTTCTATATTCAGAACTTCTGCCAGGCAGTGCTATGGTATTTTCTATATTATTTTAGTAACGTTCATGATCTCTTTTATCGACTTCACTGGGCTCAGCCATAATGTCCAGCAGTCTTTATGGATTTGATGAGCCACGGACTTCACTAGCCTCGCGAAGTGAGAGTCGCGATCTAGCCACGCGAGATCAACTAGGCGTGGGCTTCAAAAAAGTATTCAAAGTCAAGTTTTGGAGCTAACACATGTGAATTCAAGAGCTCGCGCATCAAGATCGCATCTAGCACTCGGTTGGAGTCTAACTCTTTGGATCGAGTCGTCTTGAAGATGAAGATCATCAAGAAGACTTCGGTTTGTTTAGTTTTATTTTAGATCATGTATAGAGATTGATTATTTTTTATATGCTCAAGTATATACACACACATAAGTTCAAAAGTTTTGATTTCGTTGTAACCGATTTTGGATTTTAAAGAATACATATATGGTTTTCAAGAATAGATAGAATCAAAACAAGTTTTACATGTTTAAATGTATATTAGATTTCATCCATATATATTATTATTTCATATTGTAAAAAAACTTATTTTGATGATTCTAATTCATGTGTTTCAAGTTTTGTTTTTAAATAAACTTAGTTTTGGATTTAATGCCAAAAACATAGATATATCTTTTTATATGTGTATTGGATTCTATTCATACACACTATACTTCAAATGTGTTTCAATATTTTATTTTTACATTTGAACAAGTTTTTGAGAAATAGTTTTTCATTTTGAGGTCTTCTCAAAAACTCTTGAAGACAAAAATGTTGGAACCTGTTTCGATGAAGACGTTTGCGACGCATGTCATTTGGAGCTCTAACACATGACGAATCAAGAGTCCGACATGATCAAGATGTGCCAAGAAAAGTTGATAGAGTGTGGGTTGTATATATGGAATAGAATGTAAAAAGCCTTGACACAAACGCACATTTCTGTATCCTGTTAGTCGACTTGAAGTCCACTATAGTCGACTAAACCCATGTGTAGTCGACTAACCCAAAAGCCCAAGTCGACTAATCCTGTGTCCTGAAACAGCCCAACTCTCTGTTTCTGTATTAGTTGACCTACAGTCAACTATAGTCGACTAATACATTTTTATAGTCGACTAACCCTTGTCCCCAAGTCGACTAATAACTGGTCAAGTCGACTATAAAATAGTTGCAGTCGACTTGAAGTAGTTATTCTGAAACTGTTCTTCCAACGGCCACTGACCTAGTCGACTAATAGCTAAACATAGTCGACTAATAGTAGGAATTTTGCCTAGGTTAGTCGACTAACTCTATGGGCAAGTCGACTAATAGGCAGTTCTGACTGTTGGACAGTTTCTGTTATCTGGTCTTTTGTGCAACTGTTTTCAACGTTCCTTTGATTCAAATTGCACCTATTAACTCCCTAACTAACCCTAGTCTTCAGCTATAAATAGGAAGTTATTGCAAAGGCCATTTACCAAGATTTTCCATCAGTTTTTCAAAAGTCAAAATCTGAAAATCTGAAAACTGTTTTTTTCTAACTTCAGTCTTCACCAAATTCCAAATTCCATTTGTGAAGTCCTCTGAAGTTTGTCTCCTATACTAGACCTTGTCCACATACACATCTGTACCAAGGCTTATAGGATAAAAGTATTGTATTTCTCAAAGTGTTCATTGTACACGGGAGGCTTCTTGGTTGAAGAGGCAAGTTGTACAAGGTGACCATTGTACACGGGAGGCTTCTTGGTTGTAGAGGCAGTTGTACAAAGGTAAAAGGTGTTCTCTTGGTGGAAGAGAAGGTGTACACATTTGGCGAAGGGGATTCGACAAGTGGTGTACATGTTGTATTGATTTTGGGTGGCAAGATCAAGGTTAAAGGAAAATCTCAAGCGGGTGGCTTGGGGACTGGATGTAGGTCACAAGGACCGAACCAGGATGAATCTCTTTGTTTGCGTTTGTCAATTTCTGAGATTTGTTTTCCTTTACTTGCAAGTTCTTTATTTGCCTAACGATTAATCCTTCTTGTTTAGTGTTTATGTTGACTTGAGTTATTTCAGATCTATAGTTGCCTACAAGAGATAATTCCGCAATTAGTCCTTATCTCAACGATCCAACAATTGGTATCAGAGCAAGGGAGAGCCAAGTTCATCAACAGGCAACAACCATACCAATTCCAACAATTGGTATCAGAGCAGGGTCATCAACCGGCATCTACATTCCTACTTCATCAACCGGAGTACACGCTCTGATCCTACATTTGATATCAGGGCAGATACAAGTCAACAACAAAGATGGCAACGGAGTTTTCATCATCCCAATACAAAGAAGGACATTCTACACAACGTCCACCGCTATTTGACGGAACCAACTACAACTATTGGAAGTGTAGAATGAAGATATACTTGCAGTCACTCAACTACGACCTTTGGAACATCGTAGAAGCATCGTACACCAAGCCCACAACCAACTACAACGCTTGGAGTGAAGATCAAAAAAGAACGCGAACCTTGACGCAAAAGCAATGAATGCCTTGTTCTGTGCCCTTACCAAAGAAGAGTTCAACCGTGTTTCAACAGCAACTTCTGCACATCAAATATGGCATACTCTTCAGGTAACACACGAAGGCACTAGTAAAGTTAAGGAATCTAAAATATCTGTTCTTGTCCACAGGTTTGAGTTATTTAAAATGGAGGAGAATGAAACCATATCCGAAATGGTTACAAGATTCACCGACATCACCAATACTCTTGCATCCCTTGGAAAGGACTACACCCAAGTTGAAAGAGTTCGAAAGATCCTTCGTGCACTCACACCAGAATGGGAGAAGAAGACAACCGCCATTGAAGAGGCGAATGATCTCTCAACTATGACATTAGAAAACCTAATCGGTAATCTAATGGCATATGAAGTGTAGTTAGAAGAAAGAAAGAAGGACCAAGAGAGACAACACCGCTCAAAGAAGAAAGAACTCGCCTTCCATGCATCCTCCGACACGAACGATTCCAATGACGATGAAGGAGATGGCTATGCTTTCAAAGAAATTCAGGCGATTCCTAAAGCAAGGTAAATTCAAATGCTTTAATTGTGATAAACCAGGACATATGAAGATGGATTGCCCTTTGCTCAAGAAGAAAGATAAGTACAAGAGTAAGAAGTTCAGAAAGAAGAAGAACTACGAAGCATCTTCAGAATATAGTGATTCCTCATCTTCTGATGAAGAAGAATCCACTGAACATGTTAACTTATATTACATGGCCATAGAAGATGAAGAGGTATCGTTTTCTGAACTCTCTGATGCATTTAATGAGTTATTTATGAATCTGAAAAATGAAAAACTGAAAAACAGATTTTTGTTAAAAGAAAATGAGAAACTTTTACAGGAAAATTCATGTTATGCATTACAATGTTCATCTATAAATTCTCAACAACAAGATGAGTTTGAAAAAGTCATATCATCTTTGAAAATTGAAAATGAGAAATTTATAAAAGAGAACATTTTTCTGAAAAAGGAAACTAAGTCTTTGAATGAAAGGATTTCTATATTGGATAAAGACATGTTAGTTTTCAAAAATAAATATGAAGATCTTTTGCAAAATGTGACTAAGTTTAATAAAGGAAAAGAAAAATTAAATGATCTATTATCTTTTCAGAATTTGTCACATAATAATCATGGTATTGGATTTATTGCAAAATCTTCATGTTATAGTAATCCATATAGTTCTTTTGTAAAAAGAAAGCCTAAGAAAAGTAAGTTTATATGGATTCCTAAAAATTTAAGTTTTCATGATAAAAATACATATATTGCTTCATACATGCATGATATATGTGATTCTTGCAATTATGTATATACTAACAGGTGGAAACCAAATTCTAAATGGATTTGGAGTCCTAAAGGTTAGATATGATCTTTTATATTTGGTACCAACTAACGTTTATCTTGCAGGTACCATATAAAATTTTTGATAAAGATCAACTATGTATATATGTACTAATATATTTGTTGCAGGGGGAGAACAAAATATTTCTCTATCTGTTATAACCCATTTCTACAGGGGGAGGAAAAGATAACATATTTTCTGCAGGGGGAGGACTTGTGCACACAAAGCGTCGTCATCAAAAAGGGGGAGAATGTTGGAACCTGTTTCGATGAAGACGTTTGCGACGCATGTCATTTGGAGCTCTAACACATGACGAATCAAGAGTCCGACATGATCAAGATGTGCCAAGAAAAGTTGATAGAGTGTGGGTTGTATATGTGGAATAGAATGTAAAAAGCCTTGACACAAACGCACATTTCTGATCCTGTTAGTCGACTTGAAGTCCACTATAGTCGACTAAACCCATGTGTAGTCGACTAACCCAAAAGCCCAAGTCGACTAATCTTGTGTCCTGAAACAGCCCAACTCTCTGTTTCTGTATTAGTCGACCTACAGTCAACTATAGTCGACTAATACATTTTTATAGTCGACTAACCCTTGTCCCCAAGTCGACTAATAACTGGTCAAGTCGACTATAAAGTAGTTGCAGTCGACTTGAAGTAGTTATTCTGAAACTGTTCTTCCAACGGCCACTGACCTAGTCGACTAATAGCTAAACATAGTCGACTAATAGTAGGAATTTTGCCTAGGTTAGTCGACTAACTCTATGGGCAAGTCGACTAATAGGCAGTTCTGACTGTTGGACAGTTTCTGTTATCTGGTCTTTTGTGCAACTGTTTTCAACGTTCCTTTGATTCAAATTGCACCTATTAACTCCCTAACTAACCCTAGTCTTCAGCTATAAATAGGGAAGTTATTGCAAAGGCCATTTACCAAGATTTTCCATCAGTTTTCCAAAAGTCAAAATCTGAAAATCTGAAAACTGTTTTTTTCTAACTTCAGTCTTCACCAAATTCCAAATTCCATTTGTGAAGTCCTCTGAAGTTTGTCTCCTATACTAGATCTTGTCCACATACACATCTGTACCAAGGCTTATAGGATAAAAGTATTGTATTTCTCAAAGTGTTCATTGTACACGGGAGGCTTCTTGGTTGAAGAGGCAAGTTGTACAAGGTGACCATTGTACACGGGAGGCTTCTTGGTTGTAGAGGCAGTTGTACAAAGGTAAAAGGTGTTCTCTTGGTGGAAGAGAAGGTGTACACATTTGGCGAAGGGATTCGACAAGTGGTGTACATGTTGTATTGATTTTGGGTGGCAAGATCAAGGTTAAAGAAAAATCTCAAGCGGGTGGCTTGGGGACTGGATGTAGGTCACAAGGACCGAACCAGGATGAATCTCTTTGTTTGCGTTTGTCAATTTCTGAGATTTGTTTTCCTTTACTTGCAAGTTCTTTATTTGCCTAACGATTAATCCTTCTTGTTTAGTGTTTATGTTGACTTGAGTTATTTCAGATCTATAGTTGCCTACAAGAGATAATTCGGCAATTAGTCCTTATCTCAACGATCCAACAAAAATAATAAGCATTTTTTGAAAATACAGTTTTTGGTTTCAAGCTTAATTTTTATGCCTCAAAAATAGTTCAAATTGTTTATAATATGGGTTGATTTTTGATCAAACATATTTATATTCCAAGTGCTTACATGAACTTATTTTTGTGGATTTTATGTGTTTTTATGAGATTTTATAGGTATTTAAAAGACCAAATATTTCAACCTATAACCCTGATTTTTGAAGGCTGGATCGGTCGACCGACGTGCACAGAGGTGCACAGGCTTTAGCGGTCGATCGGGCGATCAACCGTTCCAGAGAGTCTGCTCTCCGAAAATGGCCCCAGTCGACCAACCATAGAGACCAGCTCTCTGGTTTTGGCTTCGGTCGACCGGGCAGTCGACTGACAGGCAGTTTGCCTTGGGGCGGTTGACCTACCAGTCGACCAACAACCCCAACGGTCAGAAATCTGATAGTTAGTCGGTCGAGCGATAGGCCATTCTGGGCCTGTTCTGTGCCCCAACGGTTATATTCTGAATCCCCTATAAAAATGGGTCTTTGAGACCAGCTTTCACAAAGATTTTCAAGAGTAAATTTTTCCATCTTCTTAAGTGTTTTCAGCAAGTTTTAAATGAAGTTTTTGTGCTACAAATCTCTTATCTTTTATTCATTTCAAAGCTTTTGAAAAATCAAAGAAAACCAATATTTGGGAATTCTAGTTTTGTTCTTCATTTCTTTATCTATTAATAAGTATTTTTCAAGAGTTTTTTCTTTGCTGTCTCTTTTTCAAACACTTTGTTTTCTCATAAATTTAAGCTATCAATTCAAATCTATCTTCAGGATCTTGTTTTTATGAGAAAATTGTTTGTGATCTTTTAAGATTATTAAGAGAGTTTGTGATCATTGGATCACCAAGTTGTATACCTTTTTTTGCTTTGGCTTTGTGCCTTCCCTCTTATGCAGAGGTGATTGTGTTTAAGAGAGGAGTTGTGTACTCTAAATATTGAGTTATAATTCCTTGGTTGAGATCCTTTTGTGGAAGGTCCTGCGTAGTGGAAATCCTTATGTGTGAAGGCGGGGACGTAGAGCAGTGGCTCGATCCTCAAAACATATCTTGGTGTTTACGTTTGATCCACTATCTTTCAATTCTATCTCTTTTTATCTTGCGTCGTTATTACATTGCACATATTATATGCATGCTTGGTATTGTTTATATGCTCACATTTGTATTCAACTAAGAGAGTTTTTAAAGCACCTCAACTCTTAATTTAGAGAAATTTAGAGGAATAGTTTCAGAGCTCTTCATGAGAAATTCAGATTCACTCTTGGTTACACGTTGTGTGTTTGCAATTAGTCTTTAACTTTCTCATCATTTGTCCTAAATTAGCTTATACACCTATTCACGCCTCTCTTGCTGTGCTGTCATCATCCTCGTAATCCCATTCAATGCCTTTAATACTGGGACATTATAATTACTCTCACATTCTAATTGGATAGAAAATGTCTCTTCTTCACATATAGGACATATCTTGCGTCTTTTCACACTGTAACTGATGATTGCATCTCAATTTTATATTATTATCATCACATTTGCACATTTATTCTTGTTATTCTTTATTTAATATTGCTTTTTAACGATCTTTTTTATTATGGTTGGTAGTTACTTAAATGAGAAGATAAGGATACAAGAGGCTTCATTTTTATCATTAATTCTATCTAAATGTGGGTTTCAATTTTAATCAATTTGAAATCAAAAGGAGGAAAGGATATATCATCATCTTCACAATTCAAATTCAAAATTAGAAGATATATTTTTATAAGATGGATGGGATAAAGATAATTCTAATTGGAGATAAGAAGGATAATTCAAATTAAATGGAGTTTAAAATCAATTCAGACTCGGATTCAGATTGGACACCTCTTATTATCTGGATCATAACATTCGCTACATATATTCAAATCTGATGATTCAAGAGGCTACTAAAAGAGGACTTAAAGTGCTATAATTCTTATGTTGAACACTCTATGTTGAACACTTTATCGAATTCAGCTGTCTGATAAGTCATATTCAGTAATTAACACGCCAACGTACTGCAGATTAGTTTAGAATTGAATTTTTATATTGAATTAGGATTGAGTTAAACCTCCTAATTTATATCTTATTGTGATTGGCTCTGAGACCTATTTAAAGAGCTGAATCTCTCATAATTAAGCATCTCCACAACAGAGATCATAACTTAGATTTTTCTTTAGTCTCTCTTTCAAATTTTTTTTGGTTACTTTTAGGATTTAGTTCTAATTCAAGCTTTGTAAAGAAGGAAGGAGCGCTTTTAATTGACGGTGGCAAATTTTAATTAGTGTTAATTCAAATAGGTTTAAAACTTGCTAGTACTTTCTAATGATTTTTCTTATCTTATGCTTGATGAACAATCTTGATATTTTAATGTTAAATCTTAGTTAATGTTAATTCAATCATAACTTTTTTCTATCTTATGTATCTTACTTAATATTTGTGGTAGATTATCATGTTAGATTTAAAGTGAAAATTTTATTTATTAAATATTAGCATATTATTGTAGTTAATTCTTAGTAAGCAGTGAACTTTTCTTTTAGATTAAAACAATTCTCTATATCCAAACATAATCCTTTTCTTCTATTTTGTTCTTTTTAAGTTCTTAAGTAGAGAAGAAATTAAGAAAAATAATATTACTGAAAAGCTTCCATCGCATATCTCCCACAGGATCGACCCGCATAGCTCTCGCTACTGCGGATATATTGCGAAAGACGGAGACACACCTTCATCCCGATAACATCCTTCTCACTCTTAACTTTATCTCTGTTTTTCGGTATTCACCTGACAAATTACCTTATGCTAGAAAATCTGGCCAAAGTAATATAGCTCGATGCTTGAAAAATTGTCGACGATGTGTATCAAATACTTTTACGCCTACTAAGTCTTCAATAAGAGGTACCAAATAAACATCTATATCATTTCTTGGCTGTTTGAGACTCGATATTAACAATGACATTAGAAACTTGCGCTTCATGGACAACAAGAAAGGAAGATTATAAATAGTCAAAATAACTAGCTATGTACTCTGTGTGCTGCTCATGTTACCGTGTGGGCTCATTCCATCAGTCGAAAGATATAACCTGATATTCCTTTTACCACCCTCAAAATTGCTAAATTTCGAATCAATCATATTTCATTGTGGAGAATCAGCCGGATACCGAAGTATGTTATCACTAATCCTCTCCTCTGAATGCCAAATTAAACTCTTCACATATTTTGGATTTCTAAACATACGTATAAATCTAGGTATTATCAGAAAATATCATAATACCTTAGCTGAAATATTTTTCTTATTTCTTTTGTATCGTGACACATCACACTCCGGATAGCTCTCTAAATTTTCATAATCTTTTTCGTAAAAAAATATAATCATTAGGAAAATCGTGTATCCTCTCATAGTTCATACCCATGGAGCATATAATCTTCTTGGTATCATATGCATGATCTGAAAATTCATTATCTTTAGGAAGCACATCCTTCAAGAATTTAAGTAAGGTCGTTTAACTCTTATCACTTCACCCATTCTCTTTCAAATTGTACAATCTCAATACTGCAAATAATTTAGTGAATATAATACAATCATCATATAAAGATTTTTCTGTATCATTTTCAAGCTCTCGAATAAGTGTGGTCAGTCCTAAAGTTTTCTTCTACATCACAGATCATGTCTTCTAATTGATTACCCTTATTACAATCAACGTCTTCTTTTTTTCATCACATCTTTCATTTTTTAAAATAATCAGTCTATCTCCTTTCGCACTCTTAGCATGTCTTATCCATCTTATATAACTTGTATCAATCTCATTAATGAATAAATGATCTCTTATTTTGTTAATGTAAGATTGACAATATAACCACATCTTATGCACGGACACCTAGTATGATTTAGATTGTTGGCACACTCAACAACAAATTTAATAAACTCTTTTACGTTATTCTCATATTTGGTAGTTACCTTATAAGCATGCATCTATTTTCGATCCATATTTACCCAGAATAGACATTAAAAACAAAAAAAGAGTTAAAATTGATATAAAGAATTTTGATTACAATTTTTCATTTTGATTACCTTGATTAATTTTTCTACATACATTACACACACAATCAGAACCACATGCGCGCGCGCCCCACATGGACAATCGCATATACACGCCCTACATGCACACGTACATCACACACACCACCACCACAGACACCCACGCATACACCCCACCCCCCCCCCCCCCACATGCACCCCCTCCCCACATGCACACCATATGCGCACACTACCACAACCACCCACCACCACCATTACATGCGCGCGCGCACATACCACGCGCGCACCCCCCACATGCACAAACACACACATGCACAAACTTACACCACCACCATCACATGCACACCCTCCCCAACTTACACAAACACGCACACACCTCGCATTCTTACACCCCACCACACCCCCCACCACATGCGCGCGCATGCGCGCGCGCGCACACACACACCCCCACCACCACAACAACAAGCACATGCTCCGTATTTTCAATATAAAAAACAAAATGTCAACAATAAAAAATTATTTTTATTTCTCAAAGTAAAGAATTGTAAAAGAGAAAATGCCCTAACCTTGGCCCAGGGGGACAGCGAGGGCATGGTGAAGGCACAACAAGGCACAGTGAGATCTGGCATGGCGGGAGCACGACGACAGTAAGAGAAGGCACGACGGGAGCACGCCGGTGCAAGGACAAGGGCACGGGGATCTGGAGAGGATGAAGGCACGGTTGATCTAGTGAGGACGAGGTGCAACCTTGATCTAGCGAGGACGAGGGCGAGGGCACGCCGAGGGCACAAGGGGAGGGGACGAGGGCACATGGATCTGGTGAGGGCGAGGGTGATGGCACGAGGATCTGGCGAGGGCGAGGAGCGACTTGAAGAGGATGAGGGTGAGGGTGCCAGTAAGATGAGGCGGCGAGTGCCTGATGCGGGATGAGGCAGAGCGAGGGCACAACGGGACGACGCGGGCACGACAAGGCAGGTCGAGGGCACGGCGGGGCGGCGAGTGCCTAACGCAGGATGAGGCAGAGCAAGGGCACAATGGGACGACGCGGGCACGACAAAGCAGGTCGAGGTCGCGACGGGGCAGCGCAGGCTCAACAAGGCACAACGAGGGCACAATGGGGTGGAGTGAGAGAGAGAGAGAGAGAGAGAGAGAGAGAGATGGGGAAGGTGAGTAAGAGAGAGTAGATTTGATAGGGTTTAATTTGGGGGGTACATTTTTGATAAGAAGATGTGAGGATATTAGAGCAGTTCTTTGTAGAATCCCTGTAATATGTGCCTAAATTTTCAAAAATTAAAGAGGGCTGATATATTATGGTGGTTCTTTTTATAACTACCCTATAAGTGGACCATGTAACATATTAGGGCGGTTCTTTTACCGCCGTAATATGTTCGCCACGTGCCTTATATGTTCGCCACGTGTTACGACAGTTTTTTCTAGAACCACCGTGATAGTGAATATTGGGGCAGTTCTTTTTAGAACCATCATATATGTATCAGGCCAATTTGTCAACTTTTCAAAAAATTTCAAAATTGTCACTGCTTTTTATTGCAAAGCGGTTACAAACCTAACCATCGTGAATCGTCATCTATTCCCAATACTGTACTAGTGTTAACTAGATTATTGCAGTGGGATAAACATATTAAGAAAAACAATTAACATGTTGGTGGAAAGAAATTTAGATGGAAAATATATTATTTAGATTAAATTGTATATTAAATAATTATCTATTCAAATTATTTTTATGGAATTCATAATTGAACAGAATTTAATTAAATAATAATGTTTAAGAATGATATAATAAATGTGAGATGAAAACAATTAAAGAATTATATATATATATATATAATAACATTCAATGAGATAATAACATATAGTTTGATGTTAAGAGTAAAGTAACTTTTTAATTTATTTTATTCAATAAAATATGCAAAGGGACAAGAGAGCGGATTGCGAGGCAATCAGTAGAAACTTAAGATTTTACACCGAGGAGCTATTTCTTTGGGTGAAAGTGGGCTGATTACAAAGCCCACTTGCATGTTAATGTTCATTTACTTTGTTTGGTTGAAAAGTGGACTGTGAGGTGTACTTGTAGATATATTTGTAATTTTGTGGTATATTTGCATGCCCACTTGCACTTACAGACTTATTTGTAATTTTGTGGCTCACTTGCAAACTCAATTGTAATTTTGTGGCCTAGTTGCAGACCCATTTGCAAAGCTCACTTATAAACTCATTTGAAATATTTTTATTATTAGATTAATACTTTTATTATTAGATTAATTTTCATTAAATTAATATTTTTTATTATTAGATTAATATTTTTATTACTAAATTAATGTTTTATTGTGAGTTTACTATTTTTTATTTACATATTAATTAAGGGTTCTGTTTTAAATTTAATTACTTAAAATTTTTACATAGATCATGTTTAGTAGATGTTACTAACAAACAACCAAACAAAGAAAATTTACTTCCCATTCTACTTTACAATTACTAAAATTGACAATATACTTTCCCGATTACACCTTCATTTGCCAACCAATGACTTGAAACCTTACGCAAAACTTTTTCACAACTCAATTAAGTAAAATGGTTTCTCACTTTCAAAATTTGAGCCGCATGATTAATCTCTAATTTTGCATAATTTTTATCACATTCGCATATTTATTTGATATAAAATTCTGCTAATAAAGTTTTGCTTACTTGATCCTAAGTTCATGGTGTGCAAATGAAGAAGAAGACCCTAAATCACCATTTAAAGGGTGATTAAAGGCCTACCAAGTAGCCATTGAACTTAGAGAGGAGATTTTTTCAGTCCAGGGCATCAAATCTAGAATCCAGAAGACCCAGCTGAAAGGAGCACGCTGCCCGAGGTCAGGCGCGCGCTGCCCAAAGTCAGGCGCGCACCGCCCTGGCAGGGCCGCTGAAACGCATCCCGGGCTGCGTTTCAGTGACCATACGGGCGCGGGCGCACCCGTGCTTTGGGCCAAGGGTTGTCCCCTGGTCCCCTTTCCCCTGGTGCCTATAAATACCCTAGAGGTTCTTCAGAAGGAGATATCTAGAGCTTTAGGATCTTATATTAGTTTGATTTTAGAGTTGTAGTTGTTGTTGTTTTTTCTTCTTTTTCTAGTTAGTTTATCCATTAGAGTGAAAGAGAGAGTGTGTAAAAGTTGTATTTGGAGGGTGACAAGTTAATACAAGTAATTACTTATCTTTCTTCTTTCCATTTACTAGTTGTTTTTTTTGCTTCTGTCTCTTTATTTTAGTGTAACTCCTTTTCTCTTTACCTCTTCTCTCTTGTTGTTTCCTTTACTATCATGTCTAACTAACTCCATCATTGCATGGCTAACTAACTACTAACCGACTAATCTCTAACAACTTGATTGATAACCCAAATGAGTCAATAGTATCAAACAAGCCTTGTGTAAACGAGAGCTATGACATCTTAAAACGAGGGTTCTAATTCTAACTTGTATACAAGTATTAGCTCTCTTATATTTCTTATTTAATGGATTTTTGATGATCTATAGAGTTTAAACTTTACTTATTTTTATAAGTTAGAGATTTTCTTTAACTTTGTCGATACCATTAGTGCACTTGTATCTTCCTGTATTCTCGCCTTCAATTGGATCTTGATAAGAGAATGTTCAAGTTTTTGCCGTATAAAGCTAAAGTTAAAGGAAGAACTTTCACTCAATTTTCACGTGAATAGTTCCTATGCATAAGGGTTATGCTTGCCTATGATTCATCATAAGGCCACATCTTCAAGAAGTTAGAGATTAGTTGGAGCACTTAGTAGAAGTTAGCCATGCGTTTTTACCATTAAGAAAAATCATTTTACAAACCACCAAACAATTCCAAACAATTCTTGAAACCAACTTGTTTTCTTTTTCAAAATCTTTATTTGAAAAAAAGAACTTTATCTTTTCTTGAACAAAGAAGCCGCATCAAACTTTCATCGTTCTCCCTCCTTGTGGATACGACCCGTACAGCCACTTCCCTATTACGGAGGAATCACAAAAGCAGTAACATCGACCCACATTCCTTTACTTATTCTTGTGCTTGCCTTTTGCCGATCAAATTTTAGCGCCGTTGCCGGGAAGGGAACGGCTTTATTGTTCAATACTAAAGATTTTTCTTTCTTCTTGTGTGTAGGCCGGTCAATGGGTCGGGTCCAGACCCGGACCCGACCCAGACCTGATCCGATTAAGCGGGTATGGAAAGGGCTGCTCTGGACCCATACCCATATACCCGTATACCCGATTATTAAATGGGATGGGTCTGATTTTACTTGAACAAGACCCGATTACCCATTTACCCATTTTAAAACATAAATATAAATAATACTAATAGAATTAAAACCCTAGAGATTTAGGCTCCAAGCTCTATGAGTAAATGATCCCTTTGTACTTTAAGTGTTGAAGATTGTTGGTTGATTAGTGGATGATCCTATTGTTATGTTTTCCCAAATAAATTAGGGGCCTTTCATCAAAAATTTTCCCTCCACGTCTTGCATATGATTGCATTTCATCCTTTATTAATATTAAAACGTGCTTTCTTTCTTTTACAAAGTTTTTTCCTTCTCTTCATGTGTTTTTGTTACTGTTTTTGTTTATGTATCTTTTTTTTTCTTTTGTTATGGGTTCGGGTAAACGGGTCTGGACCCGCGGGTACAGCGGGTCTGGGTTGAAAACCCACTTTCTAGACCCACGGGTAAAAGGACTGGTATGATACCCTCTTAGGTAAACGGGTCCGGGTCTACTACCACTTGTACCGCCCCGAACCCAACCCATTGACAGACCTACTTGTGTATAGGAGAAATACCAAGGAGCTCACTATCACAGAAAGCAAAAGTGGTGGCCAGAGACGTTGCACGAGGATTCATTTGCTCTCGGAAAATCGTGTAAAAGTGAGTTTTTCCGATTGAAGTACTAACGAACTCTTCTACAGGGTTACCGAAAATCGCTCAAATTGCTTTCTCAATTTTTTTAAGTTCCCTTGAATGCTTCACCTTATACATGTGTAATAAACTCAACAGAAATCCACTTGTCGCTTAATTAAAATTTGGATTAGACTCTTACATTTAGGGCACGTGTCTGTTTCAATTCATTTCAAGTTCTGTTGAAGAATGCTGGAGAAAAGGTACGTGTGCATTCATATAGAATAGGACCAACAGTTGGAGTGTTTTATTGCTTTGAGTGTTACCTTGTTGTGAATAAACTGTACACTTGTACAATTGATATTAAGGGCAAAATCCCAAATAAACAAGATAAGCTGGGGATTTCATCACCCTTATTTAGCCCAAAACTATCTCCAAGTGCACTAACACTATCCCAAGCCTAAACTAAAAGTTGATAGACGTTGGCCCTAGGGATATCTCGGACTCATTAAGAGATTAACCGAGAGTGAAAATTGCAAGAACTATACTCCTGCAAAATCATTGTCTAAGGAAAGTAGATTGAGAGGCAAAGCCTCGAAAGCTCTGTGGTTTGGCGTAATTAAGGCCCATGCTCACGCCCCTCCTACCGAGTTTTACCCTTTCCTAGCCGATTAGCTTGTAGTCAAGTTCCTACAACAACCCCCCTGGAGAATCGACCAGTTAGGAGTCGTCTAGGTCCTGGTACCTTAGACTAAGGCTTTGTGTTTGTTTTTCTTTCTTTTATTTTTTTATTTTATTCTTTTCGATTGTTTGTTGTCTTTACGTTATTTGTGGTGTGCTGCATGTAAGAGTGGGTGAGAGATCCTGTAACTTTAAAATTAAGCAGAAACATTTCTCTACCTTTACATCCAGAACCAGTGATGGTGTTACATCAGGATAGGTTTTGCCTGATCAGAACCTTATCTCCATCTTGTAGAAAACTGCTTGAGACAATGGAAATAACTTTGAATTAAAGCCTCAATTCATCAACATTCTCCTAAAGTTTCATGGTATAGAATCGGAGGACACATACTTCTTTATTACCGAATTTGAAAAAGTGTGCCTCATGATGCGTATTCCCCAGCTAGGAGACGATGCCGTTAGATTACATTTCATCCCCTTTTCCCTAAAGAACCTAGCTAAAAAATTATTGTACAGTTTGGCGGCAGATTCAGTTACAACATGCGATGATTTCGTTAAGGCCTTCTTGAAGAAATTCTACCCAATCTACAAAACTGCCCTCATTAGAAAGAATATCATGCAGTTCAGGAAAGAACTGAGCGAACCATTTTGGAGATACTTTGAGCGATTCAAAGATCTTCTAGCTCAGTGCCCTCATCACGGTGTGGAGAAATGGCGTCAATGCCAGATTCTCTATGATGCTTTAGATTATCAGACGAAAACCCTGTTAGAAATTATGTGGCAGGGAGGATTCTGTAAAAGGATGAGAATCAGGATGGGGATTTATTTGAGGATTTAGCTGAGAAAATCCTGCAATGGGAGCCAGCCTTAAAAAAAATCAAGGAATTCACAATCTATCGCTTCAAAAGGAGGGCTCCTATCTCTAGAATCATCCATAGCTGCAGAACCTATGATTGCAACCCTAATGAGGAGAATAGAAGCTCTAGAAACAAAAAGTCAGCCAATATCAACCAAATTAACCCACCACCAATTCACAATCCTGGTTGTTCATATTGTCAGGCATCAAACCATGTCTTTGAAGAGTGCCCTACTTTTCATACTCAGCAAAGTGCCACCAGAACATATGAATGCGGCCTACTCACGGTCGCAACACAATCCCTACTCGCAAACGTACAATCCCGGTTGGAGGATTCACCTAAGTTTCTCTTGGGCCCAGAATAATCCTCCCAGGCCTAATTCCTCCAACAATTTTTGCCATCCTAGTCCTCTACCAAATTTTCCAATCAAGCTTCATCTTCCTCCTCCCAAAGTTCACCAATGGAAAAGAAATTCAGTACATTGGAGGATAGCATGAAAGTTTTTATGAAGTCCAAGCTGCTTTCATGCAAAATTAGGGACAAACGCTGAGCAACCATTCATAGGTTATATCGAGATTGGAAATGCAAATGAGCCAGTTAGCTAGCTCTCTAAGTGAAAGACCAAAGAGTACTTTACCTAGTCAGCCGCTAGTAACCCTAAGAACTCCAATCAAGCGTATGAAATTCAGAATCTGTCGATCAACAGTGGAATGTTAGTCACACACTTTGATCTGGAAAGAAGGTTGACAACCAGGTCTACCAATAAAAAAATCCTGTCCACATTGATCTTACTCCAGCCTCCACCTCTGTTAGTTCCTCCCAATCTACTCTACAAAAATCTGACGAGGATAAAACTGTTGAACAAGTTCATAAGCCTGTAACACACTTTCCCAATAGGCTTAAGTGAATATGCACATAGAGAAGATGCTTGAGATGTTTATCCAGATCAAACTGAATGTGTCTCTTCTTGACGCTATCCAATAAGTCCCAGCTTATGCCGAATTTCTTAAGGATATATGTACGAAGAAGAGAAAGACAAATGCGCCCAAGAAAGTATTCTTGACAACCAATATAAGCGAAATTCTATCTGGTCCCATTCCGGTAAAATACAAAGATACCGGATGTTCCACAATTTCCTGCACCATAGGACAAAAAGAAATTAGCAGAGCACTTCTTAACCTGGGAGCAAGTATCAACTTGCTACCTCTCTCAGTATACCAGCAACTTAGATTGGGCGAGCTGAGTCCAACTCGAGTCACCATTCAGTTAGCTGATCAATCTGTGTAAATTCCGAAGGAAAAATTCACGAATGTTCTTATCCGGGTCGGGGATTTCATCTACCCCATTGACTTCATTGTGCTTGAGACCCAACCAATGTCAAATCTACGGTCTTAAACTCCAGTCATCTTAGGGCGCCCATTCCTTGCTACAGTCAATGCCATATCAACTGTAAGAACGGGTCCATATGATTGACCTTTGGCGACATTATGAAGTCATTGTCTTCAGTCTTGGAAGATAACCCAGGGATATCAATGATTAGACTTTTGAGGTCAATTCTATTGAAAATCTGACTAGTAAGCATGAGGTAAGCATGGATATAGAAACAGAGGCAGATTTTGATCTGGAGTCTGAGGACTTTAATCTAGACCAGATCATAGATTCGTTAGTGGACTGGGCCTCAAGCCCAAGTGTACCTCATCACAGGATTGAAAGTCCAGATATTGCCTCCAATGAAGCAACACCTTCTCTAAAACTAAAAGCCTTACCTAAACACCTCATGTACGCCTTACTGGGTGAAAGAGAAACCATGCCAGTCATCACAGCATCCCACCTGACTGAGCAACAAGAGGACAGCTTAGTGTCTATTCTGGAGAGACATAGGGAAGCCATTGGATGGACAATGAAGAATATCAAAGGGATAAGTCCAGCCATAGTTCAACATAGAATCCATCTAACCGATGAAGCAACTCCCAGGAGGGACCCACAACGCAGCCTTAACCTACTTATACAAGAGGCAGTAAGAGCAGAATTTTGAAACTATTAGATAATGGGATCATTTATCTCATTTCTGATAGCTAATGAGTTAGCCATGTTCATGCGGTCCCGAAGAAAGCTGGCTTTACGGTGGTTGAAAATGAGCAAAAAGAGTTGGTACAAACAAGACTGCCTACTAAGGTTCGTGTTTGTATCGACTATAGAAAGTTGAATGCAGCCACCCGTAAAGACCACTTCCCGCTACCCTTCATCGACCAAATGCTTGAACGCTTAGCTGGACATGGCTACTATTGCTTCCTAGATGGGTACTTGGGATACAATATCCCCATTACTGCAGAAGATCAGAAAAAGACCATGTTCACCTGCCCGTTCGGAACCTTCCCTTATCGACGCATGCCCTTTGGATTGTGTAATGCTCCCACAACATTCCAACGGTGCATGCTCAGCTTGTTCTCTGACATGGTAGAACGTTTTCTTGAGATTTTCATGGATGACTTCTCGATCTACGGAGATTCATTTGAACAATATCTTTATTATCTTGAGTTGGTTCTGTAAAGATGCAAAGAAAAGAACCTAACTTTGAATTGGGAGAAATGTTACTTCATGGTGAGACAGGGGATTGTCTTAGGCCATGAGATTTCTAAGAGAGGCATTGAAATGGACAAGGCGAAAGTAGAAGTGATTGCTAAGCTCCACCACCCAAAAGTATCAAAGATATTAGATCCTTTCTAAGGCATGTTGGGTTCTACCGACAGTTCATTAAGGATTTTAGTAAGATCGCTAGGCCCTTAACCAACCTGCTCGCAAAGGACGTGCCCTTTGATTTTAACGATGAATGTTTCAAGTCATGGGGGAAGCTTAAGTAAGAACTTATTTTTGCGCCTATTATTTCTGCTCCTAATTGGGCACAACCGTTTGAAATTATGTATGATGCCTCTGATTTTGCTATTGGCGCTATTCTAGGACAGCGCATCGACAATAGGCAGCACATGATTTATTACTCGAGTAGGACCATGAATGACGCCCAACAAAATTATACAACGACTGAGAAGAAATTCTTGGCTGTTGTCTTTGCGTTAAAAAAGTTCCAACCCTACTTGTTAGGCTCGAAGACGGTGATTTTCACGGATCACTCGGCACTAAAATACCTTATTATCAAGAAAAAAATAAAAGCCCGACTGATTCGGTGGATCCTTTTACTTCAAGACTTTGACCTAAAAATTCGGGATAAATGAGGTATAGAAAATGTGGTCGCTGATCATCTATCACGAATTTTGAACGCACCTATCATACAAGCTCCGATCAACGAGGGTTTTTCAGACGAGCGCATCCTGGCCATTTTCAAGGAACCCAGATATGCGGACATAGTCAATTACCTGGCCACTGGACAAATACCCGCTGACTGGACAAAGCAAGACCAGTATTGTTTCTTTACCCAAGTACGGTACTTCCTCTAAGAAGAGTCGTATCTTTTTAAGTATTGTCGACCAGATTATTCGACGATGCATACCAGAGGAAGAATAGAGGAGTGTGCTAAGCTTTTGTCATGAACTTGCATGCGGAGGACACTTTGGTCCCCGCAAGACTGCAGAGAAAGTTTTACAGAGTGGGTTTTACTGGCCCATTTTGTTCAAAGACTCATTTCACTTTTGCAAGACATGTGCAAATTGTCAGAAGATTAGGAAAATTTCAAGAAGAGACATGATGCCCCTGAACCCGATACTAGAAGTTGAAATTTTTGATGTTTGGGGTATCAACTTCATGGGACAATTCCCTAATTCCTTTAATAACTAGTTAATTTTGGTTGCTGTCGATGACGTCTCTAAATGGGTAGAAGCTGTGCTAATAAAGACCAATGACAACAAAGTAGTTATCAAATTTCTTAAAGAAAACATCTTCCCCCGATTTGGCACCCCCAGAATGATAATTAGTGATAATGGATCGCATTTCTGCAATAGAGTTTTTGAAGCTCTGATGCGAAAATATTCCATCAATCACAAGTTATCTACTCCGTATCATCCCCAGACAAATGGGCAGGTCGAAGTCACTAATCGACAGATTATGCTCATTTTAGAAAAGACTATGGGACAAAACTGAAAGGATTGGTCGGTCAAACTCAATGATACATTGTGGACTTTCCGCACAGCTTTTAAGACAGACCTGGGGATGTTTTCTTTCAGAATCATAGTCGGAAAAGCCTGTCATCTACCAGTCGAGTTAGAATAGCGTGCCCTATGGGCCATTAAGCAACTCAATTTTGATCTGAATAAGACCGGTGAGCTAAGGAGACCGCAGATCTCAGAATTAGAGGACATACGGAATGAAGCCTATGAGAATGCTCGGATCACCAAAAGCAGGACTAAACTTTTTCATGACCAGATCATAAACCGGAAAAACTTTGCCTCGGAAGACAAGATTCTGCTGTGCAACTCTAGGCTTCACATTTTCGCTGAAAAGCTACAGACTCATTCGTGTGGACCGTTCATTGTGTGGACCGTTTTCCTACACAGTGCTGTGGTAATTATTGATCCTAAGAGCAACAAAGAATTTAAAGTGAATGGGTAAAAACTGAAGCTCTTTTTGACCACTGAGCCTGCATCACCGACTGATAATGACCCTTTTTGCCCCGTCATACACCTAACTATAGCCATCCACACCGCAACTAAAAAAATATAATATATAAAAAAATACTTTTTGTTTATATGCTTTCCCCTTCTATATTTTTTTTGACATTTCTTTCGCCTATTCACACTTGGCTTGCCCGAGTTGATGAAGGTGGTAACATCATTTCTTCACCATATTTATTGCCTTTGCGTTTACATGATATTCATTGTGGACAATGCATTAGATAGGCGTGGGGGGGTGCTAACACTTTCACTTTTTCTTTTTCTTTTTTACTTAAAAAAAACTCCATAATGAAAAAAGAATTTTCACACTCTTTATAAAAATACCAAAAGGTTGTAGGAATTAAGGGAACCTTATTAAGGAATCTTTATTTTAGCCTAAATAAAAATAAAACATTGGTTTGACTAAAAGTTAGGAGGGATAAGGAAAATAACTTATACTTTATATTTAGCCTTAGTAGAATATGCATAAATCACACATATACTTGGGATTTAGAGACACAACTCTGAAAAAATGCTGGATAATTGTGCCTCAAAAAGCATGATTACTCACGCCAAAAAAATAATAAATATATATAATATAAGTAAATCTTGATTTCGTGTCCTACTCTACTTGCATATTTGACCTGAGGGGTGTTTTTCCACCTGGTGCCCTAAAATCATCTGGTTTGGGAGTCATCGGTTTGATATGTGTTATGTGAGTGAAGTAGAAAGCCTAATAAAACTAAGAATAATAGATAAATATTAATAAGATTAAATATTCAAAATTGAGTTGAGAAATCCTAAGCACATCACACTTACACATTATGCATATCTATCTAAAGCAAAATGATAGAATGAGTTAGAAGTATAAGATCCTTTCTAAATTTAAAGAAAAATCCTAATTTTTTCTTTTATAAAGGCTAAAGTATAGGAGGACTTATGAGGGTTGAACCTAATTTTTACATCATTCAGTGATTTTTACTTAGATGATTGAAAGTTCTTTTTCTTAAAAGAGGTTTGCTAACAACTAAATATTTTTCTTCACTTACTGAGTTTTGTGGGTGTAATCCACTGAAAATCCTCGGGAGACAACACTTCTCCTCTAGGGGAAACCTAGAGGTTTAAAGGCTTGTTGCGCATGCTCAGTGCAATCGTGTCACCTGCGAAAGTGGTGTAATAATTTTCTTATTTTTATTTTGCTTGGGATGAGCAAAAAGATAAGTGTTGGGGTGCGATTAGTCTCTAATATTGCATAATTTTTGTCACATTCACATATTAATTTGATATAAAATTCTGCTAAAAAATCTTTGTTTGCTTGATCCTAAGTCTATGGTGTGCAAATAAAGATGAAGACCCTAAATCACCATTTAAAGGGTGATTAAAAGCCTACCAAGTAGCCATTGACCTTCCGGAGGAGATTTTGTCAGCTCAGGGTATCAAATCTAGAATTCAGAAGACCCAGCTGACAGGAGACAGAAGGGACGGCACGCTACCCGAAGCCAGGCGCGCGCCGCCCTGGCAGGGCCGCGGAAACGCGGCCGTACGAGCATAGGCGCGCCCGTGCTTTGGGCCAGGGGTTGTCCCCCTGGCTCCCTTTCCCTCGTGCCTATAAATACCCCCCAGAGGTTCTTCAAAAGGAGATATCTAGAGCTTTAGGATCTTTATGTTAGTTTGATTTTGGAGTTGTAGTTGTTGTTATTTTTCTTCTTCTAGTTAGTTTAGCCATTAGAGTGAAAGAGAGAGAGTGTGTATAAAGTTGTATTTGGAGGGTGACAAGCTAATACAAGTAACTACTTCTCTTTCTTCTTTCCATTTACTAGTTGCTTTCCTTCGCTTCTATCTCTTTGTTTTAGTGTAACTCCTTTTCTCTTTACCTCTTCTCTATTGTTGTTTCCTTTACTTCCATGTCTAACTAACTCCTTCATTGCATGGCCAACTAACAACTAACCAACTAATCTGTAACAACTTGATTGAAATCAAATGAGTCAATAGTGTCAAACAAGCCTTGTGCAAACGAGAGCTATGACATCTTAAAATGAAGGTTCTAAGTCTAACTTACTTACAAGTATTAGCTCTCTTATATTTCTTACTTAACGGATTTTTGATGATCTATAGAATTTAAACTTTGCTTGTTTTTATAAGTTTGAGATTTTTCTTTTAACTTTACCGATACCATTAGTGCACTTATGTCTTCCCGTATTCTCGCCTTAAATTAGATCTTGATAAGGGAATGTCCAAGTTTTTACCGTGTAAAGCTAAAGTTAAAGGAAGAACTTTCACTCGATTTTCACGTGAATAATTCATATGCATAAGGGTTATGCTTGCCTATGATCCATCGTGAGGCCACATCTTCAAGAAGTTAGAGATTAGTGGGAGCATTTAGTAGAAAGTTAGCCATGCGCTTTTACCCTTAAGAAAAATCATTTTACAAACCACCAAACAATTCCAAACGATTCTTGAAACCAACTTGTTTTCATTTTCAAATTTTTTATTTGAAATAAAGAACTTTCTCTTTTCTTAAACAAAGAAGCCGCGTCAAGCTTTCATCGCTCTCCCTCCTTGTGGATACAACCCGTATAACCACTTCGCTACTACGGAGGAATCGTAAAAGCAGTAACATCGATCCACATTTCTTTACTTATTCTTGTGCTTGATTTTTGCCGATCACCGCGTTAGTATGATGACACATGCCCAAACTACTGAGGAGTTTCCTCAAGACATCCACAACTCTCAGAGTCAATCCTGAAGCCTCCACCATATTCAGCTTTCCCGGGTCTACCCTCAATCACAAAGATGTTTCCTACCCAGAGCCATATTACACTATTTGAGATCTTTACCACTCCGAAGTCCTCACCGCTTCGGGCTCTTCTCCACTCTGAAACCCTCTCTGTTCCAAGGTTTCAGCTTCGAGCCTGAAACTCCAACGACATGTCATCCTTAATCTCCACCGACAGTTATGCAGCTTTATCCTTTCCACGTCCATAACGTGAAATGACCCTACCAACGCGGGCAATTATGAATAGTGGCAACTTTTCTGACATGCAATCCCCACCAACCAGCGCTGGTGATGATGGTCGTTACAACAAATGCAGCACGTGCTAGTCGTTACAACAAATGCAGCATGTGCACATTTACCAAAATTCATCATTTTTGACTCCACACTAACATTCATGTCAGGTATATACTATCCTTCTTCTTCAAGAAGAAAGAGGTTGCTTCTATAACCCTCAGAGCACACACACCCCACTATATTGGAAGTTTTCCTGTTCCAGTCCACCATTACACACTAACAGTTTTTTATGCTAATCCATCCCACTACACTAGCAGTTTTTCTATGCTAGTCTATCCCATTACACACTAGCAGTTTTTCTGTGATAGTTAACCCTTCAGCCACATTGACAGTTTTCCTATGTCGGTTTCCTTTTTCATTCTCTCTACTGATTCTCACACCCGAAGGTCAGGCCGGTACCACAGTGTTGCTTCTAACCCGAAATGTGTCTTTTCTCTGTGCGCTCTGGTAGGTCAGATTAGGGAGCGTCAAGTAACTTGTGGTGAAGATTCATCCACCACGAACTGGTAAGATTTTTCTAACCACAAACTGGTGCTTTCGTTGAGAGCTTGAGTTTATACTCGAGGTTCCTCTCCCTTCCAACCAAACCTTCCTTAAAAAACCTCTCCCCAAGGGTCGATGGCCCCCAAGAAGAGGACGATCATGCATAACGGTCCCCTTCCAAAGGCAGGACCAATATAATACTGAGGGCACAGCCCCCTTACACACTGCCAATCTCGAGCGGCCCGCGGATGATACCGGCTCCTCTCATCTCAAAGGATTGCCATAAAAACCCAACCATCGCTATTCGAAGACCAGATCTTTCCGTTGCTTGCTGACATGAAAGAGCAGCAAGCCCGATCAAATCACTTTCTGGAGCCAGCGGTTCTCGACTGCTAGAGTACCATTCGTGAATAGGAAGCATTGAGGCAACTCAACGACCAACTCTAAACTCAAATCATCACCTTCCAAGGTACTCATGCACAACCGGTGGACTAACCAAAAGTTGGAGAGACGTAGAGCAATGGGCTCATCACGAATCTGAGGAGGCCCAGACCAAAGTCTCCCATGTACAATGACAGCTCCGACAATGAAGCAGACTCACCTCGTTACCAAGCAGGGGTTCAATATGGGCAAACTCGGAGAATGATCGAAGAGCTCCCTAACATCAGAATCCTCAACGAACTGGTCCAGAGGCGGATCCAGGAGGCGAAGCTGCAATTTCACAGTTAACCAACAGGGTGGAGTCGCAACCGATGTGTATCAAAAGACGGGGGCAAATTTGAAATTTGATGCAAAATTCATAGTCGCGTTTTAACATTTCACGACAGCTATTTTAATAATCATCATGTATTTTTAAGATTTTACGGCGGTTCTAATGGAACCTCCGTCAAAACTTCTCCAGATAAAATAGTGAGAGTGATCCTCCCTTGTTCTATTAATAAGAGTTTAATGAAACAAACCACCACCAGAAAAACCGCAAGGAGCGAGCCAAAAGAATAAAAACAACAACAGGGAAAACAACTAAAAAAAGCACTCTGCCACGCAGGGCAGAACAAAATACACTGCCACTAAAGTCACAACAATGTAGCCGAAAATCAATGGTCGTCTCTAGAGGAGTCACTGGAAGTCAGAGGAGGACAGGGGAGCCAAGGAAGAATCCACGAGGTCCCGAGCTCTGGTGCCAAGATCTGGAGAGGTCAAACCTTCTCAAAAAATAAAGTCAACCCAATCAAAGAGAGAACGTATTTAACAGATAAAAATTCTATTGTTCTTCTCTCTCCATTTATCTCAGCATGTAACTGCTACCAATATATCCCACAGCATCCTGTCCGACGACCTGACTCTGCGTTTACACACTTAATCCATAGTGACGACACCGATGGGCGATGACCGCCAATTCGAAAGGCATTATCAATGTTGGCCCAAATGGCGGATGAGAACTAACAATGGAGCAAGAGATGGTCTACTGACTCAGGGGCCAGGGAACAAAGGACACAGTCCAAAGGTCCCAGATAGTTTCTCCTTGCCAGGTTATCCCTCGAAATGATCGCATTTTTAGAGGTGAGCCACAGGAAAGATCTGACCTTGGGAGGTGCCTCAACCTCCAAATGATAGAGGCAGAAGCACACTTGAGGCTTCCTAAGTTGAGAAGTCCATAAAACGTCCTAATAAAGAACTGGTTGCTGGAATTGTACTTCGAGCACCCTTTCATCGCTAAGGTTATTCTCGCCGAGGTATTTAATAGGGAAGTTTCCACTGCAACAGTTAAAAATGTTAGCCATCAAGGTTGAGTGTACACCTAGCGGTCTCATGAAAACCAAAGAACTCTTATGAAAGTTGTACTTTTAGCAGGAAGTAGAATGCGAAAGGGAAATCAATCCATTTAAGGACCATCACCTGTTTGATATCACAGTGTCTAAAAATCAAGGTATCGTCTGCGTGTTGACATTCAGTTTTGGGCTACAATCGCATTTTTTAAATTTTATTTTTATATATTTTATTTATTTCTTTTTCTTCATTTTGTATGTTTGCATGTTGCAGTTTTAGGGTTTTTTTTTTTTTGGCTATTATAATAACTTTATTTGGTTAAAAGTTCATGTGCCTCTTCAAGAACAAAGAGGGCAGGTTCCTAATAGAGTTGTGTCTCTTGTTGGGGAAGAGGCTAAGAGACAATTTTCTAATCAAGTACTTTCTGATGTAGATTCTTTCTCCTTGATTCTTTATTTTCACTTGTTTTCTCATGCATCTTTTAATATGTGGCAATGATCAATGAGTACGTTTTTTCTTCCCTAGCCCTCTTGCATTTCCAATACATGATATTGCTTATAAAACGAAAAGATGAAACTATAAAATTTATTTTGCGACAAGAAGTGCGCCGTAAATTAGTCTGTAATAGCTAGGAATTCTCATGGGTTCTTGCTAAGAAGAAAATATATAATTTATGGGAATTTCAACCCTTAATTTAGGAGGAAAAAGCTGGAAGTTATCCACCTTTTTATTTCATCCATTCAAGAAAAGACAAGTCATGGTGTAGAAATCATCAGAACAAATAGTTTAATTTCAATCATAACATATATATATATATATAAATATAAGGTTGTCAATGCTATCTGTGGATGATGCAATACTTTCTACAGGCAGTATGCAAGGTGAAAATTCAGCAACATAATTGCTACCTAATGATACTATATATAAGCACATGCTTGCTTACAGATGCATATGTTTTGATTAATGTGAAAACATGCTTACTTAAATGATCATTGCTTTGATGCAATATGAAATCATAATAAAATTAATCTCAAATGACAAGTTAAATGGAGCAATGTCATCCTTCAGTATCCTTAATGCATGAGAAAGTGCAACAAAGATATCATTAATAAAATTAAATTAAGGGAAATTAAAGAAGCCAAAAACACAAGGTTAGCTCAGCATGTCCCATTAAAGCGAGGATACCTTTAATTATATAACAAACAAGATTATAACCTGAACACTAAACGATTACACGTAAGCCCCAATCAAATGAACTCTAATGCAGCCTGAACTGTGCCAGCAGTGGGAAGTTAGCTTGTCCCCACCTGAATCCGACGTATCAGTTGATGATTCGCCGTGTGGGATTGTGTTTTAATTGTTCAAAACCCTAAAATTTAAGGGAGGATGCCACGGGTGTGGCGAAATATTCTTTAAGTTGTCAAAAATTGTTCTTTATGTGATCAAAGTGGTGCAAAATAGGCACAGATGAGAGGCAGAAAGCAGAAGTATCAACTTCATTCCTAATTAACAAAAAGGAACTATCGACTTCATGCACGTCCTTTTCGGATAAAAGGCACATACAACTTTCAAGATGCATGCATCACGCATATAATCGTAGCTTTCAAAGTTTTTTTCAACAAAATCCCAATTCGTGCCGGGTTAGGTTTCGCTTTCTTTCGGTTGATGTTAATTTACTGAAACTATGTGGGTTGCATGAGTTTTTCCCGAGTCATGCATGCAAAAAGACTTTAAGAATTAGGGAAGGAAATAATCTAATACTCTGGCTCAGCAAAGAAAGAGGTGAAGAGACTATTTCTAATCAAGTTCTTTCCCAATGTCTTTCTCCTTGATTCTTTATTTTCACTTGTTTCCTCATGCATCTTTAATATGTGGCAATGATCAATGAGCATGTTTTTTTTTTTTTTTCTTTCCTAGCCCTCTTGCATCTCCAATACATGACATTGCTTATAAAACGAAAAGATAAAACTATAAAATTTATTTTGCGACAACAAGTGCGTGGTAAATTTGTCTATAATAGCTAGGAATTTGTAGGGATGCGCTTTCGAAAGCATAAGAAGGCTGTCGAAAACTCGAGGCAGCACTTTTGAAAGCTTAAGAAGGCTTTTGAAAGCGCTAAGACATGCCAACTCTCAGAACGGCAACTTTCAAAAGCTGATACCAGTGCTTTCAAAAGCTCTGTGACAAAGTGGGTGAATCCTAATTTTGATTCTAGTTGAATTTTTTATTTAACTTTGACTCGAATTTTGGGTATCTAGGTTTGATTTCTCTGACTATAAATATGGGATCCTTAAAGATTAATTGTAACATCAAAAACTTTGACATGAGTAAATAAAATCTTCTCGCTTCTGTCTCAAGACGTAGGCAATTTGTCAAAACTCTTTAAATTTCTTGTTCTTCGCTATTGTTTATTATTAGTGTCATAGTTGTGATTAGTCTCTCGGTGTAACTTTGCTCTCATGCTGATCTCAACAAGAAAGTGTTCCACATTAGTTCCAACAAGTGGTATCAGAGCATGTAGGTTCTATTCATGGAGTTCGCGTGATGAAGACCGCCAAAGTTAATCAATCCACGGTGAAGGCCGTGAACATTCACCAATCGAAAATCGATGTGGCGAAGTTTGATGGCATAAATAATTTTGGTATGTGGAGATACTATGTGATGGATGACGATACTATGGAATTGTAGGAGAAGCTAGAGGATGTTCAAGAAAAGAATTAGAAGAAAATGAAACGGATGGTGTGTGGCGTTATCAGATCTTGTTTTACACAAGATCTGAAATATCATGTGATGAACGAGACCTCTGCGTAGAGGATTTGAAAGATTCTAGAGAGTAACTACTTGACAAAGAGCATTGAAAATTGCTTGCATCTGAGCAGAAGGCTTTATCGCTTTCAGTTGAAGAAGGGAATCTATACTGGTGAGCACATGAACAACTGCACGAAGCTTCTTGCAGATTTAGCTAATGTGGATAAGATGATTAAAGAAGAAGAAAATGTATTGATCATGTTGATTTATCTTCCAGATGATGAATATGAGACGTTTATTTTGATTTTGATCAATGATAAGTTATCACTTAGCTATTATGAAGTATCAGCTGCTCTTGTAAATCATGAGTCGAAGAGAAAGGATAATGAGTCCTCTAGTAGTACATAAGTAGAGATATTAACTGCAAGAGGGTGGAGTTTCAATTGGAATGGTAAAAGAGATCAACAAAGATCAAAATCCAAAGCAAGTAATTATAACTTACGAGATGATCAATCTGCATTCTTCAAGGAGAACATACACAGGAGATAGGATTGTCCAAAGCTGAAGAATAATAAAAGAGCCACGGTCAGAAGCAAATGTCTCATAAGTGGATAATATTGATTCTGATTCTTCTATCTTTTCGCTCCTTATTACTCCTACTATTTTCTATATAGATATTTCTGAGTGAATTTTAGATACGGGTGCTCCCTGTCACGTTTATCCAAAGAGAGAGTGGTTTTCTAGTTTCGAGAAGTTAGATGGTAGCTTGGTGTTGTGAGTGACATCACGCATACCGTATGGAAGGGATATGTATTGTTCTTATCAAAATATTCGATGGGATCATAAGAGAGTTGAAGGATGTGAGATATCTTCCTCAGTTGAAGAATAATTTGATCTCTATTGGAGCTTAGGAGGCGCATGTGAAAGTCAACGAGAGGGCTGTGAATAGGTGCTAGTCAAAATGCAGAATGCAACAATTCAAAATGAACAATAAAAGCGGTCAACTCAAAAAAAGATGTGAAGCCGAATTTTCTACAAAGGGCTCTAGAACTTCTCCTCTTAATTTCTCTAAATTAAGAGTTGAAGTGCACATTGCCTTCTTACTTGAAAGAGGAAAATTGATAAGTATGAATAATGCAAGCAATATAGAACAAATAAAATATAAAACAATAAAAGCAATAAGAACAAGTAAGCACTATAAAGTTAGAGAAAAAGTGAAAGAAATATGATTGAGAGAGAGAGAGAGAGAGAGAGAGAATTGAATTGAAATAAAGAAAAGGTCAAGAGTTAAAATCAGAAAGTTCTTAATCTCTCCTCAATTTATCCACGTAGCAAGGGCTAGACGGGTCATCCATATGGATGGATGCGATGGAAGCTTTTCAGAATATATTCTCTGCACAAATAGCTTGAAAAAAGAATATTAATTATAAGAAAAAGTTTTAATTAAGCAAAAAAGATTATAGTCTACTAATCATCTGCCACAACCAAGTATTAGTCTAAGAAGAGAGAACATCATGTTGAATCTATAAAAATCTACCCTATGGTTTCGATTGAGAATCAAGTAAGATCAGAAAAAATATTGTAAACCCTAATTAAACTTTAATTCATCCTAGTTCCTAAGCATAGCATAAGAAAAGTCTTTTAAAACTAACATGATGCTATCAAAATTTCTAAATATGAACTAAGAATAATCATGAAAAATGCAACCCTAAATTAATTTAACTTAATTATTATTCATCTTCAAGAATTATCAATTTAATTCTAGGGTTTCTATTAAGCATGAATTTTAATCAGTTCATCTTTTAAAGTATTGATCGAGAGATTAGCAAACTATAAGTTAATTTAGTTATTCGTATTTTTTATTTTAACAAGATTTATTATGAAGAAAGAAAGTTGCATCAACAAGAAAGAAGAAAAGAAAACAAAATAAACTAAAGCAATAAAAACTAAATTAAAGAATAAGAGAGATGAAAAGAATAATGAATCTTTATTAATGGATATCACCGGCCAATTACAAGTTCTTCCTCTTCTTCAAAAATCCTCTTCTCTAAATAGAAAGCAAAATAATACAAAGAAATTCAGAAAATAAAATGGCTAAACAAATAATTCTATACTCAATCTCTGAGATGCCTCTGCTTTGTTGCTTTTCAGGGTATTTATAGGGGATTTGAGAAATAGAGTCCTAATACAACACCTCCCTCAAAACTTGACGTACGTGGACCTAGGATGTCCCGTTTCCCCGGCCGAAGGGAGGCCGCAGCTCGTGGAGTCTGATCACGCGCTTTAGTGTGTGGCTTCACTCGTCCATTTATGTGGAGGTCTATTTACGAAATCTTTGTTTGATCCACGAATTTTGAAATATTTCGATCCTGAAGATCAAGTTATCTCTAAATCCAGGTTAAATTCAAATTTTTCTCCCCTTGATCTTCATCTTGTGGTACAAGTTTAAATAGAAGTCTAACTCTATCTTTAATTGGGATGAGGATTCATCTTGCTCTATCCTTGTCCTCCTCTAAATTTTAAATTAAATTAATTTAAAATTCAAATTTAAATAGGATAGAAAAATGCTTCTTTTATCTTCCCAATCAATCTTTATTTTCATGATAATTATGGGCTTTTGGGCTTTCTTTGGGCTTTTTTTGGGATTATGGAGGCCTGAATATTACTAAACAATAAATGAATTAAATAGTAATATTTTATAAAAATTAAGCATGAAAATGTGAATAAAAATATGCATTATTGATGACCAATCACACACCTACACCTATCTTTTTGCTCGTTCTTGAGTAAAAAAAAAAACTAATCTAACCTGACTCACTTTCGTAGGAATCACGATTGCACTTAGTATGTACAACAAGCCGTTAAACCTCTAAGTTACCCCTAGAGGACGAGTGTTGTCTTGTAAGAATTTTCAATGAATTACACCCACAAATTCCATAAAGAAAGAGAAAAAAATAAAATGTTAGTATTTTCAAAAATCATTTTAAAAAAGAACTAATATTTGAAATATCTCTGTAAAAATTAAGCAATTTAGAAGTTTTTAAGATTACCAAATTAATCATTCTTATACTTAGGTTTATTCAAATATTTATTTATTAATTTAGGTTAAGATTCAAACTGAATTTCTCATCGAATCTATTATCTTTAACCTAAGTCATATGCATCTTTGTGAAGGAAAGTTTTTTACTTGGGATTCTTCAACTTCAACTCTCATATCTTATACATTTATTAGCTTTCTTCTTTTTCTGGTAAGAAATTTGAAGTATTACCACTTCGTTCCCCTTTAAGCACTTTTTTTTTATGTATAACTCATCTAATTTTCTTTCGTGTAAGTATTAAGGCTTCTTGAAGCCCTAATACCTAACAATTGATTATTAGATGTGTTAATATGTATATTATATATTTTTTCTCTCTCTCTCTCTCTTTTCAAACTTATCAAATTACCTTTCGTGTAAATACCAAGGCTTTCTTAGGCCAAAGTACCTAGTTAATCAATATATAAAGATTGTTTATTTATATATACTTTTTCTAAGACACTAGGATTTTTGTTTTGAATCCCAAGTATGCAAGTGTATAAAGCATGCATATTTCATCATGGTAAAGATATCAAGTCTAAATTACTTTTTTAACTTTTCTCCTAAATCTAATAATTAAACAAATAATCTTATTTTGACCAAGTAGTAAGAAATCCTAATTATGATTTTCTTATTCTTTAAAATTAACTTAATTACTTGCAAAAGATAAGTCAAAATATTATTTTCTTTTTTATTTTTTTAAATTTTTTTAGGATTGTTTGACCGTAACACTCTATACAGTCCTATTGTTCATCGTATACATGGTTATTGATACTGTTTACTGTCCTGATTATTATTCACCTTGTATATAATTATTGTTGATTGTTATATTATATTATTACTGTCATTGTATCATTTCGGTATTCTAAGTAACATGATCTTGATTGTTTAATTGAATTAAATAATAATGTAAATGGACAACTTACACTAGAATTGGAAAAATTGATGGAGGAAACAACGTCTGTATTTTGGGTGGACCTAGGATACAAATTGCGCAGCCGACTTACAGTTCCACTTCAAAATTCTGGGGGATGACTGACATCCCATCTGTTTATTATATCATAGTGTTACTGTGAGTATTGTTCCACAGTGATACTGTGAGTACTGTTACTGTTACTGACTACCTGGCGGTAGGGCCTGGTTCAGCACCAGACATCTGCGTCATGGTCCTGGGTATGTACAGGACCCACATAAAACATGGACAATATCTCCAACCAATCAGTTTTAATAACTTAGGACCCCGATTGACACATGTAGTAGGCATAGTATGGGATGCATCTATTAGATATGACAATTAGTATTCGCTGACATAATTTATAATAAAACTGAAATCCTACATTGACATTATAAACTGAACATTGATATATACATGTTATAATAGACATCTGATTGTATACTGGACCCTAACATGAATTATCCTACCCACACATGATATATATAGCTGTTATGAATACTGAACCTGATTTGACATTTGATTTCTATATTGACTGACTTTATTGGTCTTCGTTAATATTTCATATATTATATATGTCTTATTCTAGTACTGTTTATCATTATGCACACACTGTTTATATACACGACCACCTTCCTTTTTTCTTACACACTCATTAGGTCTCTTCCTGACGATCCTGAATTTGCACGTCTAGATATTGGACATTTTATTTTATTGATTAGGTGTTCGTTGAGATCATATGCTTTGTGAGGAGCTGGAGTTTTCTCTCTACCTATTTTGGTATTTGTTCTTCCTTTTTATTTACATTTCTATAGTTTCCTTTATTCCATATATCAGACTCATTGCTTGATTTTATTTCTTTATTTCATTTGCTATCATTGTGTTACATATCTATATGTCATATTGTAGAGATATTGATTTACCGTAGTAGATTTTTATAATTTGTTCAGGTTACTTTAGGCTTAGCGTGTATACGTGGGATATTCTCCTTGCGTATATACATTGCCGACTCTCATCGCGACTCCGTTTTCACGTATTTTGGAAAGTGGAGTGTGACAGATAGTTTAAAAATTCTAGAAAATCTTTCAAGAGAAATGTTGATATCAACATCCTTGACACGAAATTTAATACGATTATCATGAAATGAAAGATTTGAATAGAGGTACTGAACCAATTCGGGGTAGACTTGTTCCTTAACAGTCACAAAATACTCTAAGGAACCAGTTCTAAGGATGGGACCAAGTTTCAAATATTCAAAATCAGCCAAAACAACACATCTATCTGAAATAACTTGTTTGTTGTTGATAATAAAAGGTTTATATAAAGCATTATCAGACACAAACACATCCTTAGATCAAGATGAGGATTAAACTTGTTTGGATTTTCCAATTTTTTGACGTTTGTGAGACATGGTGATAAGCTAGATAAATTTGATGAAACAACAGAAAAAAATATTAGAAGTATTTCACAGAATAGATCTAGGATAAACTGAAAAATAAATAGAGATGAGATTTGGAGAAAAATTGCCTTAAGAAAATCAGAATTTTCTTCATCAAGATGAAGTCATGAGAAGTAGACTAGAGATCTAGAAAAAATTTGGTGGAAATATTAAGATCTAGGATGAATTTAGAGTGAAAGAGAGCTTGGGTAGAAGAGGGGAAATAGGCAGTTGAAGAGATGGGAGAAGAAGATGGAAAGAATCTAGGGTTTTCAACAGCCCATATATACGACCATCGGTCGACCGACACCAACCCGGGAGCACTAACAGACTAACTAAGTGAATGTCGGTTGATCGATCAGTCGATCGCAAGAAGGGATAAGCCAATTGACATGCTTACTTGATCAACCGCTCGGTCGACCAAAGTAATCCAATAAGTTCTGAGACTCATACGGTCGACCGGTCGATCGATCGAGATTGCACCACAAACATAAGTAAGAGCAGTTTTTTTAAACAAATTTTCATATAAATATTTTTTATAAAGTCCTATAGATTATGATAAATATCTAGAGACAATATATGATCTAAGAATAAAAAATAGTTTGACAAAAATACAACAAAAATCTCACAAAAATCATACATTGATTTAATTCATAACTTAAGCCAATTAAATAAGAAATGAAGCCGTATTTTCTTGATGCGCTTTGAACTTCTTCTCATCGTTCCTTTGAATTATGTGTTGAGGTGCTCTTTGTTTTTCTTATTTGAATTTTTTGATAGAGAATTAAATGCTAAAAACTATTTTGATTAAAACTAAAATTGATGATCTCAAAATACATACATAAGCATGGTATTCAACCAGATGATAATATCATCTATGAAATAAAAGAAATGGAAATACAAATGTACATATAACAGGTTATCAATCACTTGTTCGTTCAAATAGAGATAAACTAATAGAGCATGGAAGTACTAAAAATAGGAACTAGACTATTAACATAAGAATGTGGTCAAAAGAAATCATGCATAAAGTCTAAAAACTGTTAACATGATCATGTAATCAATGTAAAGTATTATTCTAACCAATTGAGCAATATTGAACTATAGGCAATTCATGCATGTTTGTCAATTTTGAAACTTAATTATTTAGGAGTTGTTAGCAAGATATGCAAGTATTTCTCCTAAAGGAGGTAGTTCACACCTGCCTAGTTCCCTTCATAGTGATACATTAAATTTGTATTTTCATCAAGCTTCTAATACATCCACCACTAAAGTGATGTCTCCCCCTTACGTCTTGGAGGAGGATACACCTACATCAAAAATTTTAGGAGTATTTTTTTGGTACCCAAATCTTCTTGGATCCTTGAGAGCTAGTATTTTCTAGAACCCAAATATTCTTATCTTTCATATTTAGTCTAGAATAGCAAAATTTGTCTAAATAGCCTTTGCGGCCACAATGTGTACAAATGTACACTTTTCATACATGTAAGCATGTGTGTGATGTGCATTTTGAGCATGTTTTGTGTGTGTTTGTGAAGATGTGAGTTTTCTATAGGTTTTTCCCTTTAGAAATATAGAACTAATCATACTCATATAAAAATACGCTTCTTTAGAGTAGAGTCCAAAATATCAATTTTATTTTGAATATTCAAAATTTCATTTTTATCAAAAACAACATTAGGAATTTTTCCCTTGCAAACATGTTTGTGATCTTCAAAATCCTTTTTGGTCTTATCAAAATAAATTGATAAATTATTTTTCTCTTTGAAAGCAATATCCAACTTATTTTTTAAAAGTTCATTTTACTGTTTTAACTTTTTATTTTGAATTTTAGAAATCTCATAACATTCTTGTAATTCTTAAAAAAAAAAAAAATCTAGCAAGCTCATCCATTGTCAAGTCATCTTCATCAAGAGAGGTTTCAAATGTTACCTTAGATGCTTCATCTCCATTTTTTATGAAGCAAACATTTACAGTGTCAAATTCCTCTTCTGATTCGGTCTCCGAATCATCCCAAGTGGCCACCATGGCCTTTTTCTTGGGCTTTCTTCTTGATGTGGTCGCTTGGAGAGTCGTATAATCCGCTTAGATGTTTCGTCTTCTTACAATGATAGCATGGACCTATTTCTTACTTTCATTTTTGTTTTGTGGTCTTGACCTTCTAAAGTTTCTCCTTCTTCCCTTGTTATAGAGCATCTAGCTCATCTTTCTAATGAGCATGACAAAGTCTTCTTCCTCATTTTCATCCATGGAATTTTTTTCTTCCGGTATGGATGGGGATTAGGGGTGAGCATCGGTCGGTTCGGTTCGATCTTTACTAATTTTTGCAAAACCGAACCGAACCGATTAGACTTAGCAACCGAACCGAACCGAACTGACTCAGTTCGGTTCGGTTTTTCAGTTTTTTCGGTTAGGCCAATATTTTTCCATCATTTCTTACATTTTTTAATCACCATTATATTATCATCCTTTAATATTCTATCTCAAATATTCAATACCTAAATTAGAAATAAGAAAAAGACCCTAACCTTAATGTGAATTAAAAATTTCATATTCTAAAACTTTTACGCTATATTTGGTCTCTTATATCAAAACTCACATAATCATTACTAACTTTTAATGACAAGAATGAAAAAAAAAAGAACTTTATTAATATAAATATTATTCTTAATTGTGATGGTGTGCTTAACATAATTTTCACATATTTAACATAAAAAAGATGGTATTGCTAGAAGTAATGAGATAAGTTTTCACCAGTTTTTGTTATGAACCATATGATTCACTAAATTGAATTTGGGTAGGGTGATATATAGTGTGAGAGATTCGGTTCGGTTCGGTCGAGTTCGGTTTTTGAAACACAAAATCGAAACCGAACCGAACTAGAGCGGTTCGGTTCGGTTCGGTTCGGTTCGGATTCGGTTTTCGGTTTTTTGTCGGTTATTTCGGTTATAACCGAACTCTGCTCACCCCTAATGGGGATGCTCTAAAGGCGATAGCTTTTTCTAGGCTCCCTTGCTTCTCGTACCTTCATCTCCATCTTGTGGGTCATGAGATTTTTGATGAACCCAAAAAGTCCATTTTCTCCTATCATTTAGCTCCTTCTAGGTTGCAGCCTTCACTTCTCACAATTTAGGGAGAGTTTTAATTACTTTTCTTATCTTTTGATCATTGTCAATAGAGTTGCCTAAAGAAGATAATTCATTAGTAATCTTGATAAATCGATTGGGCATTTCATCAATACTTTCATTATCAAACATGTAAAAAATTTCATATTGTGAACGAAGAAGATTAATCTTAGATCTTTTAACTTGGAATGTACTAAATGTACCCTCATAAGTGACAATCAAATTATTACATACTTCATAAGGGAATTTGCAATTAATCATACGAGAAAGATCATCATCATTGAATGCTTAAGTGAGTGCATATTGGGTTATGGCATTAGCTTCATAGTCTTTAGCCATTGCATCGACCATGTGTCCCCATCTCCTTAAGGCTCAATAACATCTTTGGTGATAGCTTTTGCTACTCTAACTCCTAGAGACTTAAGAAATAGAGTCATCTTGATCTTTCATATAGGAAAGTTCAACTCATCAAATTTGAGTGGGGACTTGATACTAGAAAAGTCGTAAGATGCCATGAATAAGAGTAAGTGTGCAAATGAAATAATAAATATAGCTAAACAAGGGTCTCCCTAAGGTGCTTAAATCAAAAACTAGGGTTTAGACTCTGATACCAATTTTAAATCACCAAAAATGGGGGTGAATAGGTGATGGCTATAAGGTGATGGCTATAAGATGATGACAAATAATGCGGAATTAAAATAAATTCTTGCTAACTAGCAAGTATTAATCTCAACACAAGAAATAATAGCATAAGAGTATAAATTGCAATATAAAATTGAACATATAGAAGAATGCAATAGTAAAGAGTGAGTTAGAGTAAGAAAGAGAGTGAGAGAAAGCAATCGCAAACACAGATGATTTGTTTTAAGATTTGAGCCACTTGCTCTACATTCCCGCCTTCACCGCAATGAAGGATTCCTACTATAACTTTATCTCGCAATATCGCTTCTCTACATATTCTAATAAGAATGAATCGGACACGCAAATCTTCTCACTTGGTACCGCAACACCTTACAACGACAAACTAGTAAGCTTGTATTGAGGCCTCAACCTTTACAAAACTTCTCAGTACAATAAAAGAAATGACCCTTTCTTAATCATCAAAGTAGGCTCACAAACACAATCCTATAATCAAAAATGGAAAAATTAGCTCTGAGATTGTGGTGAGGAAAGTTTTGAAATCAGTGGAGTTTGGAATCAAAGCAAGAGAGATTTGAATAGGGATTTGTATTGAAAGAACTTCTCTTTTGAAATTTTTTTGAAAGATTTGAGTATATATCTTAGGCAATTAATAAATATATATCTTATTAATGTCTACAAGGTTTCTATTAATAGGAGATCAAAATATCAGAGAGAAAATCCCTATAGCCGTTTTGGATTAGCCACTAACCAAAAAATTAATCATATAGTCATTATGAGCAGATGTCAAAACAAGCGCATCGGTCGACCGCTAACAGTCATTTTGACTATTGGGCAGCGTCAGTCAACCGATCAAAACCAAGATCTAAAGGCTTACAGTAGGTCGAAAGGCCGGTCGACTGAGATGCACATTGATATTCTGTACACATTGATCAACCATCCGGTCGACCATCCCAAAGCAGAAAAGCAGTTTGAAATACTTTTGAAATTTTGTTTTATTTTTTACAATATTTTTCAACTTATGAATACAAAATATAGTTCATGGGATGTTATGAAATCAAAAAATTGTGCGATCATAGATCAATCGTAAAATCTAAGAGGTAGAACTAATATTTTGTAGCAAATAAAATTCTTCCGAATAAAAGATTTTTTTCCAAAAAATATTTAAATAAAAATCATTTTGTAACCATTTGAAAAACTATGAAAGAAAAAATTCAGAGAATATTTTTGTGTGTGAGTGTGTCAATCTCATGAGCTAACTATATCACATACTCTTGGTTTTAATAAACTAAAATCTTATATCTAAAATACAAGAAAAATGCTTTTCTTCAAAGTTACTTCTTGCAAAAAGAATCCCTTAGAGATTGACTCTTAGAATGAGTTTCATGACTCGATCTTGAGTGCTTGTCTCTCGGATCACCATCTTGAAGGCTTCACAAACTTGTGAGTCTTTATAGAGAAGCCAAATTCATTATGAAATCAATCTTATTTTCCTTAAACTTATATAGATTGAAAATATTAAAATAAATAACTACATGGGATTATCATCATCAAAACCAGGGTAAATGACTTTTGGGCCAACACTTCTAAAAGGACAAGTAGTGCAACCACAACTGCAAATACTAAAGAGGGTGATTTAGGCAGGTATTGATTGGGATTATGACATTAATGCTGAAGAGAAGAAAAAGACTAATGCTGAAGAGAAGAAAAAGAAAACAATTAAGAGAACCACTAGGAAATAAGGATATGATGATGTGCGAACTGGCAAGTGCAACAATTATTTACAAGTAATAAAGTGATGAATAGAGAGACGAATACACGAGGATTGTTATCTTATTAAGTACCGATGGTGAATTGATTCTAAGCTTTATTTGAAAGGAAGATAAAGATAAAAAAGGAAAATAAACTACAAAGATGTTGGTTTTGGATAGAAAATTAGTAGGGCAATTGATTTTAATAATTAATAATCCAAATTAACAACTTAATTATGCTAATCACGTTCTACTGCTCACGTTAAGAATCGAAAAATCTTATTTTAATTAGTATCCTCTATTGAGCTATATTAATTCTATCTTTCAGTTTTAGAACCCACAATTTTCGATCTAGTAAATTTACTAGCTAAGGAAGTATTAAGATCTATAGGATTTCTTCTTAAGATTGCACAACCTATACTTCTTCTATAGGTCTCAACCTGTAATAAGTGTTTTCTAATCCTATGAAGCATTTCTAAGTGATATCCTATCGATCTCCAACCTATCCATCAATATAGTTGTGTATGTTAATTGATAGACATTAAAATGGGAAAAAAAATTAATTTGAATAAGTGTCCAACTTGCCAAACAAAGTAGTAGAATAGAAACTAATATAAAAACAGGATTAAATCTTCATATACGTCAATACCCTAAACTATGGAGAATTAGTTCATGATAAAGAAGTTGCAAAGCAAAAGCAATGAACATGAATCTCATCTTCATATAGTAAATTAAAAGAAAAAAGAAAGGATAACACTAATTTGAGGGTCATGTTTATTCCTTAATTGCCGCTTCTCCTCTGATCTTCTTCTTCGAAAGCATTAGAAATTTTTTCTCCAAAAACTAAGATTTTTTATATAAAAAATAGTATTTATAAGGGAGAAACTAAAAACTAAATTACAACATCTTCTATGATTTTATTGATCAATTTATAAGAGATTACAGTCTTTTATATAGATTTCAGAGCCATATTTCAATAGGGGACACAATAGGACTCCAAATCTGACTTAAACTTGATGTTGGAATTCGATTCGGACTTGTGTTGCAGCTAGCTGACGTTAATTACTGAAAACAGGCAGAAAATAATTGAACTGAAAAGTTGTCAACATAAAATTTGTACTCCTTTAAATTATTTTTCTGTAACACCTTGAATCCTCCGAATTGGATTTCTGTAGCGAAAGTTTTAATCAAAATACTGAGACCTGTTCAGTCTGAATCTAATTCTAAATATGATTTTGCTCTCTATTGAACAGTCAACGGCGGATCAACTGTATGGATGGTCTGACCTTCACTTCTGGCTCTAAAATTTTAGTAACCGCTTTATCTTCAAGTAAATCGTATTTTACTCTCTGAGTTCATCTCTAGGTCTCTGTATTGGTGATTTTCATGTTGCAACTCTATTCTTCATTATTTTTCAAGTTTTTCTTCCAAATTGCTCTTGATTTTATATCTAAAAAAATCATAACAAAACTACATATGCAGAATTAAATGTGGCAAAAATAGATATAAAAAATATATAAAATAAACATAAAACTCACAATTATCAGGTGACACAATAAACTCACATGTTTATTTCTCATTTATATTACAACTTTTTCAAATTTACAAGTTGGTTAACTTTTTTTTTATTTTCTTAAGCAGGGACATGTACAGAAAAGTAAGAACAAGAAGGTGATGGGGGCACATCAACTCCAATTGTGAAAGATTCCAATGTCAAAAAAGATTAAAAAAAAAAGGAAGCATAATGAGAGCTCAACTACTTCAAGGGAGGTCCATGCCAAGAAACTTAAAAGAGGTGTTGAGAGCTCAACTAGTTTAAGGGGTGCTATCACCCATAGAGGTGGGAGTGGTTTTATAGGAGGGAGTGGTGGTATAGAAAGTGAGAGGAGGAAGATAAGGACCATCTTAGAGATAACAAGTGCAACAAGGGGTACAAAAAAGACAACAAGATTGAGGAGGGGGAGAGACAGAGAAAAAGTTGGATTCCTATCATGTTCTGACAGGGAGTTAGGCTGTTATCTAGTTATTATCACAGTAAGAAGTGGTAAAGTTAGTGGAATAACCAATGAATAATGGAGATTCATCCAACATGTGAGTCTTCTTTCCTTTGAATGTGCTATAACAACATCTTATTTCAATCTCATCTCAATGTGTATTATCACGACATCTCATTTCAATCATTTTTATGTGTTACGTAGAAGCAAGGCAAAGAAGGAGAAAAAGAGGTGTAACCAAGGATCTTGGGATGAATGGAACATTTGAATGTAATAAACTGTTACTTATGGTAAAATGTTGCTTGTATTAGACTTGTGGTAAATTGTGTATTTTGGAAAGAGTTGGATGTGTTAGCCTTGTTGTAAAAGTTGTAATATTAGCTTGATCTGACGCAAAATTTTTGATGTAAATTGTGTATTTCTTTCATGTAAACTTGGGATGATTGTATTGTATATTTCTATATCAAAAAATAAGGATGGCTGATGAAAAGGTCTGATATAAACAGTTATCTTTGGAATCTGTATGGTTGATGTTTTTAGTTTTAATAAGGTTGGTGTTTTGAGAAAGTTTGTTTCAGTCTGATATGGATGGTTGATGTTATATGATTGATATTTTGAAATCTGATATAGATGGTTGATATTTTACAATCTGATTAGGGTGGTTGATGTAAAAGATATTTGCATTCTGATGATAAAACATGGGTCATTCTGCTTCTTTTTTTTATTTGTGTAAGGGGTCTTTCTGCTTCATTTTTATAAATATGGGTGTCTTTCTACTTCAGTTCTATAAGTATGAGGTCTTTGTGCTTCAGTTATGTAAGTATGAAAATCTTTGTGCCTCAGTTCTATAAGTATAGAGGGTCTATCTATTATAACTTTAATAAACAAAAGCTAGTATTACAAGCCTTTCAATCCTTTAGATGTTGTTCAAATTAAAACTTACATAAAAAAAAAAGGCTTCATTTCATTAACTATAAGACAAGCACTAATTTCTTCAATTCAAATACACTTGAAAATGATAAGAAGAACAAATTCCAAACAAAACCCAAGGGTAATTTCAAAGAACAAATTTTTCTCTAGCATCAATTTATTTCTCTCTTTCAGCTGACTCTCTTCGATTTTAAATCTCAAATCTTCATATTTGGGAGTACTAAAAATTTCAGTGATGCCCTTCAGTTCATTATTCCCTGTCTTAATCTCCTACTCATCCACAAGTTAAGTGTTCTTATCAAGCAATAAATTCACAATATCTCTAGTTTTAACAGGTAATTCCCATCAGCCTGCCTCCAATAATCACAATTGTTCAAGCGACAATTGAAGATGCATCCGTCCTGAATTTTTGTGCGTCCATGAAGCTCTAAGTTTGTACCAAAACCGCATTCGCACTGTGGAAAGTAAGATGAAATTGACCATTCAAAATTTGCGCCAAAATGGCTTCTTGAAGATGCCACTGATCTTGATTCTCGAGAATTGGATGCCATCGATTTCCAACTCTACCACTTTCTGCTAAGCTACAAGGAAAGAGTAAGAGTGTGTGGCGTGTGAGAGAGAGAGAGAGAGAGAGAGAGAGAGCCTAAGCCAAAAACGCAAGCTAAACACTCCACAACCAATAGGTTCAGTTGAAGAAGGAGCAAGAACCCAGCTAGGGTGCACCACCGCCACCTCCTATAGGTTAAAAGTTGGAGAAGGGAGAAGGGAGTTCATTTAATATGACAAATATTGATAAAGGGTAGTCAAGAAATTAAAAATTTTGGGACTAACAAAATTCTTGAATAAAGTCTAACAGCGTTTAGAAGACAGGGGGTCTAACTGAAAGTAAATGAGTTTGGGGATCATTAGTTCTCCAATATCTATAGTACAAGGGGTGTATCTGCAATTAACCCATTTGTATATGATGCGATACTTTCTATAGGCAGTTTGCAAGGGGAAATTTCAGTAACATAACTGCTGCCTAATGATACTATATACAAGCACATGCTTACATGATTCATGTGTTTTGATGTAATGTGATATTATTATAACTAAACACATGCTTGCTTAAATGATGCATGCTTTGATGCAATATAAAATTATAATAAAATTAATCTCAAATTACAAGTTAAATGGAGCAATGTCATCCTTCACTATCCTTAATGCATGAGAACAAGCAATAAAAATATTGTTGGGAGATGAAGAATTTTAAGTGAATCTTTGAGCTGAATTGAGGCGTGATCCATTGATAGAATCACAACGATAATGATTGGGTATGTTCTTCTTCCATTGGGATGAACGTGGTATATTCACATGTTCAATTCTGTTTCCAAATGAATGAGATATTCAAGTCAGAAGTTAGCCTAATTCAATAGCTGAAGGGGACTAAAGGAAGCTAAAATAATTTAGTTCTACGTTAGATATGGTGTGAAAAATTGAATTGTTTAAATATGAAGAGATGGAATAAAGGGTGTGTCCTTTAGGTATTTGGAGTTTTCGCACGCATTTGGGGGGAAACAGGAGCCCGGGCCTGGGCACGAGTTGGACCCGATTCAGTTTTTTTGGACCGGGTCGCATGGGTGCAGGTGGGAAGCGGGCGCGGGTCATTGGGTGTAGGTAACTTCCAGTACTCGACCCTCTATTCTCTTACAGTGAATATTCCTCCATATTAAGGCTTAGGATTTCTGTATCAGGACGCGTTCTTGTAGTTGATGCATGGACACAGAGTAACTTCCTTTTCTAAAATTACATTTTAAATGGACTGGACGACTCTCTTTACAATGTCAACAGTCCTATCCCAATGGCAAAGAAGCTATGGGCAAGTCTTGACAAGAAGTATAAGACCGAGGATGCCAGTACTAAGAAGTTCATCGTTTGACGATTTTTGGAGTACAAGATGGTGGATAGTAAGATTGTGATCAGTCAGGTGTAAGAGTTTCAACTTATCTTGTATGAGATAGAGGCTGAAGGTATATTTCTACCTTAAACTTTTCAAGTTGCTATTATTGTGGAGAAACTCTCACTCATATGGAGAGATTTCAAGAACTACCTAAAGCACAAGCCAAGGAGATAAAGTTGGAAGATCTCATTATGAGGCTTAGGATTGAAGCGGACAAATAAAAATTTGAGAAAAGGAATAATAAGAACTCCCATGAAGCCAAGGTTAATTTGATCAAAAATTTAAAGGGGAAAATGTCTACTTCCAAAAACTTGAAGCGGAAGAAGACTGCCCCAGAGTACAAAGGTAAAAATTAAGAAGGCAAGAACAAGCGCTTCAAGGAAACTTGCTACATCTGCAATAAAAAGGGACATAAGGTGAATGAATGCCACAGTCTTCTAAAAAGAACAAGAAGTACCAGCCACAGGCAAACCTTACCAGCCATGCTTCGCAAAGCCTATCAGCTGCGGTATCAGAAGTGAATCTGATAACCAATAACAAGGATTAGTAGGTAGACACAGGGGTTACCCGGTACATCTGCTCTGAGAAAATATTATTCGCTGAATATCAAAACTGAAAGATAATGAGTAACTATTCATGGGCAACTCAGCTATCTTCAAGGTTGAGGGAAAAGGAAAGGTCATACTGAAGTAGACATCTGGGAAGGAACTCACTCTGAACGATGTGGTACATGTTTCAGATATCCGCAAGAACCTGATCTCTAACTCAATCCTTAGTAAGAAAAGTTTTAGATTGGTTTTCGAATCTGATAAATTCGTACTTACTAAGGATGGGGTGTATGTGGGCAAGAGTTATCTTGTTGATGGTCATTTTAAGACCAATGTTGTTGTTGTAGACAAAAAGTCCATGTATTTGTACCTGAAACTCATAAATAAAGAAAACTCTTCTATTTATTTACTTGAGTCTCCTAGTTTATGACATGCTAGATTAAAACATATAAATTATGAGTTTTTACAAAACTTGTCTAATCCAAGATATATTCCTAAACACAACTTGGATGAAATTCACAAATGTGAGATATGTGTTGAAGCCAAGTTCGTGAAAACTCACTTCACTCAATTGATTAAAATACAAAACCTTTAGGGTTAATACATAGCGATTTGTGTGACTTAAAGTTTGCACCAACAAGAGATGGGAAAAAATATTTATTACTTTATTAATGATTGTGCAAGATATAATTATGTGTATCTTCTAAACAGTAAGGATGAGGCAATGAGTATGTTTATAACGTATAAAGTTGAGGTTGAGAATAAAACAAGAATATAAAGATTCTAAAATCCAATCAAGGCGAAGAATATGAATAAAATGAATTCAATGAGCTATGTGTTAAATTTGGTATAATTCATCAAACTACAACACCATATACTCTTCAGCATAATGGGATTACTGAATGAAAGAATAGAACTTTAATGGTCAATTTCATGCTCGTAGTTTTGGAGCACCACAGGACTTGTGGAGGAAGCTTTGTTGACTGTAAATTATATCCTAAACAGAGTATCCCACAAGAAACTTAGACTTATACCTTTTGAGTTTTAGCATAGTAGGACACCTTCCTACCATTACCTCAAAATATAAGAGTGCCTTGCAAAGGTACTGGCGCCAGCGCCACTACCTAAAAAGATTAATTGGGAGCAAAGACAATGGACTGCATTTTTGCAGGCTATGCTTGAATAGCAGTGTCCATAGATTTTTGGTACATAAATCAAAAATATCTGATATTCATATAAATGTGATTATCAAATCTAGAGATGATGTATTCCTTAAAGACAACTTTCTGTACCAACAACAAAAAGAAAAGATTTCTAAAATAAGAACACATGAAAAAGCGCTCAGAGACGAAGAACCTAATAAACCAACAATCAATGAGGAATTTATACCAAGAAGAAGTCAGAGATTAAGAATTTCAAAATCTTTCAGTACAAACTTCATAGAATATGCACCTGAAAGTGAGTTTTAAATATTTAAAGAGGTTATGTCTACCCTAGAAATGCAAATATGAAATGAAGCTATAAATAGCAAAATAGAATCCATCCTAAGCAACCATACTTGGGAATTAACAAGCTTGCCTCCAAGAAGTAAACTAATTGGGAGTAAGTGAACTTTAAAAGAAAATTAAGACCCGATAGATCTATCGATAAATACAAGGTTAGGTTAGTAGCCAAGTGTTATCGATAAAAAGAAGAACTTGACTATTTCGATACTTCTTCGCCAGTAACAAGAATAACATACATTCAGATGTTAATTGTGATTGCAATATTATACAATTTAGATATCTATCAAATGAAAGTCAAGACTGCATTCTTAAGCAGCGAATTAAATGAAGAAATATATATGAAACAGCATAAAGGATTTATAATCAAGGGCCAAGAACATAAGGTATGTAAATTGGTTAAATCCTTATACTGTTTAAACATGCTCCAAAACAATGGCATGAGAAATTTGATAGTGTCATGATTAAAGATGAATTCACTATCAATAAATGCAATAAGTGTATTTACACTAAGATAGTTAGAAATAAATGTATCATTATTTGTCTTTATATAAACGACATGTTGATACTTGGGATTAATATTGAAGTTATTAAGTCTACAAAATGTATGCTATCCAACAATTTTTATATGAAGAATCTTGGAGTTGCTGATGTAATTTTAGGAATTAAAATCACAAGAATACCATATGAAATCATTCTATCTCAATCTCATTACATATAAAAGATGATAGTAAGATTCAAAGAACATAGGATAAAAGAGACTATGAATCTCTTTCTCCCAGAGATCCTCCTTCTCAAGAATACATAAAGTGGAACACGATAGTTGCAGTATTCTCAAATTATCAAAAGTCTAATGTATTTAATGAATTGTACTAGACACGATATTGCTTACGCTGTAAGTAAATTAAGTTGATACACTAGTAACCTAGTGATAATCATTGAACTGCTCTATTACGAGTAGTAGGCTGCGGGACTTGAGATATAGAGAATATCACCTTACTTGAAGGGTACAGTGATGCTAATTAGATTACAGATTCTGATGAATCGAGATCAACTAGAGAATATGTATTTACTCTTGGAGGCACAGCGGTATCATGAGAATCTTTCAAAAAAAAATGTATTGCTCATTCCACAATGGAAGCAAAATTTATAGTCTTGGATAAGACTGAAGAAGAAGCAGAATGGCTTCGATATTTTTTTAAAGATATACCATTGTGGCCTAATCCAGTGTCTACCATATGTATTCACTGTAATAATCAGGCAGCGATATCTCGAGCACAAAACTTTATATACAATGGTAAGTCTAGACACATTCATTATAGACATAACACCGTAAAGCAGTTGCTGTCTAATGGAATTATCTCTATTGACTTTGTATCGTCAAAAAATAATCTAGTCGATTCATTTACTAAAGGTTTAAATGAAGAGCGTATAAACTGTGCATCAAGAGGAATGAGGCTAAAAGCCTAACCTTATCAAGTCAACTTAATGAAAATCTCACTTAGTGACTGAAGATCCCACAGACTAAGAGGGAAAATAGTTATGATTAACTCTGCAAGTAAGTACTTAGGAGTTTAATTCCAACCCATTCCTATGGTTCTACAAGTAGATTTAGGATAAGCTAAACGCTTTTAATGATGTCTATATCTTGTTATCAAAATAATTGGGGTAGAGTAGACTACTCTTGATAGTACGATCACCTATGTGACTATAGAGCTGAGTCGGCTTTTTGGGAGTCTCTATGAAGGCTGTGATTCTCTAAAGATACTCTCTGAAATTAAGAATATCTAGGGCCAAAATGGACACAATCGAGAATAAAAGATGATTTTAGAAAGTTACTGTGTGATGTCTATTGACTTGGCTTACCCAAACGGCTGACAGTTCAAGGCTTAATTCACTGATTAGCCAGCAAGTCTGATAAGACTTTTGCTATGGAGGTTCAAGACCTCGTTCACCTATCCTGATGCAGTTTTTTTCCTAAAGTACTTTTCACTATAGAGTCAATCTCATAGTGTGTCAATTTCTTGAATCTCCATTCATTGTGGGAGATTATTAGGAAACAAAGAATTTTAAGTGGATCTGTGTGCTGAATTGAAGTGTGATCCATTGATAAGATCAAACGGATAATGGCTAGAGTGTGTTCTCCTTCCATTGGGGATGAACGTGGTATATTCAAATGTTCGATTTCATTTTCGAATTAATGAGATATTCAAGTTGGAAGTTAGCTAAATTCAATAGCTAAATGGGACTAAAGGAAGCTAAAATAATTTAGTTCTATATTGAATATGGTGTGTGTAATATCCCTATTTAGTAATATTGTATTTTTACTTTCCTACAATAATTATTTTTTGCTTTACTGATTATTTTATCATTATTATTAATTAACTTGATTTATAGTTATTATTATTATTAGATATACAAATTATTTTGAGATAATAAATGGTAATTTGGCTTTATATATTATTACCATTATTTTTTATCAATATTTTTAATTACTTATTACTATTAGTGTTAATATTATTAATATTGTTAGTGTTTATTAATTATTATTAGTGTTACTATTATTTTATTTATTTATTTTAATAGTATATTAATATTAGTGGTAGTGGTAGTTGTTAATTCTCATTACTATTGTTATTGTTACTATTATTATTATTTATTATTATTATAATATGCTTAATTATTATGATTATTATCATTTTTATTATTAGTGTTACTAATTACTATTAATATTACTAATTATGATTCTTACTTTTTATTGTTAGTTACTACTATTATTATTGTTATTGTTGTTAATATTACTTGTTGTTATTAGAGTTTATTATTATTATTTATTAGTATGGTTATATAATGTTATTGGTATTATTATTACTACTAATCTTGGTGTTTATATTATTGTTAATTGTAATTAGTGTTATTATTATGTATTAGTATTATAGAATTTCATTATTCCTATTATCCTCTTCCTTTTCCTTGATCCTTACCCATTACCCTATAGACTATGCCCAATAACCCATTATCACTTATCATAACCCTCAAACCCATTAACCCAATAAGCCCAAGCCCATCACCGTGAGTTCCTTTCTCCTCCTATCCCATTTGGTGTACAATGTATTATGTTCATTTATATGAATGGATGTGTGCATTATTTACATTTGTATGTATGTATTTATAATAATAGGTATAGATAGTGTACATTTCTGTGTTGTGAATTAATTATGTGTGTGTGTTGTGTATGTGTGATTGTGTACGGGTATAAGAGTATGTGCGTGTAATTATGTTTGTGTGTGTGTGCGCGCGCGCGCGCGTATTTATGTATGATTATGTGTGTTAGTATATATTTGTGTGTAAGTATGCATATATGTATGTGAATACTTGTATGTATGTGGGTGTACACATATGTGTGTGGCTGCACGTGTGGCTTACATGTATGAATGTATTATAGGTGTGTGTTGATTTCCCTTCCTCTCTATGTGTTTGGGCGTGTTACAGTGTTTCAGACTTTTTCGTACAATCTGAATTCGATAATAGGAGATTTGGAGTTATACCCGTTATGGACCCGATACACTGGTGATTCGAAGACTGATCCATAGAATGATTCAGAGATTTGTATCGATTCGAGCAGTAAAGACCAGAAGGTGATTCATTTCCGAAATCGCTTCATTTCATGTGAGTATTTATTTTTGTGCTATTTCCTTATTTACCGTTATCGGTAAGCATTCTTATGTTACTTATATCATTTCATGTGACTCTTTGATTTATTTTACCAGTTTGATATCTATATCTTTTCATGAGGCATCAATGAGCATTTACTTTAAATATGTTAGTTGATATGAGTGATTACCTGCGTCATTTCATGTGTTGCTGTTTGTCACTTTTTACTTTGGACTAGTGTAGTATGTCTTACCCTAGACTTGATTTTGTATTTGACCCAGTTATGATTAAAGACTCTATATCTCCAATCTTCTCCATCTGATATTAGTGAATAGTTATTCAGTTGTCAGATAGTAGTTCTCAGTTTTTAAATATTCAGTTATCAGCTATTATTGACATCGTTATTTGTTGGAGATATCTTGTTACTAAATCACCTTTAATTATAACTTATATTATTGCATGTTAATAAAAGACATCATAACCTGAGAACAGGGATAATTGCCTGATGATGTATGTCTTGTATTTTAGAAGGACTAGGTATGGTATACCAAGTTTAGGTTCCAACCATGGGGAACCAAGGTAGTAATGACAACCTAGTTATTTAGTTATTCAGTTCTCAATTATTAGGATTATGCCTGGACTACAGCGCCACACCAGTTATTCTTTTGTGTGGGGTTGTGATCTTCCATACTTAGGGCCTTGTGATCCGTCCTGGTTCAGTGCCAGGAATGTTAGACCGTGGTACCGGGCATGCACGGTACCCTTCCAAAACATATGCATTACATTGACAGGCAGTTACAATAACGATGATCTCTTTTGATATGTGAGAAATGACTGTGGTATGGGACAAAGGTAAGTACCATATTAATTAGGTTAATAATAACCAACCAGACTAGTGGCATATGCTAGGTTACACATCTTGACATCAGTTGTTTACAGTATATCATGTTATCCTTTACAGTGATATGAGTATTAGTTATTGCCTACAATTCTCTATCATTATTTATAGCTTTATTTAAGATATTGATTATCCAGTTATCTATATTTTATCTTGTTATTATTATGTACACACTGTTTATATGCACGAGCACTTCCCTTTTTCTTACACACCCACTAGGTCGCTTTCTGACAACCCTGGATTTGTACGTCCATATTGGATATGCTTTATTTCATTGACCAGGTGTTCGTGGAGATCATATGCTTTGCGAGTAGCCTAGAGCTTCCCTCTTCTACCTATTCTAATATTCTTGCCCTTCTTTATTCTTATTCTCTAGTTTTCTTGATTCTGTATATCAGACTGAGTTTCTCTTTCATTTCTTATTTCATATGATATCATGTGTGGACATTTATATGTGATATTGCAGTGATCATGATTCATTATAGTTCAGATTTGTAGCTTGTTTCGGGTTACTTAAGGCTTAGCGCGTATACGTGAGGTATTTTTCTTGCATATATGCATCGCCGACTCGCATGGCGTCTCCGCTTCAGCATATTTTGGGAAGCGGGGCGTGACAGTGCGGAAAGTTAAAGTATTTAAATATGAAAATATGGACACAAAGGGTGTGCCCTTTGGGTACTTAGAGTTTTCGCACGCGTTTGGGGGGAAACCATACCCACGCACGCGCGCCACCGCCACACGCCCAGTCCCAGCCTAGGCCTGGGGCCGGGTTGGACCCGGTCCAGTTCTTTTTGGACCGGGCCACACGGTGCAAGTGGGTCGCGGGTCCTGGATACGGATCCGCCCACTACTTAAAAAAACGAGCGCGGGTCATTGGGTTTGGGTAACTACCAGCACTTGACCTAGCCCGGTGCCCGATTGCGACAGTTCAGACAGAACAGTTGTCAACGATTCAGATAGGAACTGTCATAACCACTTTTGCTTCCTCCAATGGACTTCCCAGATAGCGCTCCTCTCCATCTTTTCTACACACTGAAGAAGAAAAACAGAAATTCGAAAATTGTCTAAATCTGTGCCTTCTTAAGACAGAAATTCTTTTCTCTCTCTCTCCCCATTCTCTTACGTGAATATTCCTCCATATTAAGGCAAATATTCTCTTTGAAATTTGTTTTCGTCTATGCTTTGAAATTAAAATTAGTAAAGATACTGATAACTAAGGTTCGACTATATGGTGATTTGATAGTGTTATCCAAATACCGTGAAGGAGTGTTGTATTTGGGATACTAACGTCCAGTAACTCGTAAGCACCTTAGCGGAGGACGTAACGTCTTAAGGAGATTCGCTATATGCGTACCTCACTCTATATATTGTATCATTAAACTACGTTCTATTTATAGAAAAATATTTATTCATTTAAATATTACTGAAAATATATTTAACTATATATTGAGAATGACTATTTCCAGTCTCATTGGTGTTTAACTAAGGAAGGAAATTGAAAGGTGGTTTTGTAATTATGGAACGTTCTATTGAACGGAAAACCTCCCCCATGATATTTACCGACCTGGTCAATTAGATCGGTGACATTGATTAGCTGTCAGACCTAACAGATATCATTAATAAAATTAAATTAAGGGAAATTAAAGAAGCCAAGAACACAGGATTAGCTAAGCATGTACCATTATAGCGTGGATACCTTAAATTATATAACAAATAAGATTTCTCAACACTAAATGATTACATGTAACCCCTAATACAACTTGAACTGTGCCAACAGTGCGAAGTTCGCCTGTCCTCACATGAATCCAACGTATCAGTTGATGATTGGTCGTGTGGGATTGTGTTTTAATTGCTCAAAACCCTAAAATTTATGCGATGATGCCACGTGTGTGGCGAAATATTCTTGTTAAAAAGTTTTTCTTAATGTGATCAAAGTGGTGCAAAATAAGCACAGATGAGTTGCAGAAAGGAGATGTATTGTCGTCAGAAGTATCAACTTCATTCCTAATTAACAAAAAGGAACTAACGACTTCATGCACGTCCTTTTCGGATAAAAGGCACATACGACTTTCAAGATGCATCCATCACGCGTATAATCGTAGCTATCAAAGTTTTTTTTTTCAACAAAATCCCAATTCGTGCCGGTTTAGGTTTCGCTAGCTTTTCTTTAGGTTAACGTTTATTTACTGAAACTGTGTAGATAAAAAAGAAAGAGAAGAACACTTATTTGTGTAATGATAAGATATCACTAGTTATGATTCTTGATTGTAATTTACACATATTGATCACTTGTTTACACTGATTTAGGATAAACAAAACGAAACATTGATTGAAAAAGAGAACAAAAAACACATGGTGCATGAGTCCTATGAGTATCATGTTTTCCTATCTTCATGGAGAGATTTTAGGATCTGATCAATTTCTTAAGGTTTCTTTCATATGAATCACATGTTTCTCATGAGTCACGTGTTGTCATTGATATCTCTCTCTCCCCCAGCAAGCGAAGCATGTTCGAAAGAATCGCGAGCTTGTTCTTCAATATAGAAAACCTTAATGAGCTCAAAGATTTAGTAAGGATGCATGCTAGTTGATCTTTAGTGCTCACAAACCGAACATCCAGGATTCCATTGGCGACATAGTCCCGTACAAAATGAATGTCGATCTCAACATGTTTGGAGCATGAATGATGAATAGGATTGACCGAAAGATATATTGCACCGAGGTTGTCACAGAGAACTATTAGGGGAGATTGCAGAAGTTCAAGCTCACAAAATAATGACTGCAACTAAACGACCTCTGATGTAGCGTTGGTCACACCTCTATACTCTGCCTCAGTGTTGGATCGTGCCACAGTGCACTGCTTCTTCGAGCTCCAAGAAATGAGATTTGTATCAAGAAAGACACAATAGCTAAAGGTAGATTTTTGATCATCGATCGACTCCGACCAATCTACATCGGTGTAAGCAGTAAGTTATCCAGAAGAATGACGAGAAAGAAAAAAGGTCAAGCTGAATAATAGATTTAAGGTAACCGAGGATCTGTTTTACAGCGCTCTAATGCTCATCGGTTGGAGCTTGCATAAACTGAGAGAGCTTATTCACCGAGAAGGTAATATCAGGTCTGGTAAAGTTTAGGCATTGCAGAGCTCCAATCATACTTCGATAGATAAAGGGGTCAGAGAAACATTTACCAACAACCTTAGAGAGCCTACAAGAAGTAGCCATAGGTGAGCTGACGGGCTTAACACCATCCATCTTGAGCCAGAAAAGCAAGTCACAGTGTATTTCTGTTAAGAGAGAAAAAGACCTGAGGGCGTATGGTAACACTCCACGCCCAAGAAATAGTGCAGTGAGTTGAGGTCTTTTAATGAGAACTCCTAACCTCGTTCATGAATAAGATGAGTGACAGTCGATGAGTCATTGCCTGTGATAATGATGTCGTCCACATAGATAAGAACCAAAAGAAGATTTGTCCAGACCCGTCAGAGGAAGAGAGACATGTTGAAAGTCTATTATGACTAGATAACTACTGAGACAAGAAAACCAGGCCCGCAGAGCCTGTTTGAGGTTACAGATACTGCGTTGAAGCTTTCATACAAGATTGGGACGAGCGGGTCGATGAACCCCGAAGGTTATTCCGTGTAAACCGTCTCAGTAAGATAGCCCTACAGAAATGCATTATTCACATCCAACTGTCGAATAGACCAGCGGTTGGAGTTACGGACAGTAGTCTTTTTGATGATCGGACTGAATGTATCATTATAGTCTAATTCTGGTTATTGTTGAAAACCCTTAGCCACTAGGTGGGCCTTATACCTGTCAACAAAACCATCAGGTTTATGTTTTAACTTGAAAACATATGTGCTGCCAACCAGATTTATAATAGGGTGGTATGGCAAAAGAGACCAGGTTTTGTTCTTAAGTAAAGCATTCATCTCAGTGTCTATTGCCTGGCACCACATGGGATCTTTAAAAGCTTGCATGAAACATGTGAGTTCGACAGGAGAGGTGGCCAAGTCAGCCATAAGATAGTTAGGCATGAGATACCGGGTGGCTAGCTAGACCTTTGGTGTTCTGGTGTTATCCTGTGTTCTGATGACCATATGGTGGGTCCTAGTAGGAGGGGGACTGGGAAAGGCCAAGGATGAGGAGATGAGAAGGACTCATCGAAAAGCGCTGGTGGAGATGGTGGAAAAGGAGTATGTGAGGCAGGTGGTGGAAGAGGAAAAGAGTCAATGGTGGGGCCCATAAGAGAAGAGGGGATTGAAACAATGGAAGGTAACAGAGATATGGAAATGGGATCAGTGGCGAGGGCGTGGGAGTAGGTGGAGAGAGAGAGAGAGGATAGAGGAGACTGAAAAGGAAAGGGGGACTCGTCGAACACATCCCAGGAGATGTAAATACGACAAGAGGAGACATGCAAACATTGATAATATTTATACGAAGTCGAGTAACCTAAGAAGACACATTGACTAAACCGAAAATCAAACTTATGAGTTTGGTATAGACGCAGATAAGGATAGCAAGTACAACCAAAAATACATATGGAAAGGTAGTCAGGTGCTTTATGAAATAATTTCTGGTAGGAAGATAAATTATGGAGGACAGGGGTGGGTATTCTATTGATGAGAAATGAGGCAGTATGGAAAGCATAAGGCCAGAAATGGAATGAAGCATTCAACCAGGCCACAAGAGTGAGGCCAGTCTCGACAAGGTGGTGGTGCTTTCTCTCTGCGGTACCATTTTGGGCACTAGTGTGTTGACAGAATAGGCGATAAGCAATACCCTGAGAAGACATGTAAGGTTTGAATTTGATGAACCTGTCACCACCATCAATTTAGAGTGCTTTAATGGAACGCCCAAGAAATTTTTCTACATGAATTTTGAACTCAAGAAAAATAGAGAAAGCATCACTTTTATTAATTAAAAGATAAAGCCAAATATACTTATTATGGTGATCTACATAGCTAATATAATAGCGATGACCGTTTACAGCGGACACAGGAGAAGAACCCCATAGATCGGAGTGAATAAGCTCTAAAGGAGTATTAGCAACCGTGGAAGATGACAAAAAAGGGGACAGTGACTTTTTCTTACTGATAGGGGATGTAGAGAGGGGTACCAGCACAGTCAGTGAAGAAAGAAAGCCGATGTTGAGATAAAACACTAGAGACAACTCTAGTGAAGGGATGGCTAGGTGCTCATGTCAGACGGAGGATGATGCACGCTCACCGAGAAGAGCGTGGGGAGAGGCGGTGAAGCTATGGTTCCCCAAGGAAAAGATATACAGGCCATCTTAAGTTGTCCCCGAAGTTAGAGTTTTTCGAATGAAGAGATCCTTGACAAAACAAGAGTTAGGGTGGAATTCAAGGAGGAGTTTATTATCAGCAGTAAATTAACTAACAGACAGAAGATTTTTGGTGATATCAGGAACATATAAAAGGTTTTTCAAGGCAAAAGAAGAAGCAGGAGAACACAATAAAGAAGCACTAGTAGAACGGATAGGCAAACATGTCATGTTACTCATGCGAACTCTATTGGATCCTTGATATTCTGAGTGAACTGCCAGATTCACCATGTCAGCCGTTAGGTGATGAGTGGGTTTAGAGTCAACATACCAGTTCGGATCGACTGGACCATTCTCATAAGAGTGTAGAAGAGCAGTTGGGCTAGCTGAAGGAGAAAGATCATCATAACGATTATAGAACTGGTTAGCATAATGGCCAACACAATTGCAGATCTGGCATTGAGGTCGACCACCAATAAACTGATGTGGTGGTGAGAAGCCACGTCCACACCACTGCCATGCTCCCTGCCTCGGCCACGTCCATGATCACGGAAAGAAGTTAGAGCCAAGTCGTAGATTGAAGTGCAAGAGGCGGTATGAACCGCAGAAGAAGGGGAGATGAGGGTTGTGGAGTCTGGTGAAGTGTTAGTACTCACACGATAAATCTCCTGACTAAGCATAAGACTGATGAGTTTTCTGACAATACAGGGTCAATTCATGTGTTGACGGAGATGACGAACGAGTCATACTCGACAGATCGACCAATGACTAAGGTAAAGACGAGGTCGGAGTCAGCAACAGGATTAGCCGCTGCTGCCAGGTTGCCACGATGGACTTGACAGACTGAATGTACTCTGACATAAAAGAGGTGCCCATCTTGACAGTGTGCAGCCAGTATTTAAGTTGTTGCACTCTATCTCTGGAGGGTGATATAAAGATTCGCTCTAGAGAGCACCACACACGAGATGTGGTGAGGTCGACAACATGAGAAAGAACAACCTCAATAAGTGAAAAGATAAGTTAGCATAAAAGCATCTGATCAAGTTTAATCCAGCAGTGTACCTAGATTGATAGTGGGCTGAGCATCCTTCTCGGTAGAAGGAAGGAACCGGATCAAACACAGAGAGATTTCGTCGATGAAGCCTTTGAGATCATGGAGTTTGAGAACAGGAAGAAACTGGGACGCCACAGTAGGCAGTTTTTCTTATCGAGTTTAACGTTTAGAAAGTGAGTGATGTTAGGATTAGGAGTAACCATGGATGCAGGTATTTGGATAGAGGTGAGGGAAATGAAGAGATAATACTCGACATGGTACAGGAGTTGCTCTGATACCAAGATAAGAAAGAAGAAGAACATTTATTTGTGTAATGAAAAGACACTACTAACTATGGTTCTTGGTTGTATATATATACACATATTGATCACATGTTTACACTAATTTAGGAGAAGCAATACACTAATTTAGGAGAAATAATAGGAAATATTGATTGAGAGAGAGAATGAGAAACATATGGTGCATAAGTCCCATGAGTCCCATGTGTTCCTATCTTCATAAAGAAATTTTAGGATTTGGTTGATTTCATGAAGGGCTTCTTTCACATAGATCATATATTTCACATGAGTAACGTGTTATTATTGATATCTCTAACATGGTTTGCATGAGCTTTTCCTGAGTCATGTATGCAAAAAGACTGTAAGAATTTGGGAAGGAAATAATCTAATACTCTAGCTCAATAAAGAAAGAGGTTAAGAGACTATTTCTAATCAAGTTCTTTCTGATGTAGACTCTTTCTCCTTGATTCTTTATTTTCACTTGTTTATGTTGTGTGTGGCCACCGGAGGAATCATCAAATTTCAAATCAATATCGTATCAAATGACGTACGTCAATAACCAACACAAATATAGCATGAACACAAATAATAACGGAGAAAACAAATGATATAATAAGGTTCGACAATCTGCCTACGTCCTCGGGGTAGACAAGGAGATCTTATTCAATCCATAGAGATACAAAGTTATGAATTGATCTGAAAATCCAACTAGAGAATCTACGCAATTTGCCGTAAAATTCTCTCAAACAAACTAACCCTAGAACTCTCTAATTCTCTCATCACTATAATTTGGGTACAAAAAACCTGCTTTTATAGCCTCAGAGAAAGTTAATAGAAAGAAACTCAATCAGATCAAGAATCCTCTTCAAAAGAAAACTCGAATTGCGCTCAAACTACCAAATACAACTCGCGGTCTGTGAAGTCTCCAAACTGTCCTTGACAGTTGTCCAGCCTTTCCGAGTTGCTTCTCCGCTCGGAGTGAGAACAACTTTCAAACTGCTTATCTGAACTGATACTCCGAGCTGTCTTGTTCTCAATTCCGGAGTGACATCAAACTACATCTCGGAGTGACTCCAAGATGTCTCTCTGATAATGAAACTCCGATCTCGCTCAAATTCCCATTTTCGGAGTGCTTCGCTCTCACTCTAGATCGATTCGCGTAATGACTCTGTATAGCGACAAATCTTCTGCAACATCTCTTGGTCATCTTCAAACACCAAATTAGTTGAGTTAAAAAACTCCTTCATTTACATCTACTCCCAACAGTTTCCTCCGATGCATCTTTAATATGTGGCAATGATCAATGAGTATGTTTTTTCTTTCCTAGCCCTCTTGCATCTCCAATACATGACATTGCTTATAAAACGAGAAGATGAAACAATAAAATTTATTTTGCGACAAGAAGTGCGTAGTAAATTAGTCTGTAATAGCTAGGAATTCTCATGGGTTCTTGATAAGAAGAAAATATATAATTTAAGGGAATTCAACCCTTAATTTAGGAGGAAAAGCCAGGAAGCTATCCACCTTTTTAATTCATCCATTCAAGAAAAGACAAGTAATGGTGTAAAGATCATCGGAAACAAACAGTTTAATTTCAATCATAATATATATATATATATAAGGTTGTTAAAGCTATTTGTGTATGATGCAATACTTTCTATAGGCAGTACGCAAGGTGAAATTTCAGCAACTTAATTGCTGTTTAATGATACTCACATGCTTGCTTACATGATGCATATGCTTTGATGTAATGTGAAATTATTATAACTAAACACATGCTTACTTAAATGATGCATGCTTTGATGCAATTGAAATTATAATAAAATTAATCTCAAATGACAAGTCAAATGAAGCAATGTCATTCTTCAATATCCTTAATACATGAGAACAAGCAATGAAGACATCATTAATAAAAAATTAAATTAAGAGAAATTAAAGAGGCCAAGAACACAGGATTAGCTAACCATGTACCATTAAAGCGAGGATACCTTAAATTATATAACAAACAGGAGTATAACCTGAATACTAAACGATTACACGTAAGCCACAATCAAATGAACTCCAATACAGCCTGAACTGTGCCAACAGTGGGAAGTTCGCTTGTCCCACCTGAATCCGACGTATCAGTTGATGATTCGCCGTGTGGGATTGTGTTTTAATTGTTCAAAACCCTAAAAGTGGATGTCACCTGGGTTTTTCCTGAGTCATGCATGCAAAAAGACTTCTAGAATTAGGGAAGGAAATAATCTAATGCTCTAGCTCAACAAAGAAAGAAATAAAGTTTTAAGACAAGGTCCAATTCTAGGTTATAGCTAGTTTGTCAAGATCACCAAATCTAGCTTGGGGCATAACCTAGTTTTAGTTGTTTGTACCATTCTTTGCTTCCATCAAAATAAAAAGCTTAACTTGTAGTTGATCACAAACAATGAATAGGGCTACTCCTTATTGTCAAATTACACAGCTAGATATGTTTCACTTCTTGTTCTACTTCATTGCTCAAGAGAAAATTCATTCTTAAGATGTTTACCATCTTGTTCTACTTCATTGCCGTGATTTTCTTCTTTCTTATACACTTTTTAACTGCATCACTCGTATCGCCACCTCATTGTTTGGATTAATTCACTATGAGAAGATAAGACCTAATTGTCATCACTATCTCATCCTTTGGATTCTAATTAGAACAAGGTAAAAACAAACAGGCAAATGTGTTAATCATTTACACTGTAAATCCAGGAAAAACCAAATAAATAACAACCAACACAAAGAAAAAACAAATTTAGTTGAGATTATAAGCACAGCAGTGAAGTAAGTTTCGTGCATGTTGGATAAAGAAAGAAACCTACCTTATATAATATGCATTTTAGGCAGAAAATAATAACCATACATCACATATAAGCAAGCCAGGCTGGTCCTAAACTGTTCTAATAGCTAGCAATATAATCAATCTCTCCTCACATCATGCTCGAATGCGACCTAACTTAAACACACCTTTTTTTTGTCACTCCTTTTTCGATCTTTTGAACCAAGATTAAAAAGTGCGATTGAGTGGGTGACCGACGATGCCATCACCACCTCAAGGCATGCCGGCTGTTGCACTTCATTTGGTAGCGACTGTTTAGTCTCTCAGTACTTGAATTCACTGGGGCATGTCATGAACAAGTACATATTAAGTGGGAGAAAACTTTGAATTGAGGGAGAGGGACCACATATCTCTAAGCCAAAATTGCACTAGTTTTGTGAGATCAGTGGCATTAGGTTGCAATGTAGTTGAATAATATATGCCCAACGTACTGTGATAATAAACTTTATACAAGTCTATTATTATTCAAGTGTGGGGAGAGAGTGAGAAGAGCACAAGAGATCTGAAAGAGTGATTAATTTATGCATATCTATAGTTTAACTCATTAAACAAGTAGAAGATAATGTGTTAAACAAATGAATGGCGGCCATGAGCCACACAACAAGAATTTCTCTATATGGCAACAACTGAAAGTGCCCTAGCTAGCTAATGATTTTGTTTTAATAATCTTCTCCTAAGATCTCATATGTTGTTATGCTATTGTGTATAATATTGTTCATTTTTACTCATCGTCATTTTGGCTTAACGAAATTTTTGTTTTGTTTTGTTTTAATAATCTTCTCACTCTCTTACCTATGATGGTTTGGTCATGTGTGACGTAGACGTACAGATGCGCCAGTTCAGCGAGTAGAGCGTATCACTGTAGGCCAAGTTAAAAGAGTGCAGGGGAGACCAATGAAAACATTGATGGAGGTAATACGACAAGATATAGAGGCTAAAGGTCTTATGAAGGCATATTGCTCCATAGGAATGAGTGGAGAAAGCTGATCCGTATGCCCGATCCGGTGTTATTCTCTTTTGGTTCATGTAGCCTACCCCAAATACTTGGGACAAATGGCTTAGTTGTTATTGTTGTTGTTTTCATTTTGGCTTAACAACATGCCACATGCAATAATGACTTTCGTGCACCCTGTTCTAGTTATTGTAGCAAAAGAAAAAAGAACTTCAGTGATGGGGACATCATACCGACTTCTCTTCATACCTATCAGTGTCGTTGACATTGTTTAAATTTTACTGGAAAATTATTTAGTCCATGTGTTGTTGCTTTGTTTGATTTTCGTTTGAGTCTTTTTGGACTTCATTTGGGTCAGTACTTAGAGTTGACATTTAGTCTAATTGATCATGTTTATTTTATGCATTATATTTATTTTGTTGCTTTTTATTTAGTCTCACGTTGGAATTGAATTGAAACTTGTAGTCAAGTGGAGCCTATTTAAACGGCCTTATCCATGAATAAAGCAAAGAAGACTTTGATTAAAAATTTTGTTTCTTGGTATAGTTTGATCTATTTGGATTGAATCAATACGTGGTGACACATAGAATGAAATTGTGATTCATATTCATATCACAATTCAAATTTTAGCCTTTGATCCTACTCGAATTTTTGATATCAGAGCTAAATCCTTGCTCAAAAAAGAAAAAAAAACATTAGTCTTTCTACAAACTCTAGCTTGATTAAAAAATAAAAATTAAATCAAGAAAAAGAGAGAAAAATTTAAAAATTACAAGAAGGTCAAGGAAGAAAGAATCCTATCGACAAAACAGGGACCGACAATGCATGGATTGGTTTTAGTGATGAGAGAATAAACTGAAAAAAAGAATCAAACAAAAGAGCAATAACCAATTGCTAGAACAATACCTTGGATGTTACTCCTTCAATGATTGGTAAAAATTAATACACTTAGTAGGGCTTATACCTTTGCAAATGGAGCTTCGACACTAGTTAGGTCTAGAGGGAAGTTGAGATTCATCTTCTCCCTCAGCCGACCCCCCACCAAAACCTTAATCCTAAATCTCGTCGCCATTTTCCCCTCCGACTTCGCACCACTCCATTCTACCGACCTCACCACCTTTGTAACCCTCTAATCCTTAATATACGTATCACAGTATAAGTACTCAATACGGCGTACAAAATTGGTTTAACTTTCTTAGTCGTTAGATTGAGCTGATTTCAGTTTCAAAAATCATTTTCTAATATTTTAAAGTTTTCAAGATTTTTTGGAATTTTTCTGGATTATTTTGAGACATCTCCGTAGTCGGTGTCGACCGATACCGATAATCAGCTCTACGATTTTTATTTCACGAAAAGAGTAGAATTTTGAGAATCTGCTTTCACCATGTGTCTTAGAATTATATGATCTAAGTTAGGATAATTTTGGAGATTTTTCTGAATTTATCGAAAATTCGGCAAAATCGGTGTCGCCCGGTATCGGCGAGATACTCTGGGATTTTTAATTTGTAAACCGGATTGAATTTCTATAAACCGTTTTCATATTACGTTTCAGGATAATATTTCCTATTTTTTATAATTTTTGGGCACCGTTCGGAGCTAGTCGAATATTGGGCCAATATAACTAATAATAAAATATTATTTTTTATCTTTTCCATTTCTTTTCTTTTTCTTTCTCTTCTTCTCTGGATCCTTCTCCACGCCACCGCCATACCCAACCACCTTTCCCCCTTTATAAATTTTTCCCCTCTCTTTCTTTTCCTCTTTCAAAAATCAATCCCTCTCACTCTCTCTCTCGTTCTCAGACCCGCCGCCGGCCTGGGCGGGGCGGAGCCGCCGCCAGCGAGGCGGGGCGGAGCCGCCGCCAGCCCTTGCCCTCTCTCTCCTCTTTCTCTCTCTCTCTCTCTCTCTCTCTCTCTCTCACGCACTTGCTCTCTCCCCTTCTTTCTCCCTCTCTCTCTCCCCGGCTCTATGCGTGGCCCCGGACCGCCGCCGGCGGCCTGAGCGTCGTCGCCGGCCTGGGCGGCCGCCGGAGAGGCGGCCAGGCTGGCCGCTGCCCGCTGCCCTGCTCTCTCTTTCCCCCTTCTCTTTCTCTCTCTTTCTCCTCCCCTTGCCGCCGGCATGGGCCGCGGAGGGCGCTGCCAGCGTGGGCCGCGGCGGTTGCCACCAGCCAGCCCGGCCGGTGGCCGGCTAGCGGGCGACAGCAGCAGCTGTCGCTGCTGCTGCTGTTGTTGTTGTTTAATATTGGGTTCGGGTATGGACCCGAACCCAATAACCCTATTGGGTTAGCCAATTGTCTAAACCCGTTACCATATAAACCCAATACCCATTTAACTTAAGTATGGGTTTGGGTAGTGGATCCAAACCTGACCCGTTAAGAGCCCAACCTGCATCCGACACCCAGTAAAGGTAAAATTACAGAAAACGCCCTGCTAAATTTCAGTATTTGCATTTGAAATATTTTTATTACATATTTAACCCAGTTCTATTACTTTTAGTATTCGGGCGACATCTAGAGCATCCGGACTCGGATTTGGACGATTCTGGAACCGTTGCGATCGTGGGAAAGAGAGCTACCTTCCCTTGGCTAGTTTGTGAGTGTTTTAATTTTATAAAGTATCATTTAGTTAATTAACTTGGTTGGTTGCCTTATCGCATTCGTCGTGTTTACCGGTTAATTACTGTAAAGACTGTAAATACCGATTCATAAATTGTCATTAGTAGAATATCAGTGTAAACATGCATGTAAATCTCATAATATGATGTCACCGTCATTTCAGATAGGGATATCTGATACTCCATAAGGTATGAGCACCGATACCTGCCTCACACGAGACACCTGTACTACATGTACATGTACATGTACTACTAGATATTGTGATCCCACATTACTCGATATATTGTCATTCATGACACTACACTGTTACTCGACATGCATGCTAGACACCTTCACGAACTAGTATCAACATTACACGAGTACTGTAGTTCAATGGACATAGTATTAGATGATACACTGACCACGGTTATGACATGTACTAGTGATACACAGATATATTACACGGATTATTGCTACACATATATGTCCCACCAGTACATAGATACACCGATTCACTAGACGTTGTCATTTCATTACTACTACTTGCATATTGTCACTCTGCCATGGATACGCGACACTGATAGTTCATATGCTAGTATCACCGTTGCACAGTTACTATGATACGTCACACTATTATTTCGTATTCATGTGCATATTTATATCTATATATAATGTTATCATCTATACATGAATTCTCGGCATCCCTGTTACACATGCATACATGGTTTCTCTATTCTTGTCATATGGATCACCGTTCATATTACATGTCATACTCATGTATTCTTGTTACATGATTGTTCCCGTTACATCTATTGATATTCTTGTTATTGATATTTCTGTTACTGGACATGAGAGCTGTTGATATGCGATATGTGGAATCTCACATCTATTGTTTCCCGTTTCCCATTATATTGTTCTATGCTATCAACAGAGCTCAGGTCCTGTTATTATGTTACCCGTATCATGTACTATAATTATTCTTATTACATTGTATACTTGACATATCAGATCATAAAGCTAACTTGGGTATGGGGGAGACTTGACGGTTGATTAGATCTTATCGGGTGATGTACTGGATCCATATTGTTCTCCCACTGCAGGGGATGGTAGTGCTACCCACCGATTGTATAGCTCCATGAGCTCCCGTTACTTGATTCATGCTCCCCTCTTAGCGGAGGGCCCTGGTCTCAGCAGTCAGGGGTTTGTTTAAGGCCGTGATCCCGGGTATGCACGGGATACACCTACCCGATAAGAGCTCTTCGACCATTTGGTTTCCAAGTAACATAATAAAACAATATACATAGTAGTAACGTCGGGAACACTTGTTATTTGGTCACTCTCTCGTTTGGATAATGGTACCCGTATGCCATGTCCGGATGGGTTCGACTGGAGTGCGGGCTCCAGTATGAACTGCCAGTGGTATGGGACACTGAAAGAGATTGATTACAATACCAGGTGGTACTGATTGCTACTATTGTATAAATAACATGACTTGCCTGATACGTGTATACTATTGTTTAGTTGTACTTGTTACTGTTCCTGCTCATTTATTCGCTATCATGTGCCATGTATGCATTGTTACTTTACCTGTTTTATGTTACACTTTCTGAGGTGGCATACTACTCATGTATATGTATACTTTGCAATGCTTATATTCTGTTTTGAATTATCTATCTGCTCACTATGCACAACACAGTAGGATGTTTATGTTGCATAAGCCATCTGCATGTTCATTTCTATCACGTCACCACTAGCATGTTCCTTTCTATCACGTCACCACTAGGCAACAGTACTTATTATATAAACTGGATACGACTATAGACATGACCCGATGATAACCGGTTAGGTAGTGATGGTATTAAAAGATAACATGTTTATATATTTCTACTGCTTCTTATATACTTTTTCTATAGTATCACTATTACAACATCATGTATTATATATTAGTATCGTGTTTGTATTACTATAATATCTATTACTACCTCCTCCTTCATTTTACCACTCACTAGGTCGCTTTCTGACGACCCTGGGTTTGCGTGCCCAGGTTGGATATTCGAGATATCATACTGTCAGATATGTCATTGGATTCACATAGGGGACTTGTCACCAATACGATTCATAGGTATCTTGATTCTTTTATCATATTTCCTTATCTGTCCATGTGTCTTTATCTATCATGCTCACTGATCTTTTCTGCAGGTATTCTTGTACTTATTTAATGCTGGAACTCTTGTGTAGTTGGAGGATATTTCCTGTACTGAGGCTTAACGTACGCGCGAGGGTGTTTTCACCCTGCGTATGTACGTCTCCATAACGTCTCCGTATCCTTGGGATCGGGGCGTTACAACCTTTCGCCGACGCCGCCAACATCAGCAGAAGCCCCCACCGTCGGTAAGAAGCCATCGTCGCCACTGCTCGAAGCACGAAACCTTCTTCTTCCTCGTCTTCACTTCTTCGTCATCAGAGTCCAGATCCACCACCGCCATATCCGATGTGGATCCAGATATCATCTTAAATGCCTTCGCCGTTACCAAGTCCTCATCGTTACCGCTGGATCTGCATCTAGAGGTCATCGTTGCTGTAACACCCGGTTCCCAGGATACGTACTTAGATACGTATTCAGATTTTTCGACTGTATTTTTTAATTTTCTTCTGTAATTATTTTTGTTTTATAATTATTTATGTGATTGTTTTACATTAGATCCGAATTGTGGACTCAGAGCCAACTCTAGTCTGAATCGGGGACCTAATCCCAGTTTATTGCGAGATTTAATCATTACGGTAGTCATATTTGATTGATTTCAGTTTCAAAAATCATTTTCTAATATTTTAGATTTTTTATGATTTTCTGAAATTTTCAAATTAAATTACAAAATCTTTAAGATTGGTGTCGACCGGTATCGCTGATCGATTTCAAGATTTTTAATTGCAAACAGAGTCAAATTTCTTAAATACGCTTTCACATTATTTCTTAAAATCATATTTTCTATCTTAATGTATTTTTGGAGAATTTTCTATCAAAACTTGGCCGAATTTGGTGTCGGCCAGTATCGCTGATTGATTTCAGGATTTTTAGTTTATAATTGAGATTAAATTTCTGGATTTCACTTTCATATTACTTTTTAGAATCACTTTTCCTCCTTTAATGAAGTTTCTGAGATTTTTTTAAATTTATCAGAATTTGGTCGGATTTAGTGTCGACCGATATCACAGGAAGATTCCAGAATTTTTAATTTGAAAATTGAAATTTATTTCTGAAAACTGATTTCACATTATTTCTCAGAGTAATGTTTTCTGCTTTCGGTTATTTTTGAGAATTTTTCTGAAATATTCAATTTTTCAGACATTAAAATAAAATTATTTATTTTGAAATCTTTCTTTTCTTTCTTCCTTTTTTTCCTTTTCTTTTTCCTTGGTTTTCCCCCATCCCACGCGCGCCACATGGGGCCCGATCCATCACCACACCCCTCATCCCTTCTCTCTCTTTCTTTCTTTTTTCTTTTCCTTTTTTTCTTCTTTCTTTTCTTTTTCTCCTCCTCTCCTTCGTCTATTCCTCTCTCCCTTTCTTCTCCCTGGCGACCGCCGCATAGGCCAGAGCACTGCCCGCCAGTTCCGTGTGCCACCTCTGGGCGATCTCCCCTGCCGGCGACCCCTCAACTCTGGCGATGCCCCTGATCTCTCTCTCTCCCCCTCTTTTCTTTTTCCTTTTTTTCTTTCCTTTTCTTTTTCTTTTTTCTTCTTCTTCTTCTTTCCCCAGATCCACGCCTCCTATTCTTCGTCAACCTCCAATCGCACCTCCTGAGGCTCCGGCGACCGCCTCCCTCCTCCTTCCTTCCCTTTTCTTCTTCTTCTTCTTCTTCTTCTTCTTCTTCCTTTTTTCCTTTTCTTTTTCCTTCCTTTTTTTCCTTTTTCCTTCCTCTCTCTTCTATGGTCGATGACCGCCGATGACCCAGCGACCGCCGCGCCGCCCCTAGCTGGCCACCTGGCCTGCTAGCCCCTCTTTACCTTCTCCGATCTCCTCTCCTCCCTCTCATTCCTTCTCTTTCTTTCTCTTTCTTCTCTCTTTCGCTCTATCTCTTCTCTCTCTCCTCTCTATCTCTTTCTCTCTGTTTAGGCACTGCCGGCGATCATGGCCGTCGCCGGCCACCCCTTAGCCAGCAGAAGGCCGGCAAGCCCTCTCCTTTTCTTTTTCTCTCTCTCCTACTCTCTCACCTCTCTCTCTGTTGTTCTCTCTATTATCTCTCTTCTTTCTCTCTCTTCATCGCTCTTTATTTCTCTCTCTATAGATGAAACATTCCCTCTCTCTCAAGGTGATTCTGGGTATGGCGTGCGCGTGTTCCCAGAGTTTTGAGATTTTTAGAGTCTTCTGTAAAATTTAGGCGAATGTCCTTGCTACACTCGCCTCTTTATTGGGTCTCCCCGCTTCGACGGGTTAAGTGTATTTCGGGGATTCATGTATTTATTATCCCGCTTGTATTTTATATTTTGTATTATTCCGTGTGATTGTATTTGTATATGGCCAAGTGCCGTAAACTGTATATGTACTATATACCTGTGACGAATGCTTGTACTATGATAGTTTACTTCTTGTACATGTACCATGCCTGTGATGTATTCTTTTTACTGCTTTATACCATGCGTCGTTGACCCTTCGTGGTCGTTAGCCTCCGGGCTCTCTACTCGGCCTCCGGGCCCCATCAGCCTCCGGGCATCCCTACTCCACGCTAGCTTCACGCTTATGTGTGTGCTTGCGTGGTACTAACATCTCCTGCATGTACTATATCCAGCCTTCGGGATGCGTTCAGCCTCCAGGCTGTGTTCAGCCTCCGGGCTTTCTATACCCAATCTTCGGGTTGCTTTAGCCTTCGGGCTCTCAGGCTCTACCTGGTAGGCGAGTCTAGCGCATAGCGCTCCCCTGCTCACTCCGCTCGAGTGTAGTTATAACATGATAGATAGCTATACATTATCACGGCATCGTCACGAGCGATAACTATGCCGAGCGTGATGCTCTCTACCATTGTACGCTATTCGCTCCAGCTTGTCTAGCTCCACTTGATTGTTTGCATATCTGCTCGCTAACCTTATTTATGTCTTATTCTGCCTCCGGTTTCACCACTCTACCGATAGATTAGTTATCACCTGTTATATGCGTGTGTTTGGTACTAACACCTTTGCAGGTGCCTAATCTGCCTTCGAGCCTATTAGTTTTTGGGCTTTCACCCACTTCTTGAAAAGAGGAGTGCATTCAGACCGTCAGGTCTTTTAACTACGCCTGGTAGGCGGAACTAGCACTCAGCGCTTCCCTGCTAACTCCGTTCGAGCGTAGTTACGCTGTGAGCGTGACTTTTTCACACACGGTAGAACAACGTTCATACGCTCGCTCCGTCATATGCGTTACCGCGTGTGTTAATCACGCCAAACGTGAAGGCGTCTAATGCTATCAAACGTGATGGCATCTAACGCTGTACGTTAGCTTCACGCCAGCTTATTTAGCTTCGCTTGAATGTACGCTTGCTTGCATGCCCGCTTGTCTACTTGATAATTCTACTATTATCCTTTCCTTGATGGTTATAAAGAGTTTGAAGCCTGTACTTATACTGTTTTTCAAAACTATATCATTTTCCTATATACATACTGATCCCCTATATCGGTATCATTTTTTATAAACGTACCGATCTCCTGTATTGGTATCGTCTCTTGTATTCATAGTGATCCCCCGTATCGATACTGTTTTCCTGAATTGAAATATATGATAGTGATATCCACCATGCTATTACTTGACACCTGACTCTTGTTGTTATCACCTGACACCTATTTGATATCACTTATCGCCTGCCATGCCTGATATTTGACCTATAATTATCATAATACGGGAATGATGATCTGAAATCATAACATATCCTAATATATTTATGCCAATACAATCGTACTCCTGGTATACATGTACTCTTGACATTCCTGACATGCTCCTACTCATTTTCATACACTGATAATTATCTAATAATGACAACTTACATCGGGTAAGGGTGAAACTGATGGATTTTGAGTGGTGAGTATGTCTACGGTGGTATTAGGTATGTTTTGCAACTCAAACTTTCGGTTCTACCTTAGGGCTTCCAGGTGTTCCGAGGGGAGCGCTGGCTCCCTACTCCTGTTACATTCCTGAACGGGCATACAATAAGACCTACCTTCCTGTTTGCCTAACGGCAGGTTCTGAGTCAGCACTGGAACATCCTGAGTCATGATGCCTAGTATGTATGGGACTTACTGTAAGCATAACACATTGGTCTCATCATCAGTTTCTAATAACAATCTCGGCTTACTCATATATGGATGTATGTGTGTTGGGACGCTAAGGCGCATACCTGATATATGAGTAGGACGAGTAATAATAATAAGATACTAGTTAACAATTTGTTGTATTGTTTTGCATTACGGGTCGTATACATTCAGATTACAGCGAGATGGGGTAAAGGTATATATATAAGGGTTTTCTTGTTTGGATTATTCCTTCGATATACTAATCCTATGAAACCGTAAATCGGGCTTGTATGATTGATTTTGCTTGTATTTGATATTATCGATTTTATCGATTTTCTATCGATTTAATCAAGTTTTCTTAGTTTATGAAACAACCCAGGTTATATGAACTCAGGATATAGTGATGTGAAGAATATACGGTATATATATGAGGGTTTTCTTGTTTGGATTATTCCTTTGACGTACTAACCTCACGAATCGGTAATTTGGACTTATATAACTTGTTTTACCATATTTACTTTACTTGTTATCTCCTTACCTGCTCCTGTATGCCTATACTCACGACACGATTTTCAATATATGCTCTTTGACTCGGATTTATCGGTACACTGTGATTATCTATGCACGCCACTTGGCATTCACCACAACGATCGTTGGGAAGTTCTGACTACCCTGGATTCTCATGTCCAAATTCTGGAGCTTAAAGTTTATGGATTCTTCTGATTGCTGATCAGAGTGGCGCAGCGGAAGCGTGGATCATCAGCAGACCGTCCAGAGTCCTATCCTTCTAGGGCCCCTTGCTCGTCTCCCATGTTTTCTTTTTGTAACTTGTGAGTTTCTATTGTACTGTTCATATATATAAATCTCTTTGTATTCTTGCATTTGCAGCTATCAGTGATGTAATATTCTTATAATATTGTATCACATCCTGTGATAACTTTGTAATTATACTCATACGTTGGAATATATAATGCACCATATACTTTCATACTATAATACTTGCTTGTACTGATGCTTACTCTATATATATATATATATATATATATATATATATATATATATATATATATATATATATATATATATATATATATATATATATATATATATATATAATGATATTTTTGACCTATGTATATACGTCACAGTAAAGTCCTGGTACTCGTGGGATCAGGGCATTACAGTTGCCGCCAAATCTGCATCACCTATGCACAGCCACCAGCGTTCAGGCCACCGCCACCATCCCCAGTCCACCAACGATGCCACCAGGGCTCAATAGCGTTGCCGCCATACAAGATCGAGTGGGAATCAGGTCTTAAGTCTTCGGGTTTACATCAAGACCCAACCCGACTCGATATCATCCTGATCCATCACTGAGCCACCGCAAGCCGATGTTGACATCACCGGCTCAGAGTTGACATCATTAGCTCAACCAGAGCCGACCATGAGCTGACCCGAGCCGCCCGAGTCAACACGACCCTAGCCGAGTCGACCCGAGCTGATTCAAGACCAGAGCTGAGTTGACTCAGTTCAGAGTCAGCCGAGTTGATTGAGAAGTCATTTCAGGCCCGATTTGAGTTATTTTTGAGGCAGTACTCTTCCAGACCATACCACTGATGTTCAGGACCTTCGTGGTTGACTTTCAGCTATCAATAGTGGGCATTTATTTTAGATGACCCTAATTTTATCGATTCTACTTCTTTTCCAACAGCATTAAAAAAATAATCTCGATTATCCTTAATACTATCGATATTGTTGTCGTTCTTCTAAAATTGTGAATATGTGAATGTATTAACCTTTTTTTACTCTATTCTAAATATTAAAATAGAACTATTTTCTGAATCTTGACACTTGATTAATTTTCTTGATGCAATAATAAAATGACTAACACTATGTGCATAGTTTCTATTATTTGGTCATCCTAATTAAATTCTACATGCCTAAATATTCGATAAGTTATGGGATGTCTAGTGGGCATTAATAATTAAACTATTTGCTGATTTCTAATTTATCATATGCGTTCAACATCAGAGCATTGTTAGGTATTAGGATTAATTTTCATTCTTATCAAGTTACATTTAGGCTTCATTTCCTTGTTGATTTGCATCATTTTTCGCTGAAAATTATTATTTAAAGCGTAATTTTATGGCACAATACCACATAATCTAGGTTTTGCATTTAGAAATACCAGTTGCATTCCCATACATAGTGGAACACAGTATCACCTTCGATGCCCAATTTCTGAGATAGATCCCAACATTGCTAGCATCGCAAAACTCTTAGAAGACTTATTCACAGATTTAGGAATGTCGAGTAAGAGTTGAGAAGTGATAGGGAACATGTAGACCGACTAGAACGTGAGACTACCAAGAATGTTAATGAGAATGGACCTCGACCTGAAGATCGCACACCTAGGTATAATGTTCAAACTGATCACGATAGAATAAACATACAGAATATTATACTAGAAACACTCACATTTGATGGTCAGTTGGATCCCTAATTTTTTGAGATTGGACATCAGATATGAGTCATTATTTCAACTAGTACAATATGTCTAATGAGAGATGAATCTAATTTGTCAAAATGAAATTGATTGGTCAGACTAGGTAATATTTGACTAATGTAGTGATGCTAATGACTCTTAGGAGACAAGATCCCATTCAGAGTTGGGATGAGATCACAAACAGCGCTTACTTAATCAATGACAACATTTGATGCAAGGCAATCAACTAGTGGCGGAGTGCATCACCAAGTTTGATGAATTTCTGGTTAGATATAGAGAGAATGAGTCTGACGTCTTAGTCTTGTCTAGATTTTATTGAGGACTTAGTGAAGATCTTAAGCGTGAGCACTTTGTACGAGATATCTCCACTTTACAACAGGCTTATCAGCTTGTCCAGAATTTAGATCGTTCAAAATATTTTTCTTTCACTAGAAACATAATTATAAGGATAACAGCAACAAGGCCACCACAATTAAGTCCCAACTTAGTCTTAGTCTCAATCCCATTTTGAATCTAGTAACTCCATTCTGAAAACATGATAATAAACGCAAAAGAGTTTATAATGAGTCATCTAGATTAATTCAACATAGTCATTATTTTAAATGCTAAGGGTTTGTTTACATTGCTGCACAAACAAAGTAAATAAGAACTTTAATTATTGAAACCTAGTCAAACAGTGATCAGAATGATTTAGAGGAGATTGTCCATGATCCCGAAGAAGATGCTTGGGATAATGAGCTTGTTATCAATTAGGCTACCACCTTATGATGTTTTTAGATCATGCACCCACCTTCGATTGATGATGTTGAATGGATTACCCATTGGCTTAGTGTAGTAAAGTGTGTTTTAGCTCAACCGAAGAAGAATGATGACTAGCTTTGATCCATAATATTTCAAACTCACTAAAATAAGTGATAAAAATTGTCGGACCATAATTGATAGTGAGACTTCTATCAACGTCGCCTCCTAGGGCATGGTGACAAAAGTTGGGCTGAAGGTTGTTCCCAATTCTCAACCATATAAACTGTATTGGGTGAACTTTGCATCCATTGATATTAAAGAAAAATTTCTTGTCCCGGTCTAATTTGTCACTTATTCAGATAAAATTTGGTGTGATGTAGTCACCATGGATGTCGGCCATATCATTTAGGCAGACTATGGCTATATGACCTAAATGTTACTATGCATGGGCATTCAAATTTCTGTTCATTTATCCATTGTGATAAGAAGGGCAACTAACCCCAATGTGACCTGTCCCTCCGCCTGACAATAAACAGTCTGATGCATCAAGCAGTAAGAAAGCATTTAATCTATTGAGTCAAAAGTCTCTCAACAATAAGAGCCTGGGAATCTTTTACGGTGCTTAGTTGGTGCTAATTTGAGGAATTGAGATCTTATTTTATCCGCTGCAGAGTTTGCATATCATAGATCAGTGAACAGGTTAATAGGTATGCATTTGAAGTTGTGCATGGTTACAAGCCTAGGAAGCCTACAGACCTTATCCCTATAATGCATCATCCTTGAGTATCCAAGTCTGCATTTGCATTCACATTGCATGTTTATGATTTGCAAAAAATAATCAGCAAGAAAATTTAAAAAAATAATGCACACTATAAATCCCATGCTGATTTGCTCTGCACGCATCTTGAAAATGAGGGTGATTGTGTAATGATCCGGTTTTCGCCAGAAACTATCAAGACATTGCATGTTTGTAGTGCGTGTTCTTTTAAAATTCTCAAGAAAATCAATCCAAATTCTTATGTATTTATTCACCTTCAGATTTTGGGATTAGCTAGATATTTAATATTTCAAACTTAGTTGCTTATAAATGTCTTCTTTTTAACCCTGATAATCCACTTGTGGATCTTTATGAGCCTACCCCCGGAGTCTTTCTTTTATAGACCCCACTTGCCACCACTACATATTATACATGTCCTATTGTAGTAGAAAAGATTGATAGATTCAGGATGATCAAATCATCTCCACCCAAGATGGTGGTTCAACGATATTTAATGCATTGGAAAAGTCGTCATGAATATATTGATGCATGGATTACTCGATAGGACCTGCAGTGATTGGCCCTGTATCAATTGGAATACCACGAGTCATCAGAAACCTTACTCGACAAGGTCAAGATCTTCCTACTCCGGGAGAGTTGATAGGTCGTTATACTAACTTTTCTTCCTACCTTCGCCTCCTTCCAGAGGTCGTCATCGACACCAAATCTCGCCTTCACCACCGCCAGATCTGACATCACCTTCGCACTGCCTCTAACCTCCACGCTACCGCCACCGGCCCCATGTTGTGCGCCGATGACAACAACCCCAAGAGGATCTCACAAATCTCCACAAGCACAATGAACACCCAGCAGCACAAATAATCACCGAAGAAAAGAACACACGCAAACAACCAATTTAACGAGGTTCGGCCTCAATGCCTACGTCCTCGGGGCAATCAGAGAGAGATTTAATTGCTATGGAAGAAGATTACAATGGCTAGCAGCCTCCTTGAATGCAAGAGAGCTCCAGCCTTTTCCTTCTCAAGGATCTTCTACAAGATACAAACCCTAGAAACCAACAACAGCCTTAAATATACAGATTTCCGAATCAGTAGATTTCCGCCCAAACCCGACTGTCGGTCGACCGGTACGGTCGACCGACCTCCACCTCGGTCGACCGGTCGGTCGCCCGAAAATAACAGAGAGTTGGGCACTTATAGTCAGGCATTTCGGTCGATCGGGCGGACGACCGCTCTCTGACCCTGTGCACGTTGTGTATGTGCGGTCGACCGGGCCAGTCGACCGCTGAACCTGTTCTGCTGCTGTTGCTTTCTTCTGCTGCTGTTTCCCTTCGTCTTCGTCGTCGACTTCCTCGGCGATCACTCGACGACCCCTCGACGATTCTTATCAACTTTCCCATCAGTAAACTCTCTCTTTCCAACAATTCTCCACCTCGGTGAAGTTTTTACCTAAAATCTGAGCCGATCTCCAACGAACCCCAGTCCATTCACCTGGCGAAATCGATACACGATCTCGAAAAAATGGACACACGATCTCGGCTTTCGCACCGAACGAAATCGACACACGATCTCGGCGAAATCGACACACGATCTCGACTTGAAATCTTTAGCTCAGCTATCCACTGGAAAGCATCGTAAATGCCTTCCTTGCACTTCACCTTAGGAGAATTTTCATACATGCCGATCACCAACATGGCTTCGACTCCGCAACTTCACGACCTCACGAAGACTTCCTCACGAGCCAACACTTACTCTCCAACTGACCAGCTCTATCTAGTCTACTTATCTTCCACTAACGGTCCAACCAAGTCTGCGTAGAGCCCACCAAACATCATCGGTTTCAACTGGATGCACACCCCTCCTTATGCAAGCTCAACATCTTCTCACCGAAAGATTACCTGTTCATCGAGATCACAACACCTCACCACTACGTGAAGTCCAACTGGCCACAACGCTTCACCTCTACGTGAAGCCTCTCCACCTATACGTGAAGCTCCAACTGGCCACAACTCTTCACCTGTGCGTGAAGTTCTACTGGCCACAACACTTCACCTCTACGTGAAGTTCCATCGATCACAACTCTCCACCTCTACGTGAAGATCCAAACAACTTCTCGAGAACCCAAATAGCTTCATAAGAGTTGCATCACCAAATGGCTACGCCTTTACGGGTGCCTACGTACCTTTGCCCAAAAGGATCAAGCCAACTATAGTACATTTAGATGAGCTTCATCAAGCTCAAGCACTTGCACCTCTATTTGCAGCAGTGAACCTGTCTGACCGAGTCATATGAACCTCTTCCCGACCATCATGGAGAGCAACGGCCTTCAACTTCAGCTTGTCACGATCACAAGCTTGAGATTCATGCTTCTTTCCCCACAAGCGTGGTTTCATCTTTGTTCCTATAGCTGCAAACAACTCCACATCCTCAACAATGTTGTCAACCTGTTCAGCATCACCTTTGGTATCATGAACTCCACCCGGTGTCACCTCCGCTGAAATATCCTTTGATGCCGAACCAACTGGAGATGATGGAGTAGCATCAACCTCCACCCGCTGCGATCTTCCCTTGGTCTTCGTCCTCTCCACCTACTGAGAGATGATGGACTTCAACCCTGAAGTCTCTCCAAAAGTGACATTTCTGCTCATCACGATCTTCTTGTCTTCAGGGTCCCACAACCTGTAGCTGTTTCCCTTGACGCCCAAATAGACAAACCTCTTTGCTCGCGGATTCACCTTGCCATCCTTGGCACTGAAGTAGGCCGGACTTCCAAACTCCCGCAGCAAACAATGATCTTGAGCAGCTTCCCCAGACCAAATATCCAGTGAAGCTCTACCTCCAATCGCAGTCGACCTGTTCATGAGATGGCTAGCATACTCAGTCGCCTCAGCCCAAAATGACCTGTCTAATCCTGCATTAGACAACAGCCTCCGAACCTCCTCCAGCAAGGAACGGACTACATCTTTAGCCAACCCATCTGTACCTGTTGCGAAGTGAATTGAAATACCTGTGTTCTGGCCAAATTGTAGGAACTGGTTCATGTCCTTTCCAACATTACCAATATGAAGTTCCTTTATCTTCCTACCTATCTGCCTCTCTATTTTTCCTCTCCACTTCACCAACACATCTAGGGCTTCACCCCTTTGTCTCATAGGATATATCCAAACCTGCCTAGATGAACCATCAATAAATGAGACAAAGTACCTGTGACCTCCAAGCGATGCCGTCTTAGCAGGTCCCCATACACTCATGTGAACACAATCAAGAAGACCTTCATTGTGGTGAGTACTGGTGCTGAATCTCACCTTCTTCTTGTCCAGAACGCTGTGTTCACCCTCCGACTTGCAGGTAGCAGCACCTTCCGACAATTTCATCTTTGCAGGAGCACGCAAAGATTTTTCTTCTTCCTGTCCAGCCTTTCCCTGCCATATCCCCGGGCCAACATCATCTGAAGAACTCGAAGTCTCCGCCTGATCTGTAATCGTACTACCATTCAAGTAGTAGAGGTTTCCTCGGCGGATGCCCTTCATCACCACCATCGAGCCCTTGATCATCCTGAGATCGCCATCTCGAACAGATATCACCATGCCCGATGCTTCCAAAGTGCCAACTGAGATAAGATTCCTTTTGAGATGAGGTACATACCTCACCTCCTTCAACTCTCGAACTATCCCATCATCCATCTTGATGCGAACTGTACCCATCCCTTCTATATTACACGGATGGTCATCCCCCATGACCGTGTAACATCCATCCAGCTTCTCAAAGCTAGAAAACCAGGCCCTGTTCGGGCACACATGATAGGTGGCTCCGCTATCCAAGATCCACTCAGCACTATCTGAGTTACAAATAGTAGGGGTAGTAACCGAGAGAGAGAACACTGAAGAGTCATCATCTGATCCATCCGCCTATGCGAGATTCGCCTCGGTCTTTGACTCCACCTTCTTACCTTTGGCCTTCGGGCATTCTGCTTTCCAGTGTCCTAGTTCCTTGCACAAGGCACACTGATTCCTCTTCAGATTTCTGAAACCCGGCCTGAATTTAGATCTTCCTCTAACCTCCTTGCCCTTCCTCGATGAACTTCTGCCTCTTACTTCCAGTGCCTCCGCCGATGAGCTTGACTGTGAAGGATGCCTCTCCTTCTTCCTTGTCTCATAACTCGACAGTGCAGACGACACCTCATCATAATCCAAGGTCTGCCTTCCATTGATGAAGGTCAGAGTGAATGTCTCATACTCCTCTGCTGGGAGTGAGTTCAGAAAGATAATCGGCTTATCTTCCTCATCTATCGTGACATCCACGTTTACCAAGTCTGTAAGAAGCTTCGTATATCGGTTGATGTGCTCATTCACTGTGCTCCCCTTCTTCATCCGAAACTGATACAGCTTACTCTTAAGCTGCAACCTGAACTCAACACTCTTCGTCAGGTATTTCTTCGCAAGGGTATCCCACAGCTTCTTTGCCGACGTCTCATGTTGTGCAAGATATTTTATGTCTTGCGACAAACATGAACGTATCAAGCCACATGCCGACCTGTTCATCTTCGCCCACTCTTCATCAGTGGTAGTGCTCTTCTTCTTCTCCAATAGGAGAGTGTCTTCTAGGTTCGATGCATTCAGTGCATCCATAACCTCACATCTCCACATCCCGAAGTTATTTGTACCGTTGAACTTCACCACGTCGATCCTCGGATAAGGATGCATGGTCTTAACCGAAGTACTTTCCTCTGCCATTGAGATTTCTGATCCTCTATTTATGCGGAAGAACAACCAACTTGAAATAGATCTCTACTCAGATAAAAATAGAATTTTTTTACCTGTCCCTTGAAACCCTAGATCGAGTTTCTCACCGGATCTACTCCACCACAGATTCAACGAGCCCTCCTTGCGTCCTTCTGAGATCGACACATGATCTCCTCGAACACCAATGCCTCTGATCTGAGATCGACACACGATCTCCACCGAATTAGATCTCGAGCCCTTCGAATCCTCAGAAATCCCAAGCGCAACCTGGAAGCTCTGATACCACTTGTTGTGCGCCGATGGCAACAACCCCAAGAGGATCTCACAAATCTCCACAAGCACAATGAACACCCAGTAGCACAAATAATCACCGGAGAAAAGAACACACGCAAACAACCAATTTAACGAGGTTCGGCCTCAACGCCTACGTCCTCGGGACAATCAGAGAGAGATTTAATTGCTATGGAAGAAGATTACAATGGCTAGCAGCCTCTTTGAATGCAAGAGAGCTCCAGCCTTTTCCTTCTCAAGGATCTTCTACAAGATACAAACCCTAGAAACCAGCAACAGCCTTAAATACACAGATTTTCGAATCAGCAGATTTCCGCCCAAACCCGACTGTCGGTCGACCGGTACGGTCGACCGACCTCCACCTCAGTCGACCGGTCGGTCGCCCGAAAATAACAGAGAGTTGGGCACTTATAGTCAGGCATTTCGGTCGACCGGGCGGTCGACCGCTCTCTGACCCTGTGCACGTTGTGTATGTGCGGTCGACCGGGCCAGTCGACAGCTGAACCTGTTCTGCTGCTGCTGCTTTCTTCTGCTGCTGTTTCCCTTCGTCTTCGTCGTTGACTTCCTCGGCGATCACTCGACGACCCCTCGACGATTCTTATCAACTTCCTCATCGGTAAACTCTCTCTTTCCAACACCCCAGCCACTACCGACTCCACCAAGGCATAGTAGTGTCCTTGCCTCATGAGATCGAGTGGGATCAGGTCTGAAGTCTTCAGGTTTATATCAGAACCTGACCTGACCTGATATCAACCCGATCCACCACTGAGCCACTGCAAGTCAACGCTGACATCATTGGCTCAGAGCTAACATCACTGGCTCAAGATGACATCATTAGTTCAACCGGAGCCAACCCGAGCAGACTCGAGCCGACCCAAGCCACAGCCCAAATCAAGCTGATTCGAGCTAAGTCAAGCAAAGCTGACTCAAAACCAGAACTTACTTGACACAGTGACTCAGTCTAGCCTTAGTTCATACTCAGCCGAGTTAATTCAGAAGTTGTTTCAAGTATGATTCGCGTTATTTTCGAGACAGTACTCTTTCAGACCATACCATTGATGTTTAGGATACTTCTGAGATAATTGAACAATGTTCAAGCTCTCTTTCAAAAAGTTCCTAAAGATGAATATCTTTGAAAATTTTCCACTAGAAGATTTTTTTTTTTTACTTGAGAAGAGGATTTCAATATTTCGCCTAAAATATCCGCTTGAGGGGCATGTTTGCTTGACGATATTTATTCAATTATTACATAGAGGGAGTGCTTCAGACTTACATTTGGACATGCAAAAAGAGTAGTTACTTTTAGTTGGATTGGTATTATAAAACTATTTGTATATTAACAATATGAAAGACGTCAAATACTACAATACATTACAGTTCAAGATTATTATTTATTTTTTGAATGAAAGTCATAACTTTTATTAGATATAGCATTTGTTACTCACAGTGATACAAAGCTCCTCATGAGGAGACATAGCTTCATACAGTCAATTATTGTAGAGGCCGGTACTTAAATATCGGCGGCCAATCTTGTATGTTACAGCTTTAAAAGATATGCATGAAATTGGAGGTTCCTTGGAATCTGACTCCATGTAACCCCGTGGTGATGATCTTTATGCCATCAACAACAAGCTTGAGTTCAGGCATTCCTCGGAGATTTTCTAAGTTGGTGATTATCTTATTGAGAATTGGTTAAGGTGTGGATAGATTAATTTCTTGTATCAGTCTTTTCCCTGTATCGTCATCAGAGGCTAGAATTTTAGTTTTATTATCACTGATTCTGATGTTTTTTATAAAAAGAAAAAAGAAAAAAGAAAATGAAACTATGAAACTATGAAATCTAATTGGTTTGAACTCTAATTGCAGCTTTAAACGTCCATTAGAACCAATAATGCAGTGGAAATACTTTTGTTGGGTTTTATGTGTGTGTAAATATGCACTTGGGCCCAGGCCCAAGTGACTGACACAACCTTTTGTTATATGCCAATTAATTATTAGAAAACTAGCTTGGGCCCTAGGCCCTTGGATCGAGGCTTAGCCCATTTATAGAGTGGACTGCAGGCAGCCGAATCTCAGAAGGCCCAAAGGCCTCGTAATTGAGATTAAGTGGGAAAATAGAGAACGCGCTTGAACAAGCTATAAAGCAAAACCCTAATGCTTCGAGATGAAATCACTGATCTACCCTAGCTCAGACTACATAAAACATCAGATGCTTGCGTAAACACTAAGGTAATTTAGTCATTCGGCATGGAATACGATAGAATTACAGCACAAAAAGTGTGATGTGTATAATACAGTTCGACTATAATACAGTTCGAACATTTTATGAAATGAATAAAAGTTCAACAATAAATAAGTAGTGTAAAAATTTCAGATGCGCATACGTTAATAAAATTTATCAAACAAAAATTTGATAAAATCAATAATATTATAATAAGCTTTATGATGATATAACCATATAAATGTCAAATTTTACTGTAAACAAAAGTTTATAATGAAATTATAGAGCTATAAATTTTAACTATAGGTCAAAGTAATCCAGATCATATTTGAAAATAAATCGTCCATAAGTAACGAGATTATTGATTATTTGATTGCTCTAGGCTGTTTGGACGTATGGGGAAGTGAGGAGGTGAGGAAGTGGGAGGCATGCCTCATTTCTCACTTTCATTATCCATCCAAACACCAAAGAAGAAAAATGGGAAAACACTTTTCTTTTTTCTTTTTTTCCTTTTACACTTCTCTTTAACACAACCATTTTCTCACTTCTAAGGTACTACAGTTAATTTTGTGGTAATGTAAATCTCATTTTTAATAAGTTATAGCTCAAAACAATTAATTTTGTAGTCATATAAATCTCATTTGTAATAAGTTGTAGCTCAAAACAATTAATTTTATGGTGATGTAAATCTCACTTGCATTCTAATTACAGTCCAATTTTTTTCATAATTAATTTTTATCTTAATATTATTTTGTGGTAACTTTGTGATCAACTTTTTCACTTCCAATTCTACATTATCATCCAAATACCGGAAAAACATCACATTTTTCAAATCACACTTCCCAACAACATCCAAACACTGAAAAACTTACTAACTAATTCTCAAGTTTCAAATGAAACTATTATTACTTTCTCACTTCCACCCTAACCAAACAGCATCTAAATTGCAATTTATTATTATTAATTTTATGACTTTGGGATTTGAAATTTTCAAAATATTTTCAAAACCTTCCACAAAAGAATTTTGAAGAGTTTTGACTATTCAAAACTTTCCACAAGATATGCTACTTTGCCCCGTTATGTTACGATTCGGTTTATGTGTGTAAGAACACACGTATTTGATTTTTATCTCTTAGGTAATTCATTAAATTCTTTCATCTTTCATCTTTTTTTAAAATTCTTACACTCTCTCTTTTGTTTCACATAAATTTGGTATCAGAGCATGACTAGGAAAAAGTAATGAGTGATGAAATTTGAATTATAATATAAGTTTCTTATGAAAAGATTCCTGATGTGAAATCGGTACAATTTTTTTTGAACCATTCATTACGAATGTTGAAATAAATTGGTAATCCTGATGAGAGCCGGTGCAATTTGTTACTTCATTCACTTTCTTTTCATCTCTTTTGTCAAAATTTCAAAAAAAAAATCTAAATTCTAACCTCTTTTATCTCCTCTCACATCAAAATCTTTTCCACCAATCTCTTTCTTACAAAAATCAAATCTCCTCCATAACAACATCCTCAACAGCTAAAGATCTTAACAATCAACTCCACAACAATCTCCTCAGCAGCCAAAGATCTCAACAATCTCCTCCACAACAACCTCCTCAATAGTCAAAATCTCAACAATCTCCTCCACAACAACCTTCTCAACAGCCAAAAATCTCAACAACCTCTCCAGCGATATCTCCAGTAATCACATCTGCAACATCTCTAGTAAGATCAACAACAACATCTTCACATTCAGACCCAGTGTCTAACCATCACCACCTTATGTATACTTAAAGGGGTTGAGTTCTTCCTATCCGGCAAGAATGATGGGGCCATCGAGTCAACTTCCTTTTGTTTTTTAGTCCGAATATGTATTTTCTTTTATTTTGTTTAGTAGTCTTATTTTTGTTTTTAGTCATGTGTTTCATTTTGTCTCATATTAGGTATGTGAAGAAAAGTCTGTAGTTGTAAGCCTATTTAAAAGTTACATTATCTTCAATAAAAGAAGGATAGAATTTTAAGAAAAAAATTTTGGGATTTTTTCCTTATGGAGGCGTGCCTCCCATGGCGGAGTGTGCAGCTCTAACTTTGAAGTAAAGATCAAGTGTGCGATGTGGAGCGGCGTGAGATTAAGATTGATTAATATGCAGCATGAGATCCGGGAAGGTGGAAGGCCTTTTCATTTATCTATAGGTAATCATTAGCTATTTCTTTCATCTCTCATCTTTTTTCAAAAAATCGTAAACTTCCGTCCTTCGTTTCACATCAGTGCGTTTTGTGAATGATTGTAACAGTCTCAGTCTTAATATTTTCTATTATCACCATTATCACTATTTATCCTTAATCTAATACTGAGATCCCTAATATATTCGGCAAAAATTTCTTTAAACGTGGGGCCCATCAAAATATAATGTTTCAATTTCAGCTAGCATCAGCTTACTTATGGGTTCACAACATTCCACGCAATATAATCTCAGCATGATTTCCTCTACGTCAAGTTTCTAATATTTATTTCAACCAAACCTAGTATGACAATCCATAAATCTACACATTTTTACTCCATTATATCCATAACCTTCATTTCATGAATATGATTCAAAGACAAGTACTCATTAGCACAAGCATTTCATACATTACAATGCATTACAAAAGTTTATAGCATACATTATCATAGAAAATTTTACATATGGTTTCTTAAATAATATACACATAAGAAGGAACATGCCAAAGTGAAAATGAACTCCAGTTGTCACCTGTCTCGTATATTGGCTTTAGCCGGGTCCTTTACCTTTATCCATACCTGAAGGTGATTAATATAATAGGTTGAGCTCAACAACTCAGTGAGTAAAATATTATATACATGTATAACAATTATTTATATCTGTTGGAATTTATTTTGATGATAACAAATGTAATTTGGTCTATTTTTGTGTATTTTTATTTTTAAATATTTGTTAAAAGCCTTGATCACACACACTAAATAGTATTATTAGTCAACTTGACCCTTCCTATAGTCGACTAATACAGTTACTAGTCGACTTATCATAAGTCTATAGTCGACTAAGTCCTGTCCAGAAAAGATGTCCACTCTCTGTTTGTTGATTGTAATCAATATAAGTTGACTACCCTATTTTATAAGTGTACTAATAGTAGTTTTTCAGAGACTTGCATATCTGTATCATATATCTGTAGTCGACTTAATCCCTTGATTAGTCGATTAACTCAGTCAAAATTTCTTATACTAGTCGACTTACTCCATGTCCTAGTCGACTAGAACAGTTTCTGACTGTTACAGAATCTCCTATAGCATTAACATGCATTTTTCATTATAGCCATATAAAGAATAAAATAAGTAATTTTATCATTAACACACTTGTTAAAACATGACAGTTAAACTTCCCTTCGGTCACCTCTGGCTAAACCTCGTCTCTTCCTCCATTACGTTATTCAACGTGATATTCCCCTTCAGTCATCTCCAGTTCAACCTGGTCCCTTCCTCCAATACGTTATTCAACGCAATATTCTCCCCTTCGGTCATCTCCGGTTCAACTCGGTCCCTTCCTCCAATACATTATTCAACGTAATATTCTCCCCTTCGGTCATCTCCGGTTCAACCTAGTCCCTTCCTCTAATACGTTAGAAATATAACTTTCATGCAATAGCAACATGCAAGGGTTCATAAGGAAATATCAACATAAATGATTGTCATAATTTGCAACCTCACATTATGCTAACATTATGGAAGTCGTTAACATGTATAAGTAACAACTTGCTAAATTAACAACAAGCCTTTTCAAAGTAACTAACACATTGTATCATCTTAATTTGTGTGTAACTGTATATATGCATAAATTTAGGTATTATATTTATTCATAGAATTATTTCTTTTGAAAGGCATGAGTTTGACTATCGTGTATACACACAATAAAAGTTTATCAATCATGCGTAACAGTAAGCATGTTGGCCCAAAGGCCCATTGCTCTAATTTTGATGATGATTAACTCATGTAATTATAGTACTAATGATCATGTGCTTTTTAGTTTCAGATATTTGATCAAGATCTTAGTAGGTGTTTAGCTTCAACAAAAGATTCGAAGTCAAGTTTTGGAGCTAGCACGTGTTGATTCAAGAGCTCGCGCATTAAGATCGCATCAAATACTCAAGAGGAGTCTCGCTCATTGGATCAAGCTTTGGACTAAGTCCAGAAGGAGAAGAATATTTTCAAGAGAAGATTTTCAGAAGACTTGTTTCATGTTTTGTAAGTGCTAAGATTTGTTTTTAGATAAAATGTAAAGGATAGATTAGTTGTGAATTACTCAAGCTCATATACACACACTCACAAAATTTATATATGTTTTCATAAAATAGTTTTGATTTTAGAAATTACCGTTTTAGTTTTTGAGCTTCATAATATATATCTTTATGTTTCATGATTAGAGTTCATCAAAATGAGTTTATATGAATTATATGTGTTTTGGATCTAATCCATACACATTGTTGATTCAAATATTTAGAAAAACTTATTTGGTGTTTCTATATCATATGTTTAAGTTTTGGATTTATCAAAACTTATTTTAGAGCTTATTGTCAAAAACATAGATATTTCCCTCATATGTGCAGTGGATCATATCCATACACACTAAGTTTCAAAAGTGTTTAAAATATCTTATTTTTGTATTTGGAGAAGTTTTGAAAAAATTATTTTTCAATTTGGAGATTATTTTTGAAAAATACAGATTTTTGTTTAAGGCAAAATTTCTATATCACAAAAATAGTTCAAAATATTTGTAATATGTGTTGATTTTTAATCAAATATGTTGTATATAAAAGTATGTTAATGAACTTCTTTTTGTAGAATTTATGAAAATTTATGGGATTTTATTGGAGTTAAAAAGACAAGTTTTCAAGTTCCAAAATCCCAGCCAGACTCAGCTGGCGGACGACCAGACCGGTCGACCGAACCAGGAGTCGGTCGACCGGACCGGTCGACCGATGTGTACGAGACGTCCAAAAAGGACCAGCCTACAAAGTCGTTCGACCGCGCGGTCGACCGACTGAAAGCACCCAGCTCTAGGATGCGACCGGTCGACTGGGCGGTCGACCGATAGCAGGATTTCCTGCTGAGTTGGACCCCAACGGCTAGTTTTTGGAGGCTTATATATTGGGGTTATTTTGGGCTATTTTATAGAAGATTTTTTGAGAGTTTCAAAGTTAGTTTTTCTCATCTCTTATAGAGGTTTTCTCCACTTGTTTTAAAGCAAATACTTTCATATCAAAAGGAGAGTTTTCAAGAGTGATTTTCAAAAGTGATTTCTTGAGTTTTTTTCCACAAAATCTGTCCTAGTTTTTCTCACACAATCTTGAGCTATCCATTGCTATATCTATCCTATAGGAGATTTATTTTGAGAGTTATTTTTGTGATCAAGAGAAATGATCACAAGTTTTTCATCCTTGTATTGTGAAGTGTTGTAGAGGTTGTGGCCTCAGTGAAGAAGTGTTTGTGTTGATCAAGTGCAGTGATCACCAAGTGTTCCGACGTGTGGTTAGAGGAGTTATAAGAGGAGTGATCGTGGCAAGCTAGTGTGCTTGTGTGTGTTGTTCTTGTAGGAACAAGAGAGGGACTAGTGAGTCCAAGAGTTCTAGTGTGAACTCCTTGTAGGTGTTGCAGCACCGAGTGATCTGGTGGGATCGATTTTAGTGAAAATCCTTCATAGTGTTGAAGGCAGGGACGTAGAGCAAGAGTGCTCGAACCTCGAAATAAATCTCCCGTATTTGCAGTTGCTTTCTCTATCTCTCTCTCACTTGTGTTTACATATCTTGCATGCTTATATTACTTATCTCTTTATATGCTTGATATATCTTGTGCTTAATTGTTATATGCTTGGATTGTTTGCTCACACTTGTATTCAACCAAGAGAGCCATAGTGGCACCTTAACTCTTAATTTAGAGGAATCTTGAGGAGATAGTTCAGAGCCCTTCACCGAAAATTCAGCTACACTCTTGTGTTATACTTTGTGTGTTTAGCTAAATAGTTTTAGTTTGCATAAATAGTTTTTAATTCCGCATTATTCATCATTAGATTAGCTTGTCACCTATTCACCCCCCTCTAGGTGACCTACAAGTGGTATTAGAGCTTGGTGCTCTTGATTTGATTCTAACAATCTTGAGTTAAAGATCCTCGTTTTAGCTAATCACAATATTTGTTTACACACACATGGATTTCATGACACCTCCCATGTTTGACATTCTTAACATTCAAACTTAAAAAGTTAAGATGTCCATGTAACTCAAAGCCCTAGGAATTCATGTTTATATTGTCAATATTAAAGATTCATATTATTTAAATGGCAAACATTTAGAGGCTAACTCAAACGCCATTCATGCTTTAAAAGTACCCTAAATGATGATTATTTATCTAGGGTTTCTAACTTTGATTCGACTTTTGTAGTATGGAACACTCTAGTCTCCCTTGGTGAATAAAAGCAATACTATGCAGGGAGTGACTCGGATGATGGAAGTGATGCTTCCAACTTATACTACATGGTCCAAGGGATGACCCCCTTGAGATAAATTCCGAATCCGAGCTAGAAGAAGATATTGACATGCCTTATGATGAGCTTGCATCTTTTTGTCAAAAACTTCTTGAAAAAAATGAATTAGTGAAGAAAGAAAAAGATTCTTTTAAAAATAAATTTGAATGTGTTTCTAAAGAAAATGAATTTTTGTAAAAGGAGAATATTTCCTTGTCTTTAAAATTAAATGATATTTGTGAAGAAAATAATTCTTGAAAAATAAAATCACTTTGGTGAAAAAAGAAAAAGAGATTGTTTTGGAAGAAAATAACTCTTTGAAAAGGAAAATTATTTTATAAGATAAAGAAAACATTTCTAAAAAGAAAAAAATGATGTTTCTCATGCTACTATTTCATCACCTCTTATTAATAAAAATGAGATTCATGTTTTGAAAAATAAAATTGATTGTTTGAGCTTCACTTTGAAACAATGTGCATTTAAACACAATAAATTGGAATCTATGTTTCGCGAGAAACAAATTCCACACATGCATGCACATCCTACATGGCATACTCATACACATCATGCTCATACACATCACAATCATATGTATACTAGAGTATACAAATGTACACATTGTGGCCGTAAAGATCATTTAGCAAAGTTTTATTTTGATAAGATAAATCATATAAATTTTGCAAATAATAATGTTTGGGTTCCTTACAAAACTAACCCCCGTGGACCCAAAAGAAAATAGGTGCCAAAGTCCCCACCTCTTGTGTTTGATGCAGGTGTGGGCTCTCACATGACGTGAAAGGTATGGTGCCTTACTGGTGGATGCATGTGGAGCTAGATGGACATACCCTATTGATGCATCGCTGTCAAAGAAGTTTGATGGGAGGACCACCATGGTTTGAAGACTTAGAGAATAGTTCATATGGTTTGGTAACTATCTCTAAACTCCTATTTTATTTACATGCTTTTGTATAAATATTCTTAGCATGTTTTAGTTTTGTACTTCGTGAGGTAAATACTTGTTAGATGTAGTTTTCATTTAAACTTGTGTCTAGCCTGTACAAGTAGTGAGCTACACTTGATTATTATATGTATGTGCTTCAATACTCATTTGTACTCATTAATGTATATGTATAATCTAGTTTTGATGATTCTTTCATTTATACTTATTTTTTCTATATTTGTACATGTTTTGCTTCATGTATATGTTATATTTGTCTAAACTACTAAATATACATATATACCTTTGCGTCACTTGCCTTCATGCAAATTCTATTATGGACTCGTTTGTGTTTGGGATATGTATGTATATTGTAACACTTGCCTTAATTAATCACCTATTTAACACACTTGAGTGCCTTAGGGAGATAATGTGAAGACAAGATTTCATGTAGAATACTTATACTAAACCTTATACCATGTATATACTAGTATATATGTATATGAGTTTAAATACGCACATGCATGTTGGCTTTTTTACCATACTCCCCACCATACTTGTTAGTACTATGCATTATGAAGGGGGAGGTATGGGGACCTTACTTATAGGAGTAAGGTAGAGATGTAGAGAGATGATGTTAGGGGAGCACTTGGCATGATCTCATTAAAAGAAGTGAGGTATATAAGGAGAAAATGGGGAGAAACCCCTCATTTGGCAACTCTCTCTCTCTCGCTCTCTCTCTCTCTCTCTCTCTTCATTTCTAACTTCAAAACTCTTTCCTCTCTCCTTTTTTTGCTACCGGCCAAGTAACAGAGCAGCACATTTTTTTCCCTCCATTTTCTTCTCTCACTCACTCACTCACTCTCTCCCTCTCATTCACTCACTATTCTTTTCCTTCCCTCTTTTATACTAAAAAGCCTTCCTTTACTTATATTATCTCCTCCAAAGACCTATTAGAACATGAAAGAGTGGTGATCTAATATCACCTTAGAGGGATAATTCTTGAAGTTAAGGTTGGCCTAGGTTAGTAAGATAGGAGGGTGAATTTTGTTGAAGAAAGTAAGCAAATCTTTAAGCCTATTACACCCCTCTTATACTCTTTCAACTATAAACTACTAATGATGTTGTTATGGTCTTTAGACCCCATTATAGCTGGTAACCAAGCTTGATAATTGGGGGTATTCTCTTTAAAGGTGAGTAGAACACCAAACCCCAAAATAATAGTAGGTAGTTGTCAAGTTTGAAGTAAAGTGAAAATTGATAAATTATAAGTAGATGTGGATATAAATGATAATACATGTGTATGGCTTCTAGATTTTAAGTATGCATTATAGACAATCTTATGGTAAACATGTTGTAGCTATTTTCATATATGTTTATCATTGTGCATGATTGATAACTTTATTGTGTGTATACACGGTAGTCAACACATGCCTCTTACGAAGAAATAGTTCTATGAATAAATGTAATACTTGATCATATGCATATATACGACTACGCATAAATTAAGATAATATAAAGTGTGGTTACCTTGAAAAGGCTCGCATGTTGTTAACTTAGCAAGTTGTTACTTATACATGTTAATGATTTCCATAATGTTGGCATAATATAAAGTGGTAATCATGAAAATCATTTATATTGATATTGCTTTATGAATCTTTATATGTTGTTATTATATGAAAGTTATAATTATTATGTATTTGGAGGAAGGGACCGGGTTTAACCGATGTGACCGAAGGAGAGATTATTACGTAGAATAACGTATAGGAGGAAGGGACCGGGTTGAACCGAGGTGACCGAAGGAGAGATTATTACATTGATTAACGTATTGGCGGAAGGTTCCATGTTTAACCGGAGGTGACCGAAGGGGAGTCCAACTTCATGTTTAACAAGAGTGAAAATGATAAAACTGAAATTTGTTTTATTCTTTATATAGTTAAGATGAAAAATGCATGTTAAAACTATAAAAAAAATTCTTTAACGTTAGACTCTGTGATGAGTCGACTGATATAGGTAAATTCCAACTATATAAGTCGACTAACCCCTAGGCCAAGTCGACTATAGATGTGAGATACAGGTACGCGAGTTTCTGCAAAATCAATATTAGTCGACTATATAAGATAGGGTAGTCGACTAGCTTTAGTTACAGGCAACAAACAGAGAGTTGAAATCTTCTTTTGGTCAGGATTAGTCGACTATAGATGGTGATAAATCGACTAGTACCAAGATTAGTCGACTATATAAGATAGGGTAGTCGACTAGCTTTAATTACAGACAGCCAACAGAGAGTGAATATCTTTTTGGACAGGGCTTAGTCGACTATAGCTTTAAGACAAGTTAACTAGTAACAGGATTAGTCGACTATAGGAAGGGCAAGTCGACTAATGAGACCAATCACTGTGTTTTGGTCAAGACTTTCAATAAATACCTAAAAATATACAAAATTGTACAAATTACAATTGTTACCTTTATAATAAATAGATATGCATAATGATCATGCATATATTATTATTTTACTCACTGAGCTGTTGAGCTCACCCTGTTATATTAATCACCTTCAAGTTTGGATAAAGGTAAAGGACCCGCTTAATGGCAACTTACGGGATAGGTGGCAGCGGGAGATCATTTTCACCTTTTTGCATGTTCCATCTTATGTATATATTGTTTAAGAAACATTATGTAAAACTTTCTATGTTGATGTTTGCCATAAACTTTTGTAATATACTGAAATGCTTGTGTTATTAGGTGCTTGACTTGAATTTTATTAATATATGGAGCTTGTGGAGTAGTAATGCGTAGGTTATGTTTTTTTATACCGGGTTGTCGGAACAATGTTGGAAACGTGATATAAATCATCCCGAGGTTATATATGCACTTTGAGCGAAAATGTTGTGAAGCCATAAGTAGGCTGACGTTAGCCGAAATTGAAGTGTTGTATCTTGATGGCTCCCACGCTTAGATTAAGGATAACCAGTGATAATGAAAAATATTTAGACTGGGACCGTTACATATATTGTTAGTTTTGATAGAATATACATATACCTTGAAGTTTGATTTTAATGAAAAATAAATTTTTATGAGTTTCATATGTTTAGAAGTTTTGAGCTTTATTGATTATTTTTATAAAATGCTACTCACTTGATTATTATACACTCACATTTCTTTTATTTTCTCATGACCTTGTTTTCATGAGTATTTATGAACCTTATAGATTTCGAGTGTCAACTCTTGTGTTTTTAGCATGTTTCATGGAATATATGATTTGTTTTCATATTTGAAGGATCTTTAACTAGTTTTTCAAAATTATTTTAAACTAATTATTTATTCTTCATTTGGTAGTATTTTCAATCTATAACTATTTTCAAATCTTATTTTTGAAAACTTCTACTCTTTAAGGGTGGTTGAATGAACGACCATGCCTTGTATGCTCAAAATTGAAAATATATTTAAACATGTGCATGAAAGGGAGGTAGTTATGAGTTATACACATGATCTTCATGTAATTTACTTCTTGTATATTCATATATGTTTTCTTATATATGTATGCTTCAAACTTCAATTAGTATCAATTTCAATTGGTATTTTCTTTTTTATACATATATACGATTTGATTGTGCATGTTTTACCATATCCTTACATGTTTAAAGCACAAATTATGTTTATGCTAAGCTTGACTAATTTTTAAATGTTAATTAGTATCTTAATGAGCTTATGCATTATTTTCAATTAGTATTTCAATTGATATCAAAATATACTTCATATTTTACTTTTTAATTGGTATCAAAAATTTACAAGAATTTCAATTGGTATCAAAATTTACAATATTTCAATTTCAATTGGTATCAAAAATCTACTATTAGTATCTTAAAATTTTGTTTATTTACAAGTGGTATCAACTTTTATTTTGTCAACTACAATTGATTTCATTTGTATTAAAATTTACTTTGTTGACTTAAGAAATTTCAAAATTTGTTTTAAAAGTGGTTTTTCAAAATTTGTTGATATTTATTGCCTATATGCAAGGGGAGCTTAACATCTTCTCTATATATAGATTCATGTTGAGTGTATCTCTCATTGAGGAGTTTAACATCTCTTCTTTATGTGGTACACGTGTATAGGGGGAGCTTAACATCTCTACTTATGCATTATATATTATGCTTTATGTGGGTTAGGGTCTTATCTTCTCTTCTTCATGTAATGCATGTATACATGGGGAGATAATTTTATGTCTCTCCTCTTCATGAATGTATATCGCATATATATCTTTATTGTTTGATTTGTTTTCACCCCTTTGTTGATGAATTGATAAAAAGGGGGAGAAGAATTTTGAGAGTTTATATGTGCATATTTATTTTCTTGTTTATGCAAAAAGGGGAGAAAATTTTTGTAAGTTTATGCATGTTTATCTCCTTATTTATGCATATATGTTTTTGTTTAGTTTATGCACTTTATTGAATATCTTTATGTTTATTGTTATGCACGAGTTAAGGGGGAGCTTCTATGAAGCTTAACTTTAATCCATGCATATATAACTCCATGAATTTTGTCATCATCAAAAAAGGGGAGAATATTGGCCCAAAAGCCCACCGCTCTAGTTTTGATGATGATTAACTCATGTAGTTATAGTACTAATGTTCTTGTGTTAATTTAGTTTCAGATATTTGATCAAGATCTTAGTAGGTGTTTAGCATCAACAAAAGATTCAAAGTCAAGTTATGGAGCTAACACGTGTTGATTCAAGAGATCGCGCATTAAGATCACATCAAGTACTCAAGAGGAGTCTAACTCACTGGATCAAGGTTTGCACCAAGTCAAGAAGGAGAAGAATATTTTCAAGAGAAGATTTTCAGAGACTTGTATCATGTTTGTAAGTGTTAAGATTATTTTTAGATAAAATATAATGATAGATTTGTTGTGGATTGCTCAAGCTCATATACACACGCTCACAAAATTTATATGTGTTTTCATAAAACAGTTTTGATTTTAGAAAATACTGTTTTGGTCTTTGGGCTTCATAATATATATCTTTATGTTTCATGATTAGAGTTCATCAAAATGAGTTTATATGGTTTATATGTATTTTGAATTTCATCCATATACAGTGTTGATTCAAATGTTTAGAAAAACTTATTTGGTGTTTCTACATCATATGTTTAAGTTTTGGATTTATCAAAATTTATTTTAGAGCTTATTGTCAAAAACATAGATAGTTCATCTCATATGTGTAGTAGATCATATCCATACACACTAAGCTTCAAAAGTATTTAAAATATCTTATTTTTGTATTTGGAGAAGTTTTAGAAAAATCATTTTTCAATTTAGAGATTGTTTTTTAAAAATACAGATTTTTGTTTGAGGCAAAATTTCTAAACACAAAAATAGTTCAAAGTATTTGTAATATATATTGATTTTTAATCAAACATGTTTGTATATCAAAGTATATTAATGAACTTATTTTTGTAGAATTTATGAGAATTTATGAGATTTTATTAGAATTAAAAGACAAGTTTTCAAGTTCCAAAATCCTAGCCAGACTCAGCTGGCGGTCGACCGACGGTCAACCGATGTGCATGAGACGTGCACAAAGGACCAGCCTACAAAGCCGGTTGACCGCGCGTCGATCGACTAAAAGCACCCTGCTCTCGGGTGCGGTCGACCAAAAGGCTTGACCCAGTCGACCGGGCGGTCGACCGGAGGCACAACGGTCAGAAATCCGACCGTAGGCCGATCGACCGACAGCAGGATTTCCTGCTGAGTTGGACCCCAACGGCTAGTTTTTAGAGGCCTATATATTGGAGCTATTTTGGGCTGTTTTATAGAAGATTTTTTTTAGAGTTTCAAATCTAGTTTTTTCCATCTCTTGTAGAGGTTCTCTCCACTTGTTTTAGAGCAAATACTTCATATCAAAAGGAGAGTTTTCAAGAGTGGTTTTCAAAAGTGATTTCTTGAGTTTTTCACCACAAAATCTATCCTACTTTTTCTCACACAATCTTGAGCTATCCATTGCTATATCTATCCTATAGGAGCTTTGTTGTGAGAGTTGTTTTTGTGATCAAGAGAAGAGATCACAAGTTTTTCATCCTTGTATTGTGAAATGTTATAGAGGTTGTGGCCTCGGTGAAGAAGTGTTTGTGGTGATCAAGTGAAGTGATTATCAAGTGTTCCGACGTGTGATTAGAGGAGTTGTAAGAGGTGCGACCTCGGCAGCTAGTGTGCTTGCGTGTGTAGTTCTTGCGGGGATAAGAGAGGTACTAGTGAGTCCAAGAGTTCTAGTGTGAACTCTTTGTAGGTGTTGCGGTACAGAGTAATCCGGTGGAATCGAATTTAGTGAAAATCCTTCATGGTGTTAAAGGCGGGGACGTCGTACAAGGGTGCTCGAACCTCGAAACAAATCTCTCATTTTTACGATTACTCTCTCTATCTCTCACTTGTGTTTACATATCTTGCATACTTATATTGCTTATCTCTTTATATGCTTGATATATCTTGTGCTTAACTGTTATATGTTTGGATTGTTTGCTCACACTTGTATTCAACCAAGAGAGCCATAGTGGCACCTCCACTCTTAATCTAGAGAAATCTTGAGGAGATAGTCTAGAGCTCTTCATCGGAAATTCGGCTACACTCTTGTGTTATACTTTGTGTATTTAGCTTAATAGTTTTAGTTTGCATAAATAGTTTTTAATTCTGCATTATTTATTATTAGATTAGCTTGTCACCTATTCACCCCCCCCCCCCTCTAGGTGACTTACAAAACATACATGAGATTACCAATTATCTGCATCATGTGAATGGATAAATATGTGTGGGATTTACTATAACATACACTCATAGGTTAGCTTATTATATACAAGAATATGTATAAATGAAACTAGCTAATACTTACACCCATGGGATTATCTACTATGTATAAAGGTATGCATACATGGAAATAGCTAGAACATATTTACCATAGGATTGTCTATTATGTAGACTTAAAGTCTAAAAATCATGTACATGTGTTATCGTTCACACTCACATACACTTATAACTTAACAAATTTCACTTTACTTCAAACTTGACAACTACCTACTATTATTTTGGAGTTTGGATATTCTACTGTAACGCCCCGATCCCGGCGATACGGGGACGTCACTGCAACGTATATACGTAGGTCAGAACTACCCTCCCGTATATACGCTAAGCATCAGTACAGACAAGAATCAGAGTACGGAAGCAAATGGTGCATTATACATTCCAACACATATATATATACAATCACAGAGTTATCACCAGAGGTGATGACTATTACAATAATAATACATCACAGATACGCGCAAATGCGAGAGTACAAGAGATATACATATATGAACGGCATAAAGGGTGTCCACATACATGTATACAAGGAATGTACAAGTATGAATAGAAAAAGGGCACTCACGAGTTTGCTAAGGGAAACTCGAGAGGCATACAGGGGGCCTGGAAGGATGTGGCTCTGGACGGTCGGCTGGAGATCCACGCTACCGCTGCGCCACTCTGATGCAGTAACGGGGAGAATCCACACGCTCCGGGCTCCATAACCTGGACATGAGAATCCAGGGGAGTCAGTGAAACTCCCCAGGCGAGTAGGAATATGAAGGCCAGGTGGCGAACTAGTAGGAGCACAAGAGTCAAGTACAGAAGACAGGAGGGTTAGAACACAAGTGAAATGTATATGAACAAGTATAACATAATATCCATAAAACTGGAAATCCAAGGTAAAGCTGATCACAAGCAAAAGTGATTGTATACGCTTAAGTCACGGTCCCAGGAGACTAATACATCGAAGGAATAATCCAAACAAGGAAACCCTCATCTATATACCATTATCTCATGCCACAGAAACCCAAGCGTATAGAATCAGAGTTGCAAATCATATAACAGTCAAACGGGAATACATATCGGAAATCATAACATGCATAGCAAGTGTAACAGGAATCAATAACTGGAATCTATTATTATTATTATTACTTGTCTGACCCATATATCTAGGTATGTGACCTGGTGTACGGCCAACCCACATACATCCATATATAAGCAAGCCAAGGGTTGTTATCGGAAGCTGATGGAGAACTGATATAGCTTCTTATAGTAGTTCCCATACACCTGGGACCAGTTTTGGAGGCCCAAAGTCCCCCTAACAGTAATCTGTGGGCCCAAAGTCCCACTAACAGTACCGCCAATATGTCATATTCCCATACTATAAGCAAGATATCATTCCGGCATCCATCACTTCCTCCATACCCATACAAGTTGTAGCTTATTAGATTATCAGGTTACGGGAATAAACAGTCATAACAGTAATAGCCCTACAGATTCAAGAGGTGGCCCCCACAGATTCAAGAGGTGGCCCCCACCGTGTGGTGTGGCACTTTGTCCATGTGGCACTTTGTTCTGAGGGATGGATTCTAGAGGTGGCCCCCACCGTGTGGTGTGGCACTTAGTTCCATTCAGAATAACAAGACAGGACTCCCGTAAACAAGATAATCATAAAGTCAAGTATGTCATGCTGGGTGTTGAGTGATAGCATGACAGGGTGGTGATATTTAGTAAACACCAAGCATATCAAAGGATTGATAATAGTCGGGTAAGTCATGGTCATAACAATAGAGTCTTGCCAAATAATGGCATGTCAGGTGGTCAGGTGATAACACGGTTACCAAGTGATATACATGTGTTAAAAGGAAGCATGCAACTGACTAGCCTGAGGTAATGGTATGGCAAGGTAACATAAAAGTAACTCAAAGTCCAACGACCACGAAGGGTCGACCACGCATGGTATATGATAAAGAAGTAAGCATATCAATAGCATGGCACAAGCACAAGATGAAGCTACCATAATATAAGCAATTGTAGTGCAATACATGAATAGGGAAATAAGAAGTGAAATACTTATCGACCGATGAACGGGAAACTCAAATAGAGAAGAGCGAGACTACTCGCCTAAATCACCAAAGCGCCGAAAGATCCAATATCCACGAAAGCTCGGGATGCGCCACAAACCTGATATAAACATGTAGAGAGAAGGGGAGAGAGAAAGAGAGGAGGGAAGATGATGTTTGTCAAGTGACAAGTCAAGTAATACATATGAAGTACAAGATACAAATACATGAACCAAGTATAAGATCCAAGGTTAAGAAGATAAGCAACTATAACAGACAGCCAATAATTAGTCGACTGGGTGGACAGGGTAGTCGACTAATAGAGGGGTTAGTCGACTAGGAAGATGGGGTAGTCGACTAATACTGTGATCCAGAGAGTTGGATTTCTGTTTCAGGAAAAGGTTAGTCGACTAGGGTCATATGGGTAGTCGACTAACAGACATGACAAGTCGACTAACAGTTATGTTAAGTCGACTAAATCTGAGATACAGAGAGTTAAGGTTTCTGGTTCAGGAAAGGTTAGTCGACTAGGGTCAAGGGTGTAGTCGACTAAGGGCCTCTAGTCGACTAGGAACTAAGGTAAGTCGACTAATACTGTGTTTCCTAGAATTGTGTTTCACAGGACAGAATAAGTTAGTCGACTAATGTCTAGGTCTAGTCGACTAATCGTGAGAAAACAGCAAACAGAACAGATTTTCTAGGGTTGGGTTTGATGGCTAAATAACAAGAATTGAAGACACAAATCAACAAGAATATGCAAACATAAGTAGACTAAGAGTTGTACAAGTCTTGGTGAGGGAAATTACTTACCAAAAGGAGTGGTGGTGGTTGATGATGAAGAAGAAGAGGAAAGGTAGAGATGGTGATGATCCTTGAGGAAGAAGGAGATGGAGGAGTTGTTGTTGTTGGTGTTGGAGGAGGTGGAGCTTGGCCGGAGTTGGGAGGGGTCCTCGCCGGCGACGAGATGGCTGGCCGGCGGTGAGGGTCGGCTGGCTCTCTTGGAGAAGAGGAAGAAGAAGAAAGAAATGAGAAGAGAAAGGAAAGAAAAGGAAAGAAATGTAAGGAAAGTTTATATAGGTTTTAGATTTTATGAAGGAGATGCAAATAATGAAAAGAGAGGGGGTTTTTGTGTAAATAAGGGGAGGGTGAGGTGTCCCTCACTTGGCCACTTGGCCGGCCATGGAAGAGAGAGAGAGATGCATTCAATGGGGGTAGGTGGGAGTTGGTGAAGAAGAAAAAGGAATTTGGAATTGTTGGAATTTTGGAAAATGGGAATTCTTGTGGATTGTGAAGGAAGGAAAGAAATGAAGGAAAAGGAAAAAGGAAAAGAATTGGAATAAGGAAAGATATTCCCTTGGAAGTGAAAGTGGAAATATGGAAGTGGCGGATTCCCGGAACTGAGTCGTGGATGCTGAAATCTTTCGGGAAAACACCGGAATCGTCCGAAATTCTAGTATCTCGGAACGACCCGAAATAATTATCAAAAATCAAGAATATTAATCTAAGAATTATAGTGAAATCCGTTTTAAGAATACTTTATAGTTTTAAAACTAAAATCCCGGAATCAGTTACCTACCGACTCCGATGGAATTTTCATAAAATCATAAAATCCTCAGAAAAAGAATGTAGGTAGAAAATACGATTCTAAGGAATAAAGCCTAAAGGACCATCATGAAATTCCAAACTGTTTGAGAATTAAAAATCCAGGAATCGGTCAGCGGCACTGGCCGACACCGGTTTTGAAGACTTTCATTTTAATTCCAGAAAAATCTAGAAAATCATAGAAAATATATAATGTTGGAAAATGATATTTAAAACTAAAATCGGTCAATTCTAATTATCAGAATGTCTAAATCGAGTAATACTCTAGGATCGGGCCTTCGGTTCAGACTAGGGCTGACTCCGAATCCACGAATCCAAATCCAAGACAAAACAGTCATATAAGGAATTCATAATACAGAATAAATACAGGAAACAAATCGAAAAAAATACGACCGAAAATCTGAATACGCAACTAAGTACGTATTCCGGGAACGGGGTATTACATCTACTCACCCTTGAAGAGATCACCCCCGATTAACAAGCTTGTTTTACCAGCTATATTAGAGTTTACAAGATCATAACAACATCATTAGTAGTTTATAAATGAAAAGAAGTAAGAGTGGTATAGTAGGCCTAAGATTGCTTACCTTATTCAACCAAAAATCACCCTCCTATCTTGCTAACCTAGGTCAACACTATCTTCAAGAAATTAATCCCTCTAAGGTGATGTTAGATCACCACTTTTTCATGCTCTAGTAGGTTTTTAGAGAAGATAATATAGCTTAGGAAGCTTTTTTTTTTTTAGCAATTAGAAAAGAAGGGAGAGAAGAGTGAGTGAATGAGTAAGAGAGAGTGAGTAAGTGAATGGAAGAATAAAGGAGGGAAAGGGGGGTGCTGCTGGCTGCCCTTGGCCGGCAGCAAGAAGAAGGAAGGGGGGAGATTTTGGAGAAAGAGAAATGAAGAGAGAGTGTGTGAGTTGCCAAATGAAGATTTTCTCCCATTTTTAATCTTGCATGCATCAACCTCCTACAAGGAGATCATGCCAAGTGCCCCTTAAAATTATTACTCCGCATCTCCACCTTACTCCTATAGGTAAGGCTCCATACCCCCTTCATTATGCATTTGTACCCCACAAATATGGTAGGAAGAAAGTCAAAGACACGTGTGTATTTATACAACTATACACACATTTTATACTTGTATATGTATGGTATAAAGTTTTAGTGCAGATATTATTCATGAATTCTTGCCCATATCATACCCCTAAGGTGATATAGTCTCAAGTGTATTACCCGATAACCAAGCATCACTGGTCATTAACACCACTTTAAGATCAAAGCTTATGTTCTAAATTTAATATTGACAAAAATAGTTATGCATCACATTGTCAATAAAATCACCTAATTTAACCCAACATTAGCATATAAGATATTAACTGGTGATTAATTAAGGTAAGTGTTTCAATGATGCTATAGGGAAGAGAGAGGGAAAGAGAAAGAAAGGGGTCAAGGGGGTTTGTGAGTTTGAAAGCAAGAGGAATCGGTTAGGGTCTTTGATCTTTGTTCTGATTTTTTTTGTTTTGATTGGTTGCTGATTGGCTCTAGCTTGTAGGGTTTTGATATTTTGCGGAAAAGAAACGGATGAGATGATTGAGATGAGGAATTTGAGAAGTGGGAAAAGGGGATAACTACGTTTAGTGTTTCACACTCAAAAAAAAAAAAAATTCATCAAGAGCTTCACACTGCCACCTAATTTAAAATGGCTTCACCAATTTCACAAAAGAGTTTTTCATTGAGAAAAACTAAAAATTTTCATTCATCAATAATTCAATGATTACAACTTATTGACTCTTGTCCTTTTGTAGGCTTACAAGACTGAACACTTTCTTCACATAGTCGATATGAGACTAAAAAGAGAAACATAAAGTCAGAAACAATGAGAAACACATACTCGACTAAAATAAATAAAATACAGAATCCAAACAAAAATAGGTCGATCTATGGCACTCCATGTGTGCTGGATGTCCGCATCATTGTCAATGAGATCTGACTCAGTGGTATAATGGAGGAGATGGGTTGAAAACGAATGAACCTAGCCTTAAGACCAGCTAAGGCATTTTACAAAAAAAAATAATAATAATTAATAAAATAATAAAAAAGAAGAACACGCATATTTTAACCTGCCCAAACACACTTGGATTGAATTTCCCAACCGGCCACTTCCAGGTCTCGGTAGAAATTGAAACTGAAAGAAATTAACAACTATAGGCCTGTTTGGTTGTCGTAATTGGCCGTAATTCGTAAGCCATAATTAGTAAAGTCTTTTACAGTTGTAAATGAGTTACATGCATGTAAGCTTTATGGTGTTTGGTTGGTAATATAAAGTTGTAAGTGGAAAAGTGTATTGTGTTTTACGATTTGGTTGTCGTAATGTGTAAGTCGTAAGTGAAAAAGTTGACCACAAAATTAACTATTTGGTGATTTAAAAAGTTTTAATATTACAAATAAATATTAAAAATGCTAAATATTAAAAAATTTAATATTAACATAAAAAATAATACAAATTTGCATGACTACAAAATTAACTGTAACTGGGCTGTAAGTGAGTGGTAATTGGGTTGCAAGTGAGTGATAATTGGATTGTGTAAGCCTTTTACGAATTACGGTCCAAACAAACGTCGTAGTTATAACTGGGTTGTAAGTCATTTACGATTTACGGATTTTTACGCGAAACAAACGGCCCATATATACGTAGTAGCTAAGCTCCAACCGCAACATGCGTGCATACGGCGTACCGCATGTCGCAGACAAAATCGTATTCTGCGAGCCTACATGCGTGCATGCACAAACTCAGCTCTCCCGCAGTCTGCTTCTGCCACGTGGATGATAGCAATGCGTTTTGCTCATGTGATCAAAATAAATATAACGGTAGGGTACACAGTACACGCTTTTCTTCCCGAGCTCGCTTCACGCGATCTGTTACGTGCCGGCTTTCCTCACTCCTCCGAAATTTTGTTCCTTTCTTGGCCACCGTGCTCCGACCCGTCTCTTCTTCCATGTGCCGACTCTTCCGCTCGCTGCACTTGGACGGAAAAGAGATCCCCCGTGGCTCTTTTCTTTTCCTGTTCAGATCTTGTTCCTCTTGGGCCGCACCTACTCAAGGAAGTGAGCTGGAGTGAGAAAGTAGGTAAGTGTCATTTCTCACTTCTGTTGTCCATTCAAAGGTTAGAAAAATAAACTTTTTCTTTTTTCTTTGCCTTCTTACACAATCATTCCCTCACTTTTCAGAGTGTTACAGTTAATTTTGTGGTCATGTAAATCTCGTTTGTAATAAATTGCAACTCAAAGAGTTAATCTTGTGATGATGTAAATCTCACTCATACTTTAATTACACTCTAATTTTTTTATAATTAATTTTTATTTTAATATTATTATACGTTCTGTGGTTAACTTTTTCACTTCTACTTTCACGTTACTAACTAAACACTAAAAAAATACAATATAATTTTTCACTTCTGTTCCCAACTACCAACCAAGCACCGGTACACACAAATTCATATTTATTTAAAAAAAAAAAAAAAGAAAAACTTACTCCCTACTTCCTCACTTCCACCCACTTCATTGAATAGTCCGCATTAATATTGCAATTACTTGTTATTTTATAAACAGTTGGGATTGAAGTAGTAGGATGAATTAGTTAAATAAACTAATTATGCAGAGAATTTTATTATATTTTTTGTTCTGCATCTTGTTCGTGAATTACATCATATATTCTAATTTTTTTTTTTGTTTTAAATCCAACGTGAAAATCTTATTATAAAAATATTTTTTCTCTTCTGATAAGTCGTGGTTCAAATTCCTCATATTTGATTGATCAAAATTTTCGAGGTAAAATTTGTAGGACGGCGCTAATGTGTGTTACATAACCCTGCAACGTTCCGTCGCCGGAATTCCGTCAGTGTCGGTGGTCTGCTCCAGTCGGCCACAAACCGACGGTGGCGCTACAGTCCACCCTCTCATCGGAGCTCCCAGATCCCTCCACGTGTCCGTATCCGACCGTCCCCTACGCTTGCGTACACCTCCGAACTCCTCCCCGATTCTTGATCCCCCAAAATTCTTCTCTCTCTCTCTCTCTCTCTCTCTCTCTCTCTTCCTTCTTCTGTCAAGAATCCCTCTGAATAAAGCAATCACTTTTTCATATTTTTCACCCGCATCTCTCAATTCCAATTTCAGTTCAGTTCAATGGAGGTTTGCTGCTGCTCCTCTTCTTCGTCGGCATCTACAATACTGACAGCCACCACCGTCGGCAGGCCGAGGAACCTCTTCTCTCTCCCCGTCTCCACGGCCGCCAGGTGCAACTCCTCCTCCAATGGCCACGTAAGACGAATCCAACTCCATCGCCCCTACTCCAATCCCTTAACCCTAACTCGCGACCCAAACCCCAGCTTCAAGAGAAGGAGAAGAGCGCTCTCGATCTCCGCCGTCTTCGAGCGGTTCACCGAGAGAGCGATCAAAGCCGTGGTCTTTTCGCAGAGGGAGGCGCGGGCGCTGGGAAAGGACATGGTTTTCACGCAGCACCTGCTGCTGGGGCTCGTCGCCGAGGACCGGTCAAAAGGTGGGTTTCTTGGGACGGGGATCACCATCGAGAGGGCGAGGGAGGCGGTGAAGAAGATCTGGAGCGAGGAAGGGAGCGAGGCGGGGCCCGTCAAGGGGAAGGGCGGGTCGGCCACCGACGTGCCGTTCTCAATCAGTAGCAAGAGGGTGTTTGAGGCGGCGGTCGAGTTCTCGAGGAACATGGGGTGTAATTTCATCGCACCGGAGCACATTGCCATCGGGCTTTTCACCGTGGACGATGGCAGCGCGGGGCAAGTCCTCAAGAGGTAGATTTTGGATCACTTGATTGATTGAATTGATTGATTGCAGTATAGTTATCATGATGTTCATGATTGGGCATTGTTATAATTGGATTAAAGATCAGATAATTCCATTTAGGTTTAAATTTGTTAATTTGGGTGTTTAGTTTAGTTGTACGTGGTGTTGATGCAAATACAATTGTCAATTGTTATTTGTTTAGCTGCAAATTATAGACAAACCACCACCTTCCATGCTGTAAGAGATGTTGCAGCAGCTCCACTTACAGCCAACCAAAAAATTGGAAATTGTTTAAGACCAAAATAGATGAATTGGGATTTTGTTTTTATGGAAGTATAAGGATTGCAAGTAGGTACACCTAAGTTTAAGCTTGTACAATTGAAGATCAAACCTCCAATATTGTGATTTTGGAATGTGAAACATAATTTGAAAATCTTTTGTCTTTTGGAGTTGTTATTTTCCTCTAAATTTACTAATGGAACTAACTAGTTGATGTGGCTGTAGATTGGGAGCTGATGTCAATTTCTTAGCAACGATCGCACTTTCTAGACTTCAAGGAGAACTGGCGAAGGATGGCAGAGATTCATCAAAGATATCTCAAAAGATGAGGGAAAAGTCTCCTACTGGAAAGTCTGGACTTGTAAAGTACTCAGAAAAGACAAAAGGTTGTTCAACTGTTCATTTCTAATTTTTCTCCTCAAAGTATTATGCAGATTAATACTTAAATTGTCTTCTTAACAAAAAAAATAAAGAAAATAAAGAAAACTTAAATTATCTCAATCCGTTCTCAGATAAAAGTGTGTTGGCTCAATTCTGTGTGGACTTAACTGCTCGCGCTAGTAAAGGACTCATTGATCCTGTGATTGGTCGGGATACAGAGGTTCAGAGAATTGTTCAGATTATATGCCGAAGAACCAAGAATAACCCGATTCTTTTGGGTGAACCAGGAGTTGGGAAAACAGCAATCGCTGAAGGGTTGGCCCTTCGCATTGCCAATGGAGATATCCCCATCTTTCTTGTGGTATATTTCATGGTGTTTTTAAGCTATGCTTTCATTGACATTACAATTCTAATAGTAACCAAACCTTTTTATGCCTATGTTTTTACACAGGCAAAGCGTATAATGTCCCTCGATATAGGTTTGCTCATGGCAGGTGCAAAGGAGAGAGGAGAGTTGGAAGCAAGGGTTACTGGATTGATCAGTGAAGTGCGGAAGCAGGTAACTTGCCCAAATGTTTTTTAGATTTGGCTCACCATGGGACCCTTTTCTTGTCAATTTTAACTTGTCATTGCAAATGCAGGTGATGTTATTTTGTTTATCGACGAAGTTCACACTCTTGTTGGGTCTGGCACGGTTGGAAGGGGAAACAAGGGATCTGGTCTTGATATTTCTAACTTATTGAAGCCAGCCCTTGGTAGAGGTGAATTACAGGTAATGCTCTAATTTTTGGTTGCTGTTGCAATGCAAGATTCCCTATTATGTATAAACCTGAAGACTTGACATTTGGTTGTTTCAAAACTCTCCTGTTGTTTACTAATTTTCTGTCATTCTTTGCTAAAGATCTATACGAATTTCCTAATTCCTTTAGCTTATGAGTACATGTGAACTGCATCAGCAATGACTGTTTTGTTTGATACAATCCTTGAAGTAGTGCATGTGGTGAAGAAAATAATGTGAAAATATAAATCAGAACATTAATACAGAAGTCAATGGGTGAGGTTTTCTGCTTATACTTGCTACAGACCAACAATCACATCATGCACACAACATGATAGTCCATTAAATCAATGTTAGTATATGACAAACAGAGTAGAACTATGGAAATGCAAAAGTCGGTTTGAAATTCTAGATACAGAGTTCAGGATTAGTAAGTATGGAATTTTCACACATAAAGATCAGAATAGTAAATGTAGGGGAAATTTATACCCAGACAAATAATCCATTCAAGTTGCATGAGCCCCATTTTCAGTCTGCCTGAAGTTTTATTCACTTGGTGAATTGTCTCTAGACAATTGGAAGATTTTGAAAGTTTTCATTCTAATCAACTGGAATATCAAAACCCCATGGGTTGAATATTGCTGATACAGCAAGCTGATTTTTTTTTTTTTTTTTTTGGTTTGGGGGTTGGAGGGTTGGGGGGGGCTTCTACACTGTGTTCGTCAGTTGTTAGGACAGATATGAGCAACCAGCTTTCTCCCCCTTTTATCTACTTAGTCTTAGTCACTCAGGATTTTCCTTCTTTACATTTAGTGAAGATGGCAAAACACCTCAAAAAATCTAACAGAAGAAAGTAATAAAAACTAGCAAAATGTTCTGATCTGATCACGGATGCTTTACGTGATGCTACTGTAGACACTGAGATATATCACAAGTCACTGTTGATTACAGTGATGCATATCCAGCTTCTAACATTATGATATATTATTTGTTAGGCTAACATGATGTCGCGATTTATGCTTTCACTGATTCTTGCCTTTTTTATTCTGAGCCATATCCTAGGACGTACAAATTCCCCTTTTAATTGTCTTTTAGCTTATTTTCTTTTATTGTAATTTCATCTTTTCCTTTCAACTTATGAGTGATTACCTCTCTCTCTCTCTCTCTCTCTCTCTCTCTCTCCTCTCTCTCTCTCTCTCTGTGTGTGTGTGTGTGTGTTCACACTCATGCATGTTTCATGTATATGTCTTTTTGTATTTGTTTTTGAGTTATTTCTCATATTGAATCTATGATCTTGACAGTGCATTGCATCTACAACCGTAGATGAGCATAGGACACATTTCGAAAAGGACAAAGCATTAGCTCGTCGTTTCCAACCAGTATTGATAGAAGAACCTAGTCAGGTATTTCGACTTTTGGGTTTTACAACCTTTCTAACGTCTTCCATCTGCAGGTCATCAATCATTTAGTTTAATTCTTTATAGGAAGATGCTGTAAAGATTTGATGGGTCTACGGGAGAGATATGAAACTCATCATAGGTGCAGATTCACTTTGGAGGCCCTAAATGCTGCTGTATATCTCTCAGCAAGATATATTCCTGATAGACATCTTCCTGATAAAGCTATAGATCTTATTGACGAAGCTGGTAGCAGAGCTCGTATGGATGCATTTAAGAGGAAGAAGGAACAACAAACCTCTGTACTCACGAAGTCACCGGATGAGTACTGGCAAGAGATAAGAGCTGTGCAGGCAATGCATGAAGTGGTAATTGCTTATTTAGTATTTATCCTGTGGATAATTAGTCCAATCTTCATATCAAAGTAGTTAAAGTATAGAGTTTGCTTCTCTATCTAGGTACTGGCAAATAAGTTGAAGTATCCTCCAGATCACAGCAGCATGGAAAGTCTTGGTGATGCTGAAGCAGTGAATGACGTTAACACATCCCAATCATCTGTTCCTTCATTATCAGATGATGACGAGTACGATATCTGACCTGTCACATAGTAAAATCCGCTGCTATTATTCGCTTTCTAATTTGTTTTGGACTTATTATTTGTTAAACTATGCTTCTTTACAGACCTGTTGTTGTTGGACCAGAAGGAATTGCAACAATTGCTTCACTGTGGTCAGGAATCCCAGTTCAGCAGCTAACAGCAGATGAAAGAAAACTTCTAGTTGGTTTAGATGAGGAACTTAGAAAACGTGTCATTGGCCAAGATGATGCTGTCAGTGCCATAGCTCGAGCTGTAAAAAGATCACGTGTTGGGCTGAAGGATCCGGGCAGGCCTATTGCAGCAATGCTCTTTTGTGGTCCGACTGGAGTTGGTAAAACGGAGCTTACAAAAGCTCTGGCAGCAACCTACTTTGGATCGGTAAATTCATGTTAACTCACGTGCATGCACACACAAAAGTATAAAACCTCATCCTAAAAATATATACTCAACTTGTATAAGTCCAAATTTAGGATCACCTTTTTGTGATATTTTCACCATTTACATACATCCATATCAATTGAGAAGACCTTTTGAGACATATTTTCACCATTTACATGTTAAAGGTGCTTCAATTTAACTCTCAGTGCTGCCTTTCGTCAGAATTTTCCCCCTTAATTTTCAATTTAATGGAGCTTCTTTCTGCATTAAATTCTGATGGTGCCTGATAGTTTTATATGCAGTAAAATCAACATCTTGATTGAAACTGTTAGTTCATGGAAAAATTCTTCTCAAATGAAGTTGTAGAATGCTTATTGATATTATCTAAAATTCCACATAATTTAGATGACTGTGATCTTCATCTTTTTAGAAAAATTATTGAATCTCGAATTCCATCTATTTTTACCTCGAAAAGTTGGTTTTCGAGCTTGTCATTCTAAGTTAGAAATTGACATCGGCTTACGAATAATTTTCTGTCCGGATGTCACCCAAAGTTTAAGTCAAATATCTCATTGTTTCATTTTGTCTATTCCTGTGCTTTTTATGTGTTTATGGGTCTTCATCAATGGCATTTGCACTTTCTGTCTGTTGCATATTCTTTCACTCATGTTAGAGATTCATGTAATTGATCTTTCTTCATACTGAATGGATATAAACAAAAGCTAATGCTAGATCACATTGATGTTACAGGAGGCTGCCATGCTACGTTTGGATATGAGTGAATACATGGAGCGGCATACTGTGAGCAAGTTGATAGGATCTCCTCCAGGGTACGTAGGCTATGGAGAGGGTGGTACATTAACAGAAGCTGTCAGGAGAAAACCATTCACAGTGATTTTACTTGATGAAATAGAGAAAGCTCATCCTGATATTTTTAATATCCTACTCCAAGTATTTGAAGATGGACATCTCACTGATTCTCAGGTGAGTTTTAGTTTTACTTCTATGCAAATAACAATAGAGCATTGCTGAGCTTTACATGGCATTTTTGAGTCCCTAGCTCTTATTTTCTCATACAAGTTAAAGTTCCTCAATTCATGTAAAAATGCAGGTGATTCCAATTTTCCTCCTTTTTTAGTATTTTCATGACCCTTGCTTTAGTATTTGGCACGTGCTTCGGGCATATTTAGAAAAGGTTACATTAACCGGAGAAAAGTCAAAAACAACCATGGCCCCATCAACATATGATAAAAGTTGGAGTGTGTGCGGTACACGTGCAAGAGAAAGGTAGCCAGATGCACATACTACTGCTGGTTGCAATGTCAATCGTAGAGATATTATGGCGGGATTTGGATATTATCCGAATTAAGACAATATCATACAAATACTATTTTCATATGGATCCGTTGGATATTGAGAGATTTGGATAGCGCATGATATTTTCGGATTCGGATTCGGATATGATTACACTCATACATATTGCACACTTATTTCATGTTTGTATGAGATTGGATCCTAAGGATTCTAGTCCTGAATTCCACTTTTCTAATGGCTTTGAGAAACCCAGAGGACCATGTTTGGCTGTCAAATTTTAACTAAAATCCTAAGAATATCAATCCAAAAATTGGCTAAATCTGTTGGATTAGGAAAGGGAGGTCCAGACCTTTTTGTAATCCAAAGGATCTCTCTTGGCTAAAGAACCGCTTTCTTAACAAAATTGATGAGTGTAAGGTGGAGTAAATGTGGTAAAAAAGCTCTTCGGATTGTAATCCAAAGGCTTTCCACAGTTCAGAAAACAGGAAAACAGGTACAATCTGATGGATTTTCAACCAAAATGCAATGGGTTTCTTCCCATTGTCATTATCATAGACAATAGTATCCTTTTCTCCACTAAAATTGGGTCAGCTATGTATTGTATCCTTATTTGGAAGGTTTTAAGTAAAAATTGATATAAGTTTTATGATTGGCGCCTTTGCTGTTAGTTAGTTCCATGCTGTTGGCGAGGGTGTATGATCTGGTATGGATTTCCATAGACCGAGAGCACCTGTTGGCAGGTAATCAAGCCAACCTTCTCGTAATCCAATGTGAGCTTAATTGCTCATATAGTTCCTGGTTCCGGCACACAGTTGCTGTCACTGGCTCACCAATATTATTGCTGAATTCGAGTCGTGTTTAAATTGAAATATTTGGTGCACCTGTTTTACTATGTATGAGTTTTGCTTCCTCTGACGTGTGTAAAGTGTATATATATTGACAACATACACAATAGACAGGCATATTACAACCATGGAGTTCTTTTTTCAAATGTATGTTAATTCAAATATAAAGAAGGCATGAGCATTGATGTCGCTTGGTGTTTATTTAGGTTCTGAGAGTTAATCGTGCTCTTGTATCTAACAGTCATGATTACAAGTTAATGGTGGTTTCTTTTCTTTTTCTTTTTTTTTTGTGCCATGTACCCTTGCCCACATTTCCCTCTCACATATAACTGTGCTGAACAGGGGCGAAGGGTTTCATTCAAAAATACATTGATTGTCATGACATCAAATGTGGGCTCTAGTGCAATTTCTAAGGCAGACGGAGCGTAGGTTTTTTGATCGGAGATGACACTGAGTCAAGCTCTTATGATGCAATGAAAGCGCTTGTAACAGAGGAGTTGAAGGCATATTTTCGACCTGAGCTACTCAACAGGATAGATGAGGTGGTCGTATTCCGTCCTCTCGAGAAGGCCAGGTTTGTTATACCTAACTAGACCCAAGACATATTCTGTTGTGGGGTTCTCTCATTATCCATGCTATCTTACATTATCTTGATTCTTTTGTTTCAGATGCTGGAGATTTTGTGCATAATGCTGCAAGAAGTAAAGGGTAGACTATTATCCCTTGGAATAGGCCTCAAAGTGTCCGATAAAATCATGGATATGGTATGTGAACAAGGTTATGACAGGAGCTATGGTGCCAGACCACTGAGGAGGGCAGTCACCCATCTTGTTGAGGATGTCATAAGTGAAGCAATTCTTTCAGGATATCACAAGCCAGGTGACACTCTGTTGGTTGATGTGAATGATTCTGGCAGCCCTTTTGTGAGTCATGTAGATGACCAGGCAATCCAATTATCGGACGCAGCACCAACATTATAGGATAGCTGCAGAAAATGTTGTATTATTCTTTCACTGAATAAGGTCAAGAAATTCTTTTTGTATATATATGCAGGTTAACATAAATTGTATATATTTATACATAAATTAAATAGAAGATGTTTCTTCATTATTGCATGTCACACTGACATTTATCACAATCTAGTCTCTCTCTAGCATAATGGCATGCTCATAATCAATATTTCCCCTCTATTGTGATAGACCCTGATAGAAGAGTATTTCATAGCGAAAACGAACAGAATTGCAGCTGCATTACATGATGTATGGATATTATATGCTATTGTCATCTACATCTGTCTTTCTTCTACTTCTCTTGTATGGCTTTCTTGTATTTTAGCCCTTCTCAATATCCAGAAAAAGAATGATTTCAAAGCAAAAATGATCATCTGTTACAATGGAGAACTATCGGATTTTTTTTTATTATTATTACAAACTCTTTCTTTCCACTAATATGCATCACTTCCAGTTACATATCCACAAAAAAGGGTACCTCACTATAACACATTTCCTATGAGAGAGTATGAAACAAACATCAAATTCTAAGATCCTGCGAACTCAAATTATTATTTTCAAAATCAAGAGCTTTCTTTGTAAGTTTATGGGATAATAATATAAAGACAGTTATTGGATTTACAAGGGTTAGTGGAACTGTCTCTTCAATTTTCCTTCTTTAATTTGCTAAAGAGAACAAATCTCATCTTAATATCTATTTTCTGAAGAAAATGTAACATGTTTGAGCCATCTTCCAAGCAATGTCACATTCTCGGAAATAAGTTCGCCATAGCTAACACCAAAATCCAACCTTTTTCCAACAACTCCAAATTCATTTCAAGAAACTAGCCACAATTTTTAAGCAGCTCAAAAGTTTAATGCATTCATTCAGATTGGAACATCTTTATTCTCTCAGATTAGCATGTTACACAGTCGATGTGATGACAAAGCCAAGCAGTCTATAAATATTAACACTGAGAACAAGTTCCATGGAAATTGCATGCCCACAACAGCCAGGAAAAAGTGCAAATCTCATTGGCTACAATTTTAATCTCCAATACAGGAAAGAGAACCATAGAACCAAGGCTCAATTTAAAAGTTAGCCAGGTAAAAATCTGTTTACATCACAAAGGAACTGCAGTTCCAGGTTGCATTTTGTTGAATATCAGATATTGAACGTGTTGCTAACCGATTTGCCAAACTATTGGGAGATGCAAGCTAAGCCAGTAGCATTACTACACACTTGGATCACATACAGTACATACTGATGCTAGCTAAACAAGTACAGCAGACAAAATTGTTTTGCCAGTGATTTCAGGATTCTACGAGAAGGTGCCCCATCCTTCGCTGCATTGTGCTTGAGAGAAAACAATAGCCACCCAACAGTTGGAAGAAACAAATCTCCTGTTGTGGGCGGAAAGAATCATTAATCATGCTGCCGGAGGGAACCCTTATTGTCCTCTAAAAATAATACAACATGAATAGGGATGATCATCTAGGACCCTTGTGCAATTTAAAGCCAAAACCCGAGGCACATAATTTTCAGCTGGCTTTGTTGGTTTTGAAGAAGGATATGTCATCAAGTAGAGATGAGGGAATGTTGTCCCAATGTAAGAGCCATCCATATCTGAATAAAATGTCAGAGAGAAAACAAGTGGTATTGCTTTTTTATGTAATCAAAGAAATCTGTGTCAGCTAAAATATCAAGCAATACAGAAAAACATAGTAAGACCAAGTAAAGGGTTTGTCATGGTTTATTCGATTTCTATCCAGCATGAACCAACAAACAAGAGATAATATGTTTCAACCCTGTCAACTGCTATTGTACACATAGGTGGTAATCCTTGATGCTCTTCATGTGGACATCTTTATATAATTAATTTAAGAGAGCCTTAAGCCTTGTGGCATGTATACTACCCACATACAAAGTTTCAAATAGCAAAACTATAACTTGCTCCTGTTCCCGTTATGACATCAACTATCATTATGTTTAAATAGGCAAGTAAGAAAGATAAAATATAAAGAAAACATGTAGAAGTTGACGGTGGAGGATGATGGACTAAGACGGGAAATAAGTAATGAAGCTCCAAAGCCTATATGCCTAGATTCGTCTCAGAGATGGAAGTAATCAAGAACAACTATTCTTGGTTTAGACATTTCCTGCGCGCAAGAGATTTCTTGATGTTTGCTCCCTGGTTGCAGGAGTTAATTGTTTGACCATAAAATATGGATGTAGATACCGGCCAACTAGCTGGTAAGTCTATGGCAAGACCAAACTTCCATAGTTTTCATGGCTATAATTTGCAGCTCATGATGAGAGAAGATCAGGCAAACTACCTCACAGAATAATCTTTGTCGACAGTGATACAGAAAATGTCAAATTTGCCCTGTACTCCACTGCCTACATAACTTTAATATGGATAGGGTAACAAAGAGGAGGATAACAATGGTGCTCATTCCCTAGTGGCCATGTCATCTCAATATTGGCTATTAAACTAGGGATGTAAAAGAATAAGCAAATAGAGGAAATGGACTCAAGCTAGGTTTGGTGAGAAGAAATGGGTGAAGCAAGGTTAGGTGAGGAGAGAAAATGATCTCAAGCAAGGTTTGGTGAGGAGAGGAAATGGACTCAAGAAGGTTTGATGAGAAAATTGGGAAGTTGAGTTCTCTGATCAAGTATAATTTGGAAAGGAAGAGAGTTTCGGTATGGCTTGAAGGACAATAAAGAACAAGGGAATTAGCTTTGAAGTAACTGGATTTGGGGAGAAAGGGAGGAAATAACCATGTGTGTCCTATGGTAACTTGAATGAGACTAAACTCTTCAGAAAAAGCATGACTAATTATGGAAAACAAGACAAGGCTTCAATATCTTTGTGTATGTTCAATAGTGCAACGGATTTGAAATACACTTGTAAAACAAGTGAATAACATCATGTCTTTTCCAATAAAAATAACAGTTGTACCAAAGCATATAAACATGTTTTCATCATAAATATTGGGTCATGTTAACAACATAAACATGTTTTCATGCAAGGAAATAGTCCCTGTTCAGATCCATATGGTACTCCTTGGCTCTTGTAAAGAGCAATAATGATGAGGACATCACGCAGTTCTTTACAGTTCTTTATCTTGTCATGCCTTAGCTTATTCAGGGGATTTAGTATTTTGTTTCAGCTTTATTTGAGTAGGTGTTTTAGCTTTATTTGTGTTCCTTTGTGGGCGTTTAATACCACATCGGTTATTTCCCAGTAGTCCTCTTTTGTAAAGCCTATATAAGACCCCTAAACTATTGTATTGGGAAAATTATTGAATGATTAAAACTTTTCCTCAAATTATTTGGCTTAATTCTTGAGTTTATTTGCTCTCGAGTTTTGGGGTGAGAAGCCCGCGTAAGGGGTGGAAACCCAAAATCTTATCCTATTCTCAATTTAAATTTTGGTTACGATTTGAAGGTGATTGCGATCCAGGTGGTTTTACATCATTTTGGTATCAGAGCACTAGTTTTCAATCCCCTTAAAATATTGTCTTTTTTTCAAATTTTTCTTCCAATCTCCAAACCCTAGATCTATATTCCAGATCCATTCAAAAAAAAAAAAAAAGATTTCACTGTTTCAAAAAAAAAAACAGTGAAAATCTCATCGAAAATCCCACGCTACACTGTTCATCGTCATCACGCCTTCAACCATCCAAATTCCGCCGCCGCCGACAGCCACGCCCTCCGCCGCCATCATCGCCAGGACGCCGCCGCCGTTTCGCCGCTGCCCTCTCCCTCCGCATCATCTTCATCAGCTAGACTTCGCTGACACCATCGTCGCGAGCTTCGACCTTATCTTCGACGAGATCCAATCGTCACGCGCCATCTCTGCTGGTGCTCCGCCGCCATCTGAGGGAAGCTGGCGACCTAACTTTGAGCAGGGGAGAGAGGAGAGCAGTTGGGTATGAGAGATCGAGTTCGATTCTACAAATCCACTCCAACAGACCTCGTCGTCGTTCCTCTTCGCCACTGCGACCTCACCAGGTTGACGCCGACGAGGCCTCCTCGCTTCCTTTGCCGTCGACTTTCTCAGGCAGCAAAATCACCTACAAGCTTCACCACCACTGCTCCTCAGTCGCCGCCATCTCCTCCGCCCTCCTATGCCGTCAGAGCCCTCATCGAAGCCCTCTGAAGACTTCATCGAGCTATTGGCAACTTCCCTGTTGACATCGGTTCCTTTCCGACCAATCGTTATCTTCGAGAAGTCCCCAGAGCATCTCCTCCGACCGATCCCACCTGAGCTCCACCAAGATCACCGTCATCGCCACCGCCATCCGCCCTTGATCCAAGTCGCCGTCGCCGCTGCTCCGCCTTTTCCCAAGCTCCTCTGATCGCGCCCACTCGGCGTCGCCAGGTCCCCACCGCCGCCGCCGCTGTTGAGGACGCCTCCGAGCCCTAGCTCGAGGTCGATCGACAAGGGACAGGGTTGGGTTCTCCTTTAAAACCCAACCGGATTCTTATTGGGCTTGGGTTCAGATCCTTAAGTGGTTGGGCCGGATCCAAACCCAACTGACCCATTTTAAACCCGTTTGGGTTTTTAAGAGAATTCATAGCGGGTTGCGGGTCCGGGTTTAGACGGGTTGAGTGATTAAAACCTGAACCCGACCCGATCCACTTAAGTGACGTCACTGCTGACGTCGGCAATCAGGTTATTTCACTGAGTTGACTCAGTCCAGACCATTCCTGACTCAGTCTAGAATCGCAGCATCACTTCAGACGGTCGTTCAGAGCTCGTTTCAAATCCAAATCGAGCCGTTTTCGAGGCAGTGAATTCGTGACAACCAGTACTACGCTCCTACAGCAGTCACAATCTGGTTCAAGCTCCGATCGTCTTCGAGATTCAACTCAGTAGATCAGCGCACCACAGTTCACAGCTTGTTTCTGCCCCGATTCGGGCCCGATTTGCGCCATTCTCGAGGCATCCAGCTTCCACTTCTTATCACCGCTGTCCAAGAGTCTTGCGGGCAATCTCAACTCTTCAGTGTGAGTATTTCTCTGAGGAATCTTCGAGAACTTTTGCGTTTTGGCGTGAACGACTCCCCCTCAGGTGATATCACAACTTGACCTATTCGTTAACTGTTAGATTATTTGCAACTACTATATGGATTGCTATAATTTGTTGATTGAAATGCTATTTGCTTCGATCTAGTGGTTGCATCTTTTCATCATTTTAGGAATGCATTTTTTATTTACATTTTAGGCTTAAACTTTAGGGTATTTTTTGTTTAGTGCATACATATAGTTTAATTGACTCTAAGGCTCCCCACTGCATCTGCTTGCTTGCTTGAGTCATCATGACTAATCAGCATTATAGGGACTCCCACTTAGACCAGCTACATAATCTCCATCAGGGTCATATGTCCGTTCATGAGTACATTACCATATTTAAGGACTTAACCCATCGTAGTGAAGTGAGAGAGCACCCTTCTGAGACTCTAACTAGGTTTATTTGGGGTTTACGGCCTAAAATAAAACGTGCTATGATTACTGGCCCCTATGACTTAGACACTGTTGAAGATGCCTTTGATGTTGCACTAAAACTGGACTTGACTTTCAAAACGCTAGTCAATGCCAAGGTCAGATGTTCTAAATGTGAGGGCTATGGACATTATAATTATCAGTGCCCCTCAGAGAGTCAACATCTTAGAACTGTGCCCACTGATGAAGTTGACGATTCGGAGGCTGTTAAGGATGACCAAGTTTCTTCTAAAACTCTTAATATAATTGAAGACATAGCAGTTGATTCTGTCACACAGATTAGTGATGAAATTCATCTGTCTTCTGATAGTGCCAATGATGACGTGGACGAGACAGTTGAGCCTAATATACCCACTGTGCCTAATCAGCCATTCGAGTCTCCTTGTGTTGAACCTAGTTTTATGGTTATTCCAATCAATTCATCTTTTAAGGAGTCACCTGAATTTCTTGCCAAGGTCCAACAAATGGTTTCTAATACTTCTTTTTCGGGTTGTTTAGAGTTTGTGTCCGAGTCCCGTGTACCTCCATCGTTAGATTTGTGTCCTAGGCATATTATATCTCTCATTCTCCCATCGTTAGAAGTTATGCTTAGAATACCTGCTTTGCATCTGCCTGTTGCATATATTGATGACATCACTAGACCGATAGCAAATTGCAATGATACTCATAAATTTGCTGCATACCCATATAGTATTTTGCAGGAATTTGCAGTTAATAATAGAGTGATGGTTACGAGTCACTCTGAGGCCACGAGAAAGTTACACGCTTGGCGTAAAGATTTCGAAATGACTCTGAAGAGGATTGCGTACATTGCTTACAAGTTGGATAGCCCGTGGGATCCTGGTATCAGCTCCGTCTTCAGCCAGGATGATGCGCCTCGCTCTACTCTCGGTGCCTTGATCGTGCTACTATCTTCCACAACCGATCTGTCAGGGAGACCAGCTCCTCCTCCGCCACCATGGTCTCGACATGATGTACTCATGTTGCTGCCACGACCACCACCTTGGCCCGATTGAGATGCTTCGTGAGGATAGTCCTCACTCGACAGGGTCGGGTTTCTCCCACCCTGAGGGAATTGATGAGGACATCACGCAGTTCTTTACAGTTCTTTATCTTCTCATGCCTTAGCTTATTCAGGGGATTTAGTATTTTGTTTCAGCTTTATTTGAGTAGGTGTTTTAGCTTTATTTGTGTTCCTTTGTGGGCGTTTAGTACCACATCGGTTATTTCCCAGTAGTCCTCTTTTGTAAAGCCTATATAAGGCCCCTTAAACTATTGTATTGGGAAAATTATTGAATGATTAAAACTTTTCCTCAAATTATTTGGCTTAATTCTTGAGTTTATTTGCTCTCGAGTTTTGGGGTGAGAAGCCCGCGTAAGGGGTGGAAACCCAAAATCTTATCCTATTCTCAATTTAAATTTTGGTTACGATTTGAAGATAATTGCGATCCAGGTGGTTTTACATCAAATAATCAATAAACAAAACTCATTCAGATGTAACCCCAAGTATTAGAGAAAACATGGCCCAGAAACCAAAATTATAGTGTCAAGATTTTTTTAAAAAAATGCACCATACATCTGAAAGGGAAAAAAAAAAAGTTCCCTTTTTTATTCCTCATGTACCATGTTTGTTATGACCTAAACAAATTGATGCTTTATCAATATGATTGTCTTTCGCATGAACAATAAATACAATAACTCATGCATTCATGTTCACAAAAGAAACTAACTAGTCACGTGTGTGTGTGTGTGTGTGTGTGTGTGTGTGTAAGCTTAGAAAGATCCAGATGTATTAAATAGAAGGATACTGCTCTGATACTTGCATCTTGGGAATAGAGATCTTCACATTTGGGACAGTAGATCTTCACAGAACCATTGCGGGGGATATCTGATGGACCCACTGGCAAACATGGCTGGCCCCCACAAAAAACTCGAGGGCAGCGCCCAAAATCTGCTCTCTTGTACTTCTCATGCTAAATCATTAGCCAAAAAAGAGAAATTATATATACAAGATAAACTCAAATGCACTTAACAAGTCAACATTAATGGAAAAACTTTACCATTGCATTCAATCCTTTGCTAGTTATGATATAACGTGCATGTATAAGACCATACAACAACTCTGCAGCAGACTCAATTTCATTTTGTTCGTCACCATCAACCTCACCTAAAAATTTTTAAGGAAATACTTGTGGTTGTTAATTGAAAGAAGCGCTACTCCAACATCTCGCCAGAGTAAATAAATAAGCAGGCAAACACATGTTGTGCAATTAAAAGAAACTCCCCATTCTTAGTGCAAAAAATAGTTGACCAGGTATAAGTTTCGAAAAGATGGATAGATCTGCGAAAATGTGAAATCTAGGAAAGAATTAGTTTTGGAACTACCACTTAATGAATCATTGTCCAAAATCATGTCCAATGCATAGTCATAAAAGGGAACCTGTCCCTGGAGACCACATAAATTGAAGTCATCTTGTATGTAGTCCTCATCAACTTCACACAGGAGCTCATTTCCTCGCAACCCACAAAACCAAGAGATCCATGATGAATCATCTCCCTCAGAGGTGCTTAGATCTGTTTCCTCACTCCCAGTATCAGAGATATCTGAACACATGCAGAAGTTGTAGACAGAATCAAAGTCAGAAACACGAGTGGATGAAAAAACAATCTTCCAAAGATATAAAATGCATAAAGGGGAGCATTTTTAAGAATTGGTTACAAAATTACCGACTGCCATAACATATTAAGCTGAAATTTGAAGACCCAAGAGATCAGCATCTGAAAAATTAACATCCCAGGAATGCTTGTAATTATAACTTTAACTTATTTTACTTATTTTTATTTTTCTTGGCTATCTATAGACAACAGAATCTGGGGAATAATAGGCTTTCTGTAATTGTAGAGAACCAATGAAGATAATACTTCCAGGATAAAAATAATCAACGTACAAAATACACTGATTAAACTTTTTCTTGAATTATTCAGGTCTTAGAAGTTATAAACCCATAATCATTGAAACTTAGTTACGGATAGTGTTGAAAAGCAGCTAGCAGTCACATAGCAGAGAGAGGGACCAATGTCAGACATAGCTGGTGAGAGTGGACATTTAGGTCCCAATAACAAAAAAAAATTACAATTCAAGCGCGAACTAACTGGATCCTAAACAATGCATACCAAATTTAATAAATTTTTCAGAGTAAATTGAAATATAAGATTCTAAACATGAGATGCCTAATAAAAATAAAAACATTTTGAAAAGTGAGACTACATGATTCAGAACCTCCACAGCCTCCTGACGTGAAATTCCAGGAAGATTAGGCCTACGAGTTATTGGAGTCATTATCTTTATCTTTAATTAGTATTTAAGTTTGATTTGGGGTTTAGGTTTATATTGAATCTTCCTAACTTCAGACAGTCTATTTGAGCCGGACGTTTGAATCTTTTGTATCTTCATCTTTATCTTTAATTAGAGGTTTGAATTTAACCAGGACAGTCTATTTAAGTCGGACATTACGAGTTTCTATGAAGTAGGACTTTATCTTTATTTGACTTGGCAATGAATTAGGAATTTATCTTTAGATTCTATAAATATGGCAACTTTCTACTCAAATTTTGAAAATTTTCCTATGAATGAAGATATGTTTTGGTCGATTGTAACAGCAGAGTACCATATTTTTTCCATTCTCTGGTTTTCTCTTCTTTCTTGAAATTCTCCTCAAAACTTGATATTAAAGCAAAAGTTAAAGCTTCTTCATTATTTTAAATATCGGCCGAGATCTTGTTTTTTGCATGTTGCCGATACGATATGAGAAAATCGTTCACCCATATTGTTTACACAAAAAAACAACCAATATTTGAAATATCGGCGGATAAATCACCCGATACGAGTCAGTGCAAAATCGGCCGATATGAATTTATTTTAATTGGGTTCGTTTTTTTGAAACCATCAACATTGAACCCAAACCCAACCCGCCACCGGACTATATAAGAGCCCGATGAAAATGGAGCCCTAATTTTTCTCCTCCATGAATTCACAGCGACAACGCCTCCCTTTCATTCCCCGAGCACGACGATCTCCCCTCGAGCGCGATGAGCTCCCCTTACTCCTCCCGAGCTTCCCTTGAATCGACGAGCACGATGATCTCCCCCTAAGCGTAACGAGGTCCTCCAAGTGCCATTGAGGTCCCCAGAGCGCCGCCGAGGTCGCCCGAGCGCCACCTCGCATCCTTGGAGCTAATGTACATTGTTTTTAAACGTCTTTGCATGCATATTACATCATTTTTATTTGGTCGATGATATCTACGACACTAAATCAACTTTTAGTTATCAATATTTCATTATATATAGTGTCTGATATGAACGTCCGATATGCGCACGTATCCTAAATATCTCCCCCGATATCCGATATGAAAAACCACCATCTGATACGATCCCGATATCTGATATTTAGAACCTTGACTTTCTCAAATTCCAAAATTCTTGAAGCAAAAAACTCATCCATCAGTTCGCCAGATAACCACGCTATCCTTACGTTACCATCAAGTAGCATATAGAACCAGTCCTCAAGATCAAATCTGGATTAGATCACACTTCAAATTGAGTTCTGATCAGAACCTCCATCATACGAAAAAGAGACCAGAACCTCTTTCTCAATTCTGAATGCCACCAGATTCAACCAGATCTGACCAACCTGCAACTAATTGCCTTTGTCCTCTTAGCTATATCTGATCACTAGTTTATCACATAGTTGCTGCCTACAAGATAGAGAGGTCTTCAAAGATTTTAGAGCACAACTAAAAATGATTAGAGACAGACTCTACAAATCTCTCCCTCCTGCTAGTAAGCTCCTTGTCATCCTTGATTATGCTTATACTCTAAAATCAGAAATTGACCCCACATCATTGAAGCCCACTTTAAACAGATTAGATCCTTTAACGTATCAATTGATTGAGGCTGCACACTTGAAACATCCGGGAAAAAGTGTCCAACTAGCTGCAATGTCTTATATTAGCAAGGTTACTCAAATGACTATATCAAATCTTCCAACATATGAAGTTAAGATGGAGGGCAGAGTTCCTTGTTTTTCCCATTCTACACTTTTTTCTTCTTTCTTGAAATTCTCCTTCAAAGCTTTTGCAATCATTTGGTATTAGCGCAAAGGTTTGATCTTTTTTAAATACCAAAATTCTTGAAGCAAAAACTCATCGTCCAAACCACTCTTCCATGTTGTCAACTCATCCTCACGTCACCATTAAGTAGCATATAGAACCCGTCCTCACAGATCTGATCTAGATCAGATCACACTTCAAATTCAGTTTTGATCGGAACCTCCATCACACTAAAGAAGAGACTGAAACATCTTTCTCAATTTGAATGCCATCAGATCCAACAAGATCTGACCAACCTGCAACATATTGCATCATTTGTCATCTTAACTACATCTGATCACCAGTCTAGCTTGTTGTTGCTGCCTTCAAGGTGGAGAAGTCTTCATAGATTTAACAGTACTCGCTAGAAAAGAGATTGGAGATAGTCTCTACCAATTAATCCCTCCTGCTAGTAAGCACCTTAGTATCCTTGATTATGCTTATACTGTAGTATCAGAATTGAACCTTCATCATCGAAGTCTTCAAAAATTGGAAATCAATGTCCAAGTTGTTGCAATATCTTTATTTTTGCGAGGTTACTTGAATAACCAAATCAACTCTCCACATCATGAAGTAGAAATGAAAGAGATTCTTAAGGTGAATGATGAAATTTATGAAAGGCTAGACAATTTATCACGTGGCTCATTTCTTTAAGCCGGTTACTGTATTGATAACTATCAAGGTAGAAGTATGAAGCCTAAGCCGAGTTTAAGTGTGTCCTCAATTCGTGTTCATTCCACAATCCAAGATGGTTGCAAGTGCATCACCATTGAAGGTTGAGTTGACGAAATTCCAATGTCATGACATGTTTAGAAGTTGTTTATATTGATTTTATGTCTCTATCGGTGTCAATTCCTGTGTGTTTTCAAGTACTCTCTTCCGCAATTCAAGATGGCTGCAACTAGATCACCATTAAAGGTTGAGATTGACGAAAATTTCAATGTCATTACATATTTAGAAGTTGTTTAGATTGATTTTGTGTCCCTACCGGTGTCATTTCCTTCATGTGTGAAGTTCTCTGTCAACCAGAACATCTCCTTTCAAGAGAAGATGCAGAACCTTCCTAATGTGCTTGAAGTAAACTTCCACACCAAAATAATTTAGGATTAGGAGTTATTCGAGTTTTTATCTTCATCTGCAATTCTTATCTAAGTTTGATTAGGAGTTTAGGTTTATATTTATCTTTTGACTTCAGAATTTGAAATCATTAAAACTTTAATAACATTGGCGCGCACATAACACATTTACCAAATAATTTAAGAATTCTCCTTTTGTCTGGCATACAATAACATGGGATCTGCCATGTTAGACCAATATATTTGATTGTTTATAACACCATTCATACATCATTGTACCTATATTTTTATATGATATTTCCATTGACTTGGCATGTACTCTTATATTTCCAATTTTAACCCATTTATAGGAATAACATGAAAGCTTTAAATTTGTAAAATTTAATAATTGAATTCAATATATGATAATGAAGTCGAGAGCCACTTACAGTATATCTGAGATTCACATAACAGAACATTATTCCTTAGCTTAAATAGAACCATTGGGTTTTTATAATGAGCAAAATGTTGTACATACATAAGATAAACATTAACATTTCACACATTTGAATGAAAACGGAGGAATTAGGTTTTTTTCCCTTCATTTTTTTTTAATCTTTTCATTAGGAATTTAGCTTGAGCGTATCGCGTCCCTTATGTCGAACATACCCTAAGTACATTACAGTTAAATATAAAGTATTAATTTATTATATTAAATATAAACTGAAACAAAAAAATAATCCAAATGAGTGAAATCAATATTAAAGGAGTTCTCTAAAATGTCAACATCTTTGGAAGATATCAAAAGAACCTGGAAAACTAGAAATACATTATAGCTTTAAGGAGATATTAGATAAGTTTCTTGCAAGTAGCCAAGAGGTTTCATGTAGGACACATGTCCAACAGGGACATGGCTTCGTGAGAGAAGTCTCCGTGCTATAAAGCTTAGGACTAAGGAAATAATAAAACCTTAAAATTATAATTGATAGGGAAAAGGACTATAATCCAAGTCCATCAGAAAACGCAATCACACTCTCCATCCATCCCTCTCGACCATGCATAAGAAGATAGACCAAAGTAGAAATATCCATCAAGAGAATTATCCATCAGGAAAAGCATTTCGCCTAACACGGCGAATGGAGATGGATCAAAGTTGCCTATTTCATTTGAGACGGTGACATGAAGAGGAAGAACGCTATCTCCACTCGGACCAAGACACGAATTTTTCCAAAAGTTTTGTGTGATCTTTCTGCTCAAGACATGAGCTTTTCCAAAAAGTTATTTTGTGATCTTTCTATTCAAATAACAATTAAGGTGAAAGTGAAGCAAGGCAAGGAACAACAAATCACTGTACGTAACAAATCCATTATGCAAGTTCATTACTACACTGAGCAACCGCTTAGTTGCCTATGTTCTTACAAAATTTAATTATTTCATAAGCTTGATCATGCTAATTATTAGGGCAAGTTAAAAGAGCGCAGGGAAGACCGAAGAAAATATGAATGGAGGTGATACGACAAGATATAGAGGCTAAAGGTCTTAATGAAGGCATATTGCTCGATAGGAATGAGTAGAGAAAGTTGATCCATGTGCCCGACCCGGCGTAATTCTCTTTTGGTTCATGTCCCCTACCCCAAATACTTGGGGGAAATGGCTTAGTTGTTGTTGTTGACATGTTGTTGTGTTGATCATGCAAACTTGTGAGGAAAAAAGATTGACATAAATACACGACCGAAATTAAGCAATAAAAAATAATTAAGAGTAAAGCATGTGGAAATTCGCGAGACCGTCAAAAATGCTTCTTCATCAAGAATTAAACAACTCCAAGTTTTTTCTCCTTCCTTCATCCCTCTCTCAAGTCTGTAAGGCTCATAATTTTAACCAGACCATTGGATATTTACCTATCTGACACTGGATCATGCTCTACCAGAACTTTGTTTTCGATACACAATCCACTTGTCTGCAAAATTCTTGAGCTGCTTCTGGATAGCATTAGTTTCATATTGCATGTTGTTCATTGATGATTTAGTATTAGTTGATGAGACTAGAGAAAGAGTAAGTTCCGTAGTAGAAAGTTTGATAGAAGTTTTAGAATATAAAGGATTTAGAATTAGTGTAATAGAACATAATATATGGAATGTAAATTCAGTAAAATCTGTGAGAACGAATGATCATATAGGACAGAGTGATGGCTAGGAAATATCTCAAACTATCCATTGTCGCTATTTAGGATCAATCATTCATCAAACGGCATAATTGAGAAAGATGTGATTGATAACATCAAAGCAGGACGGTTAAAGTGGAGAAGTGTTTCTAGGGTATTATGTGATTGTAGAATACCCATGAAGTTGAAAAGGAAAATTTTATAGGACATCTTTTCAACTGAACCTAAGAAGGATATGATATTGCTTCGTTTAGCTTAAGGTCCTAAGGACATGGCCTAGTTGAATAGAAAAAAAGGATTCATGTAACTGATAAAAAAATTTAGGATAAAGATTTTGTTGTTGTTATGCATGCTACTTCTACGTAGAATATGGACCTCAATATAGTAAACTCACCAAAATATGCTATCTTGCAGCCAATCTCAAGGGAATCCTCTATAACGAAAAAATAATAGAAAGCATCGATGAACATTTTACATCTATTTCAGGAGCAAACACCCTTTCCTCAAATCCCCTTAAAAAATTAACTAAGACGTACTCATACCACTAGAAATAAAAAGTAACTTCGTTTCCAAGAAATCAACCAAAAAAATTTTGAAATGTGCCTAAACAAACAGGTATCACTAAGGGACCAAACACTCCTTGCTATCTGAAAACAGGTCCACAATTCAACTTTTCACATCCATAGAAAGTACTCCTTCTCAAAGTAGGTGCACCGTGTGAAGATGTCCATCTTTGATAAGGACCCAAAGTAGCCGAGAGCATAAGAGGGTAGGCACACTACGGTCAGTGGCCAGAGAAACCCCGTACACACCTATAATGAAAGATCTATTTGTATTAGTTGGTGTATCACCCACAATGCTAAAAAATGTTATGAACTGGCTTGCGCATAATTCTGAACATGGTGATAAAACAACCAGAATCATCCAAGGCATGACATATTGGCAAGAGAGAGGGTTCTCCCTGATCTCTAACAAAGAGAGTGAATCATACACTAGGGTGTAACAATGTGATGCTTCTCCATTAAATTGAAATCTCTCAGTCACCTTTTTCCTGCATATATAGCATGGGCAAATGCCTCTATCACAAGACATCATTTTTGAAAAGAAAAAAAAATCAAGAGTCTGAAAGAAAATAGAAAGAATTTCTCTCAATCACTTATAAAGCTCGAAAAAATGAAAGCCGAACTCAATTCCACCTCAAATGCAGTTTGGACATTTAATTATGAAGATTTTAGAAAAAGGGACTAAAAAGAAAAATTTATCAAGTTATCTAGCAGGTCTGCTAGTTCCAAATAGTTCCATTCCTGAATCTATTACTGTATAACCAAACAGATCATTATATATTGTCCAGAGTACAGAGCACTCGCCTATTTTATGTGCCACTCTTATTCCAACTTGAACACCAATATAAAGTATCTAGAAGACATCCTATTGATTAGCAGACAACTGTTTAGAATTAATAACATTTTAAACTTGCTCTCAAATTAAGTATCCTCTCTATGTCGGCACAATGCAAAAAAGTGTGACTGGGGCTGCTAGTTAGACCCAGGACCTGACTGGACCCATGACATGCCTTCTTCCAAACAAGTATGACCCTGTTCAGAAATCAAAACAGGTTATCTTATTGTCCCGAATCCATTTATCAATAATTAGAACTTAACTTGGACCTGCACACTACCCGAGCCTGTACGAGACTGAATCATGAGTTACATCTCATACCTGAAACAGCCAGAGACCACATTGAAACATCAATTAACCATTAAGATGTTATTTCTAGTTACTTCCCTACCAAACCTCAGTTTCTTTCCTTTTTTTACCCTTTTGGGGAGACGCAAAGGCATTCATTAGATTGTCTTGTGTCCCACTTTCAGTCGATCCTTCCCACAGGATTCTTGTTTGAGCTTACACCAGTAGGTACGACTACATAACTTTTTGGGTTTGGGCTTTTCCTGGGTTATAGTAAGACAATATTCTTAATCCATGTAACCAACTCCTGTATATATGATAATTGACTAAATTAGATTGTGATATAATTGTTTATCATATCTTCTCTCTAGCTTAAAGTGTTATGAAGTCGTTGGATTGCTTATATATGTTAAAAGAACTAAAAGTTCGAAGGAAACTATGGTGTTATTACTTTTCTTGCTCCTAACTGTTTTTATTTTGTTTATCAACTATATGACATTATCTATAGGCTTTCTTAGGAATTATGGTTAGCATGAAGTATGCAGTACGATACTTTCCTTACTGGAAACGAAAGCAATTTTCTTCTGTGCATTTCATAAGGAAGCTAGCACGTGGTACAGGATCCAATCCATCCACAATCCAACCCATACCCAATGTTACCAGGTAGGATCCACGCAAATGTAGCATAGACCTCAACCCTTCCACTTGATGGCCAACCGGGTCCCAAACCCACGGATGACTTGGAGTGTTCATCTAAGTTACTCACAAGATGTTCATATCCAGGTCCGCTCCCAGCTCAACCATACCCAATACCAACATTGTGTGAGATATAACCCCACTGAGAGAAATAGGAAGAGAAGATTTGACTTCCTTTAACTATCTCCAACTAAAATCAACTGCCTAGCATGCATCTCCCTTAACAATCCTAATCCCCATACGTGTTAACTTCTTTACATACCATTGGTGATATAAGAAGTTAGATTTGGGCTTACTTTAGCGATATTTTTTGGCAATTACAAGGTCTAGCTAACCCTACTCTTGATACTCAGAAGTTTGCATTATTCCTTCATATTGAGCCTATAACAATGTTGTATATGCTACCTACATCCATTAATGGCAAGACTATCGTTGCATTGTTGTTGCAACCACATGAGCATGAAATATATGCATGGAAACACCCCAATGATGTCACCGACCAACTAAATTGGGCAAACAACCTCTATGACTATGAATGCTTCCTCATGTGCCCTCCCCCATTCTCTTATCAGTAATGCGAGGCAGCGGTCTCTTTCAGCGACCATTGAAAATATGTTCGTTCTCCCATGGTAGAGATCACATGTGTATTAAGGATTGGTGTGAACTAGTGAAGGTGTCAATCTTCACATGTGTCTTTGCAAGTCATCCATGAGACTGCACACATCACTTCTAGCACTTTTGAACCTTAAAAAGAATGATTTAGGCCCCTCGAACTATTCATATCCTAATGGTTACCATATTAATTTAGACCTAGTGATGAAGTTTGGATCCTGTTGGGTTCACCAATATGGAACCAGTGCACCACTCTTACACCAACATGCGAAAGGAGCCCCCACTACTCAAGCAGAGGTTGTTGTGACACGCTGCGTAGCACGGACACGGCCCGACCCACAACGTGTCCGTGTCGGGCACGTTTCAGACACGGACACTTGTCCAACACGTGTCGGACACAGTTCGACCGTGTCATACACAGCTCGGCCCGTGTCTGCGAAGTGGACCGGTTTAGTCGAGTGGGGACACGAACCTGACACTGTAAAGTTGGGTCGGGGTCAGGTCGGATTAATAAAAAACATTTGGATCTATTCAATTCGATATTACATATACCCACCCTCACCTCCTTCTCGATCTCTCTCTCCTTTCTGCCGTTCTCGATCTCTCTCCTCTCTCTCGTTCTCGATCTCTCTCTCTCTTCTCTCTCGTTCTCTGTCAACAGTGGCGACGACAACGACGACGAAGAGGAAAAGAAGGTAAATTTAAATTTTAGGGTTTCAAGTAATTTGGGTTTTTTTGATTTAACATTGATTTTGAATTTTTTTTTTACAGATCTAACTCTCGTCACGATCGTGGGGGGCTCATCGCCGATCTCAGGTAATTTCTCCCACCTCCATCTCTCTCTTTGTTCTCTCTCGTTCTCGATCTCTCTCCTCTCTTTACCCTCATCTCTTTCTGATCTCTCTCTGTCTGTCTCTGTCTCTTTGTTCCCTCTCTCGTTCTCGACTCTCTATCCTTCTCTACCTCTCTTTGATCTGTTTGTCTCACTCTATTCTCTCTCCCCCCTCTGTGATCTCTTTCTGTCCCTATCCATCTCTTTGTGCTCTCTTTGCTCCCTGTCTCTCCCTAGAGAGCAGAGTGAGAGAGTGAGGGAGAGAGGATCAGAGAGACTGAGATGAGGAGCAGAGACAGTGAGGCAGAGAGAAGCAAAGAGAGGAGCAAAGAGACTGAGAGAGAGGAGCAGTGAGACAGAAAGGAGAGAGAGGAGCAGTGAGATTTTGAGTTAATTAAATTGTGTAGAAATTATGTGTAGGATTGCATGATTTAATTAATTTAATTAAATTGCATGATTATGTGTAGGATTGTGATAGTAATTGATGTATGATTGTGTAGGAATTTGAGTTTAATTAATGTGTGAAATTATTACATAATGTTGGATTTGAGTTTAATTGTTGTGTAGTTATCTTATCTCAATAATTTGTCGAATGCTTTTCTTTGGCATAATATTGTTGTGTTCTTGTATTTAGAAATTAGAGCAATATTTTAGTTTGTTGATCACTTGATTGAGATTTTATAAATTTATTTTTATATAAGAATAATAAAATATTCCTTGTCGTGTCACCATATCCTTTTTTTGAATTTTGCCGTGTCATGTGTCTGTGTCGTGTCCGACACCCGTGCCCGTGCTTCATAGGTCACACGACAGTTATAATACCAATTGTTGATACCAACAATCAGGACACCAACTGTTATGCACGCCCAGGACCATAATCGACGTTGTGAAACTGTGGTAATGTGTAATACTTGCAAAAAAAAGTATTGTGAAGCAAATTATTAATACCAAGACAAAAGAGTAAAAAAGAATACAAGAATTTAACGTGGTTCAACCCAAACCTACTTCCACAGGGAGAGAATTTGAGAGAGTTTTATTAATAAATTTGATATAAAAAATCTAATATTCCACTTGATTTTCGCAAGAGTATTCACTTTCCCCTTGAATCCCACAAGATTACAAGAGTATACCTTCTATCTATGCACCGCCACCTTCCTCTCTCTTTCTTGGCTTCCTTCTTCAATTTTTTGTGTTATAATATACTAGATTACAACCTTTATTTATAAAGTTTTACAATATAAACCCTATTCGAACTATGAGATGATCTTGGTCATCAAATTCTTGAAGAACTTGATCAATCCTTGTAGGAATTAATTTTCTTAATTTAGAAGAATTCTAAACCCTTTAAATTTTAGAAATAAATCCTCATTGAATAGGAACTGATTCTTATTCGAACTCCACCAGAAAAGAAAACCTGAATGTGCCCGAAAAGGAAACAGATTCATGTTTTTGGGCCTCGAATCGTCGACAACCTTCTCAGGCCTGTCGACAGGCCAGAGAAACAGGCCCCTATCAACAAGCTTGAGGGCCTGTCAAAAATTTGTAATTGGGTTCTTCTTTGTTCTTCTCTGTTAAGTGTTGTCGACAGCGCTTTGTGTGCAGTCGACGGCCTATCGACTGCCATACAAAACTTCTTAATTTGTTTTTTTTCGAGTCTTTTTTCTTCTTCAATGCGATTGGATCTTCTTGGACCATCATCTCTTCTTGAAAACAAGGTAATATCCCAACAGAGGCAATACTTTTGCTTCTCACTGAAAGCTGCCCATCACAGAAGGCTTTTGGAGGAGTGATTTAGTCATAGAATACCTCATCTCCGTATGAAACCAAACATTTCTACTTGATGTCACAAACATCTAAAAATTATTGACCTAGGCAATGGTGATGAACCGAAACAAATGGTTGGAAGTCGTACAAGCACAATGATGGTTGGGATGCACAGATGATAGAATTCTCTCATTGGTGATACAGCCTAAGATATGCTACAACCAAACTCAACCCTTAGAAGGTGGGGATGGATGGTCATGAGGCTCAGTGGAGATGGCGGGGAAGACGCGCCTTTGTGGGCTTTGTTGATCATCATGGACATGTTTCCATGGACAAACGTGTACACAGTCCTCTAAAGCTGCTTGATGATCTTAGTACTCTAATCAAACTTCTACAACATTAATCCTTCCTCGAGAATTTCAATATTAAACTTCAAAGAATGAAAGAAAAGTGAACTGGGAAAAAATAAATAGAATTGTTGTAGCTGGACATGGCTCAAATCATTTTATGTGAGCAAAAACTAGAACAATCAAAGGAGTGTTTCCTCTGACAAATAAAATAATGCAGGGAAGTTCATTCTTCTAGACTACTGCAGACAGTTAGGATAAATCTACTTAAATAAGAATCAAACAAATATCTTGAGAAGATAGAACACATAAATGCATAGTCTTGGTCTATAAGAGATGTCGTAGAAAAAAACTGAACAGAGTTAAATATATGTGGTTCCAAAGAATCTAAGCTTTACCAAACTGGAAATCAATACCACTACACTTTTGCAGTTGAAGATCAAAAAATACAATTTCTCAAATAAAGTAGAGCATGGTGTACTAGACTTATTTCAGACAGTTGGGATAAATCAAATTATTAAATAAGAATCAAACAAATAATTTTGAGAAAGTAGAAGGCAGAAATGCATAGTCTTGGTCTATATGAAGATATGTGGTAGAAGTAGCAGAACAAACTGAAATATACATGGTTCCAAACATTCTAAGATTTACCAAACTGGAAATTAATACATTTATTGTCTACAGACCCAAAAAAAGATGAAAATATAGTTTCTTAAATAAAGTAGATCATGGAGTACGGCACACTAGGAAATTGTGACATGCCAAAAGCCATACTTAATATGTGAATGTTGTTTGTCCATTATAAGGTCTGAAGAAAAGCAACTTTTATAAGAAGAAACAAGAAAGCACTAGCATAATGAAGAAACTTGATAAGCTTAAAAAAAAGGCAATTAGGGATCAAGAAAACACAGAAAAAGACGCGAAGAGTAGCAAAAATCAGGTGAGAGAAACAAGAGAAGAAAATTGAAGAGGAACAAGGTGAAGAGGTTCACCCAATTTTTATCCCTACTAAATAACTGTTATTCAAATAATACTTCAGTCACTTTAATTGAATTTCTACAGAAGAAAAGTGAGTATAAAATATCCTAACTTCTTATTAACACAGGAAGCCAGATAAAAACCTGGCTTATTGTATTGACAGCAAATAACTGAATCAACTTTTATTTGGATGAAAACAAACATGTCCCATGACAAATTTTTAATGGTTGAGTAATCTTTATTGTGATTAAATAGAAACTCCAAAGCTTCATCCTAAATTAATGGGATTTGATGTCAAAACAAACATGTCCCAGGACATGGAATATATTTTTAATGGTTGGACCGTTGGAGTAATCTTTATTGTGATTAAATAGAAATTCCAAAGTTGCATCCTAAATTAATGGGATTTGATGTCTTCGGTAACTCTCAACATAATTTGATTCGTATAGCAGAATTTTCAATCTCAAATAGTCTAAAATCATCCCAATTTGGTGGCGGCAGGCCAGGGGTAGACTTTTTGCATTTTTTTTTTTTTGGGGGGGGGTGGTGGGAGGTGGGGGCTAAGGTAAGAGGAAGAATGTTTGTGCCTAGGCAACCTTCTATGGCTATGCCACACTATATGGGTTCATGGACACATCTATTATCAGACATCCAGGTCCCAAAACAAAATTGCATTGTTAGATATAGAAGGCCTACTTTTTTTTTTTTTTTGAGAAGAATTAAAAGGCCTACTCTTATGAATCAAATCATTTAACTTATCAAGAGCATTAAACCAGAAAATACTTCAATAAATGGCAAGTAAGCATGAAGAAAGAGTTTTGTGCAACTCCTGATATTCCAAACACTAGTTGAAATATCAAACTTCATATTTCCTCGAAATCCATACAAGGAAACACCCTCCCAATATAAAAGAAGCCAACTATTCAAAATCCATTCGCCTCAAAAGGCAATAAAGTCCTCTTTTCCTACTCGCAAGCATGAATTAGCTCATAAATAAATCAAAAAAAGAAGGAAAAATCCATGATGTTATAATTCATTTAAGCACTATCAAGTTGGCAAGGTATAACACAAAAAAAGAGTAGCCAAAATAGGAAGTGATAAACATGAGAAGAAATAGAAGTGGAATAGAAACCATGTGAAGAGATTCACCAATGTGTTATCCCTACTTAAAATAGTTGTTGTTTGAACAATAGTATAGTAACATTAATTGGGATTTAACAGAGAACATGAGAACAGATTTTCAGAAATTTTAGTTAAAACTATCCTAATTTCCTTTGTGGGCATAAGGAAGGAAGACGTATAGTAATTGGATTTGACAGCACTTAACTGAACCAAAACTTAATTTTGGTTGAAATAAACATGTTTCACAACATCAGTTATATTCTGGTAACCTTCAATGGCTATGCTACAGAAGATATTTAAGAAGATAATTAAGGAGACATTGAGTATGAAACATTCCAAGTTGCAAGAAAGGATTGCAGAATTCTCAAACTTAAAGGGCCTGCTCCTATGATCCAATTCATTTGACTTATCAAGTGCCTCCAAACCAGAAAACACTTTGAATAAATGGCAAGCAAACATGAAGAGTCCATGCTAATATCCATTATGAGATTCCAATCACTAATTGAATCACCAAAAATTTCAATTTTCTTAAATCCATTGTAGTAAACTCCCTTGATAGCTAAATCCTTTCACCTTACACTTCTTATCTTAGCTTTGAAACAAGAATAAGTCTTTTTATATGAACAAGCATGAGTTCACACCTATATTTAATCAAAACCGACCGAAGAGAGGTTTTCTCCCGTGACTCATATAAAAACTCCGTCCGTCCGTCCGTCCTCATCCGAGAGAGAGAGAGAGAGCAGTGTCGCCCCCCCCCCCCCCCCCTCTCGTTCCCTCCGCTCCCCCCTCCTTCCCTCTTCTTTCTCTCCCCCTCCTCCTTCTCTTGACCAATCGGTCGGTTTTTTCACCGACAACGGAGGTATACTAGTTTAAAAAATCCACGATGTTATAATTCACAGGTGTTATCATATTGGCACAGATAGCAATAAGGCTAAGCTATAACACGTCCATGACTCATACAATTTAAGTTGGCCACCCCTTTATAATAGCTATCTTTACCAAATTCTTCTTTTTCCCTATTCATCAGAATAATCATATGAATCCCATCCTAAAATGCTCTTCAACTCAATTCAGAACCAACAATTTACTCAAGAATAAAATCAAAGAACAGAACTTTACTATTTATCACCAACTATTAATGCAGTTCTAATTATCAAACTCTTTTATCTCTAAACTCTAGAACAACAACAAAACACGCACCCTCACTTCTTTGAATTTCAAACCAAATATTACCTTGTGGCGATTGCGCACTAGTCTGCTTCATCTCCTTACTCCTCGGCGCCGCCACCCCCGCCGCCGATGTCGACGCGCTCTCCAATCTCTTCTTCCCGCTCGTGTTCGACGACGAGACCTTGAAATTCACATCCCCAGCCCCAGCGCCAGGGTTAGATCTCACAGCCGCCCCACTCCGAGAAGCCGGCCCGCCCTTCAACATCCTCGACCTCAATCAATCCAACCCCTATGTCTCCTCCACGCGCTCTCCTACCCCAAATCCCTAGCTTTTTCTTCTTCTTCTTCTAAAAGGTTAGGGCAACAACGGACCAAACCCTAACCTTAACCCTAACCCTAGACCTAGCATGGTCGACGGCGGTGATCGCAAGGGTTCGTGGCCTTCGATCCCACCGAACTACTAAATGGGTGGCTCATTTCTTCTTTCTTCCTTCTTTATTTAGTAGTTAGTAATTGGGGGGAGATAGAGAGAGATTTATTGCAAGAAGATGGGATTTGTTGCCGTCGCGGTGGTGAGCCCCAGCATGTGAGGCTTTTGCGGGTACCCTGCCCTATGAGAAAAGGGCAGTTCCAGAGCGTCGCGGGCAAGGATTTCTTTTGTGTGTTTGTGTGTGTGTGTGTGTGTGTGTGTGTTTTTTTTCTTTTTTTTTTTTTGGTTTGGGGTGGGGGTGGGGCGTGGGGGAGGGGGGGTGGTTTGGGAACAAATAAGGAATCTCAAACAGACAGAAGAGTGATGTCGCCGAGAAGTATCCAAAAGACAAGAACAAAAATCAACAAGAGAGAAAGCAAACACAATATTTAACGAGATTCGACAATTTACCTACGTCCACGGGGTAAGAGAGAGAGTATTGATTCAACAATCAATTACAAGTTTCTTCGAGAATTTCAGTGGGATTCTCAAAAGAATATCAGGGGATACAATTCATGAGAGCTTTACCCCTATATTTATAGACAGAGAGTCTCAGGGTTTTAGGAAACCACAATTGGATTCGACTCCAAAACAGGAAAGAAGTCTAACTCCGTTCAGGAGAACAATTTGCCTATCGGTCGACCAGCCGCTCGATCGAACCTGTCCCTCGGTCGACCGACCGGTCGACCAGGACCAATGGAGAGCCAAACTGTGCCAGTCGGTCGACCGTTCTCCTTGCCATGGTCGATCGGGCGGTCGACTAGGCTGCACTTGTGTACGTCGTGCACGCCGGTCGACCGGGCCCTGTTCTAGCTATAATTTACTGCGTTCTCGCTCCTTCTAGATTCCGATCTCTGCACTATCTCTTCCATTGAGTTTAAAAACTCTTCCGATATGTTTTTTTTCTCCTCTTATCTCCTCTCTCCCAACAATTCTCTACCTCGGTGAAGATTTTTCAAATCTGAGCCGTACTGTAATGAACATCTGGCGAAATCGACACACGATCTCGTAGAAATCGACAGACGATCTCGGCTTGAGCGCTCCGAACGAAATCGACACACGATCTCGACGAAATTGACACATGATTTCGACTTAGCCAACAGACGAAATCAGTTCCTCACAATGAATCGCCAGCACACGTACAATTGATTCCACTGATCATACCAGATCCAAATTGACGTCCCCTAAGGCAACGCTCTCCAAACTCCAATATCAATTGTAAGATTTCAAACTTCAGCTCAGTTATCCAAACAGAATGCACCATACGTGCCTTCCCATCTCACTTCACCGAAGAGAAACACCATATGAGCCGACCAACGAACGTGTCTACAACTCAGCAACTGAATGACCTCAAGAAGAACCCATCATGGGCCAACACTGACTCTCCAACTGACTGGCTCTCTCCAGTCCAAATGTCTTCAAGACGGTCCAACTAAATCTAAGTAGAGCACACCAAATACCAACATCGACTCAATAAACTGGATGCATACCTCCTTATACAAGCTCAACTTTCTCTCTGGAAGATCAATGTTCATCAAGATCACAACACTTCACCACTATGTGAAGTCTAACTCTTTACCTCTACGTGAAGTCCAAATCAGCTTCGCGAGAACCCAAATACATCAAATAGCTTCATACGGGTTGCATCACCAAACAGTTGCGCCATTACGGCTGCCTACGTTCCTCGCCAAATGGATCAAGCCAACTGTAGTTCATTAAACGAGCTCCAACGAGCTGAAGCAACTGTAATTAAATCTTAGCAGTGAATCGAACCGGCTGAGTCATATGAACCTCCTTAGTACTATCATGGAGAACAACGACCTTCAATTTGAGCTTGTCGCGGTCACCAACTTGAGATTCATACTTCTTCACCCACCTTCATGGATTTATCTTGGTTCCAATGGTTGCAGATAATTTGACATTCTCATCAATGTTTTCAACCTGTTTAGCATCAAACCTGGCTACATGATCTCCACCCAGTGTCACATTCGGTGAAGTCCTTACTGATACCGAACCAACTAGAGTTGGAGTAGTATCAACCTCCATCCGCTGTGATACATCCTTGGTCTTCGTCCTTTCCGCCTGCTGAGAGATAGTAGACTTCAACAATGAAGTCTCATCAAATGTGATATGCTGACTCAACACAATCTTCTTGTTTTTGGGTCCTATAACTTGTAGCCTTTCATATTTATTTTAACACCCAAAACACAATTTTTTTTTTTGCTCACGGATTTACCTTGTCATCTTTGGCACAAAAATAGGCTGGACTTTCAAATACCCGCAGCAAATCATAATCTTGAGCAGCTTTCCCGACCAAACTTCCAGAGGAGTTTTACCTCCTATCGCAGTTGATGACAATCTATTTATAAGATAGCTAGTGTATACAATCGCCTCAACCTAAAATAATTTATCTAATCGTGCATTAGACAACAAACACTGAGCCTTCTCCAGTAAGGAACGGTTTGTTTTCTTAGCCAATCCATGTATTCTATCTGTGAAGTGAGTACGAATACAAATGTTCTAACAAATTATAGGAATTGATTTTTGTATCTTTCAACATTACCAATTTGTAGCTCCTTAATCTTCCTACCAGTCTGTTTCTCTATGATATCCTTTCACGTCACCAGCATACTTAGGGCTCCAAATCTTTGACTCATGGGATATGTCTAACAATGCCTAGATAAATTATCAATAAAAGAGATAAAGTATCTATGACATTCAAGTGATGCAGTATTGGCATGCCCCCAAATACTGACGTGAACACCATTAAGAAGACCTTCCGAGTGTGAGTAGTGGTGCTGAATTTCACCTTCGTCTTCTTGTCAGAACGCCGTGTTCACCCAATTCCATGTTGCAGGTAGACGCACCTTCTAATGATCCCTTCTTTGCTGGCGCTTGCAAAGACTTTTCTCCTCCGTGTCCGAGCCTCATTTGTCAGACCTGTGTACAAACATTATCTGAAGAAATAGAAGTCTCCACCTGACCTGTAACTGTACTATCCTTCAAGTAGTAGAGATTATTCCAGCAGACGTCCTTCATGACCGCCATTGAGCCTTTGGTTATCTTGAGAAAACCATCTTGTATAGATACCATAAGACCTAACGTTTCCAAAGCACCAACTGAGATAAGATTCCTTTTTAAGTTGAGGTACATAACTCACTTCCTTCAATACTCGTACTATCACATCAAACATCTTGAAATAGACTGTACCTATCCCTTCCACTTTAAATGGATGACCATCACCTATGACAGCGAAACATCCATCTAACTTCTCAAAGTTAGAAAATCAAACCCTGTTCGGGCACAAATGATAGGTAGCTCATGTATCTAAGATCCACTTAGAATTACCCGAGTAACCAACAGTAGGAGTAGTAATGAAGAAAGAAAATACCAATGAGTCTGAGTTTGATCCATCCGCCTATAAAGTACCGGCTTGAGTACTGACCACCTGTATGAGATTTGTCTCGGTCTTTGACTCTTTCTTCTTACCTTTGGCCTTTGGACAATCAATCTTCCAGTGCCCTAACTCTTTGCATAAGGCGCACTGATTTTTCTTCAGATCTCTAAAATCTTATCTGGACTTTGATCTCTCATGATCACTTCTGCCCTTCTGATTGGAACTCCTGCCTCTTACCGCCAACATCTCTGCTAATGTATCTTTGAAAGAGGACCGCCTGTCCTACCTCCTTACTTCATAGTTTACAGGAGCAGCAGACACCTCATTGTAGTTAAGTGTTTGTCTACCATTGATCAAGGTAATAGAAAATGTCTCACTGTCTTCTTCAGGAAAAGAATTTAATAGAATCACTGCCTTATCCTCTTCATCGATCTTCACATCCATATTAACTAAATGTATAAGAAGCTTTGGGTAGCTATTCATGTGTTCGTCAATGGAGAGACAACTCTTCATCTGGAAGCGATAAAGCTTCCTTTTCAACTGCAACCGCGATTCAATACTTTTTGTCAGAAACATTTCTCTAGGACCTCCCACAACTGTCTTGCAGATGTAACATGTACCACATGATACTTGTGTCTTGAGTCAAGCAAGACCTTATCAAGCCACACATCATTCGATTCATCTTGTCCCAATCCTCTTCAGAAGTAGAATCGCCCTTTTTCTCCATCGTAGACTGTCTTCGAGGTTTGATGCCGTCAATGCATCCATCATCTCACATCTCCACATACCAAAGTTATTCTTGTCATTAAATTTTACCACATCAATCTTCAATGGATATGAATTCATAGTTTTCGCCATAGCTGTACTATCTCCAGCCATCTTCTCAATTGATTCCTTAAAACGATGCGAAAAATAAATGGAGTTAGATCAAAAACTAGATAAAGATAAGATCTTTACCTCAAAGTGAAACCCTAGAAGAGTTTAGAAAGCGATCTACTCCACCAAATTTGATTCATTGAGCAATCCAAATGATGTTCTGAGATCTACACATGATTCCACAAACAGTCCCAATGCTGCTCCAAGATTGACATACGATCTCCGCCAGACAGCCACTAATGCTCTTGGAATCGACACACGATCCCACGAAGAACCTGGGATGCTCTGATACCACTTGTTGGTCTCGCGCTATCCTTGACAACAATCAATTGAGGAACCCCAAACAGATAGAGAGATGTCGCAGAGTAGTACCCAAAAGATAAGAACAAAAACTAATGAGAGAGAAAGCAAACACAATATTTAACGAGTTTCTGTAATTTGCCTTTGTCCTCGGGACAAGGGGAGAGAGATATTATTGATGCAACAATCAATTACAAGTTTCTTTGAGGATTTGAGTGGGATTTTCAAGGTAATACCAAGGGGATACGAGTCATGAGGGCTCTACCCCAATATTTATAGCTGTATAACAAAATACACCCGATGGTGTTCGGAATGATGTATGCTTTTCATCAATCATGACGTAGTGATGAGCTAAAGAAATTATTTTTAGTATAGGTTATATTAAGATCGCGAAAATCAATACAGACTCGGATCTTTCTATTCTTTTTAAGGACGTGCATAATGTTAGCAACCAGTCTGGGTGTTGTTCCTCTCGAATGAAGCCACATGTGATGAGTTTTTAGACCTAAGCTTCGATTACCTCCATAACATCAAGTCGGAAGCATTGTTGATGTTTTTTGATCGGCTTGGCATCCTATTTGATGTTGAGAAGATGCATAGCCACCTGAGCATCGAGACCAGGCATGTCTTCATAGCTCCAAGTAAAGACATCTATATATTCTTTTATCAGGGATATAAGGTCTTGCCAAACTTTCACTTATAGAGACAAGTTTCGGTGTGTTTGATCACCAAAATCAATTTGGATTACTTTATCTTCTGTAGGAGGGTCACATTGTTCAAAACACTTCTCCCCTTGAAGATCAAGTTGTTGAGCCCATGTATCGGTGTCGAATGGCGCAATGTCCTCTTCTGATTCTATCTGACCGATTGTTGTCATGTTGACGAAGAGTTTCTTAAGGCAACCCCCAACTTATGTCAGATTCCCATTTCGATGAGTCTAAAGAATGTGATGGTTGAATCAGATCTAACAGATGGAGTAATGCACCTTAACCCCCTGCGAGTCTGATCGTAGTAATTGACATGCTTTTCCTTGGTATGAAAGGTTGTAGAGGGATGCGCCATTCCTTTCCAAAATTCAGGCCTTCACCACGACGTAAGTTGTATCTCATTTCTTTCATCATACGGTGCGCCGACCGTGCATAGTGAAAGAACTATGAGGGCTCCAAGTCTGCATCGAATTGTTATATGTAGTAATCTAATATCGGGTTTTTTCAAAATATGATCGACACTTGGTCCTTCTTAAAGATAGAACTACAAATACGGACCCATCATTCTCCTCTATATGCATGCATGTCGTTAACATAGGCAGGGCATGTGTAGAGGACTCATGTTAACAGACTATTTACATCATCGCAGCATAAAGAATAATTGAAATTGATATTTTCATTAAGGATCCATTCGTCACCATTGTTGGTGGAATTATTACAATCAGGATCATTTAGATATGCTATAATTGGTTCCTCATCAAAAGAAACCTCTGGATCTTCTCCTAATTCTGAGTCCTTTTCATTGTTGCTATCGATGTCGTTAGGTAACGATTTTTTCACCACTTTACCGTTTTCTCTATAAAGTAGAGAATTAGTGAAGTAGTTCTCTACCCCTTTAAACGGTTGCATTTCAGCAAACATTATTCTAACCATCACCCTATCATCCATATATTTGAAGCATTGATGGACTGTCGAAAGTATAATCCAGTTAATATGGATCCAAAGTCGTCCAAGCAAAAGGTTGTAGGACGTGTCAACGTCAATGATGTAGCACGTCACTTCTAATTTCAGATCTCCAATTTAACACCGGAGACGAATCTTACTCAAAGGATGACTACTCTCGGCGTTGAAGCCATATATGATCGTAGTCGTGGTTGACGACCTGCTCAATGGGATGCCGAAAAAATAAAGAAGTCTCTTGGGGATAATGCTCAGAGCAGAACCCAGATCGACTTGTATTCTCTCAATGTATGTGGATCCAATGTACCCTATATAATACAAGGGCCTGTCATATCGGTTATCCTTGAGAGCATGTCTTCACGAGTAAAGGCGATGCATGGTACTTGCTATTGTACCAGATGAAATTGGGGGCATGAAACCCCATCCTCTTTTATAGGGGTTGGTACTTGTGTCAGAAATGATTCTGAATCAGTAAGTGCATCCCTAAGTGCCTCTCTCATTTTCTTTGAGAGGTGAAGTAGCTCGTATAGGGTAATACAGGCTTGAATATTGGCTAATTGTGCCAATATTCAAAGAGAAAAGGAGCGTTGAGTCCTCTGGAAGGATTCTTCTTCAAGGATTCATCAAAGAGAATCTCCTTCTGCTTTTCTTTGTCCTTAAGTACTAGGACATGGACAGGTGCAGCGGTTCTCAATGTCGTTAGTGGGGTGCTCCGTCGGGTGCCTAGTTGTACTGTCACAAGTACTGTTTATCAGAACGTGTGCCCACCGGCTGTGAGGTGGCGGGCTGTGTTGCTAAGGCAAGCTTCTCTCCTTCTGAGTCACTGAGAGAGGCTATAGTCACAGTCAGAATCTGTTGTGAGAGAGACGACATTGCATGACTTGCTTTTGAGCTCGGGCTTACTAGTTTCTTATTATTCATCTTGGACAATATCTGGGTGAACCCTCATGATCTCTCCAGATTCTATCATCATTGAAATGAGACCCTTAGCTTTCTGCTTTTCAGCTATTGGGTTGATGATATCTAATTTGGCTTTAGGGAGTGGGACCAATCCATCTTGAACAGTCATCTTGGAAGGTCTCAAATTTAAGAGTCACCATGTTGGGGTGACTTTTTTGTTCTGACTTGAGAGTCAAAACTCCAGCATCTGCCAATGCTTGAACTTTGTCCTTGAGGACAAAGCATCTACGGGTAGGGTGATGCACCATCATATGAAAAAGGCAGTAGTTAGGATCACTTATACGCCCTACTTCATTAGGTCACCGAACTTCAGATAACTTGAGCTTGTTACCTTTATGAAGCAAGAAGAAGATTATCGCCACCTATTCGTCTTTGAAGGAATACACCTTTGGCGTGAATTTGAATTCTTGATTGCCATTGGTGCTGCTCTTCTGCTTTAGATGAGCAGCCCCTGATAGCTCAACGACCATGGTTTTCTTCCCCTTTGGTTGGGAAGATTGGGTTGCATTACACCCCTTAATGTTGACTCCCCATTTGTTTTTGGGCACTGAGAGTTCACACTTTTTCGCCGGTTTCTCGACTATCTCAGCTTGTTTCACAAGCTCCTTTCATGTATGGGCTTTGACAGCTCCCATATGTATTTTCACTCTGTCAAGAAAATTATGTCGGCATGTCTTGAGTAACATGGGCTATGGCATGCCAGTGGGTACATAAGAGAATTGTTAGAAACCTCTCAATGTATTCCCGCACAGATTCTTCTCCTTTCTGGACCATTGAGAGAAGCTTATCCATAGTCACCTCAGTGTCGTCCTCGTAGAATCGAGAGAGGGACCGGGTTTCTAGGTCAATCTAAGAATTAATGGAGCTGCTGGGCAGGCTCCTAAACCAATCAAAGGCTACCCTCTTAAGGGTGAATGAATAGTTTGGCTATGATGGCATCGTTATCTATTACCAATTTGAGATCAAAAGTAATAAATATGCTGGTTGGATGAGATCTTATCATCGTACTTGTGCAATGTAGGTGGCCTGAACTTTGGTGGGTATGGCACAAAATCCCATTCCAACATGTAAGGACAAGTCATCTCTACCTTCTTCAGTTCATCCCTCTGGGCTAGTGATGCAACTAAGCTTGGATGCTTTTAATGACCTCGGCATCAATTGAGGAGGTTTCCTTCAACTTCTCAGTCTCAGGATGTTTATCATTATTATGCTCCTCTTCATCATAATTGTTGCTGGTGTCATTGGTGTTCTGGTTGACCAGAGTTGAGCTAACATCCGCTAGATGTTGTCCAAATCTTCCTGCTAAGCTTTGAAAGTCTGCTCTTGTGCCTCCATTCATCAATGGAGATCATCATTATTGTTGTCAGTCATATTAGCGATACAAGCCCCGTTCGCACTGAGCTGATGGTAGCTGAAGAAGCGTATCCACTGGCCTCCTCCTCATCATCAGACCATTGGAAAAGGTTTCTCAATGGTGCAGGTGACACAGCTCCAGTTGATGAAGAAGGTTGTGAGTAGTTGTTGATGTTACTACCCTAAAGCGAGTACCTTGAAAGGCACCATCTTAGTCCACCAGAACCTGACTTAAGCTGGGGCTATAATCAGAGTCTGGAAAGCTGGCTAGAGGGGTAAAGGTTCATTGTCTCCTTTGTCGGGACCATAATAGATCCCTTCCTCTGCTTATCATGTCAACAGAGGCGGCTGCAAGATGGACCACCTTTGTTGCCTTCTTCTTCTGTGACTCGGGCTTCTTAGAAGTTTGGGCTGACAATCGATTGAACACCGACTGCTGGCTTGGAGGAAAACTGTGGAGATTATTCTCAAGCAACAATGGATGGAGTGAACAATCACAAGTTGACATCCTGCTTGTCCGCACTAGGACGACAAGATGTGAACAGATTTCTCAGAGTGAAGCTTTCACTTTTACTCAGATAGTCTCTCAAGTCCGTATTAGCCGGACCCAACCGATCCATCACAGAGACTTGAGGAGACTGAAAGTTAGCCCCCTTGGGCTGAGAAGTCTTAGGCTTAGCCTTGAAGGCTTTCATTTTGATTATAGGCGAAGCTAGGATAGTTTCACCTGAAAGAGTAGCTTCGCAAGGTGAAGCTACTGTTTTAGCTTTGCTTTTAGAGGCAAGCTTAGCTTTGCTGCGCATAGCTCTTCCTTCAAGCGAGGTTAAATAGTCTCGCTGTTAGCACCCAGTGGTATTTTATCTCTAGCCTCGCGACTAAGATCCTTATCATTTGCTACTTTGTCTCTAGCCTTGCGGTAAAGATTCTTAGCACTTGATGCTGTAAGTAAGAGCGACACTGAATCAGCAATGCTATTAGCACACAGAGGTTCTCCGGTCTTAACCTCGCATGCGGCGAGCTTAGCACTACCCAACAGTGTTGTTGATGTAAGCGAAGCTGCAGTAGTCTCGCTGTTAGCACAAAGCGCTAGGCTTAGCTCTGCGAGGAGCTGAGATAGTCTTGTGACCAGAGACTATTATAGCTTCACATGAAGCTGAATCAAGAGAAGGGACTGTGGATTTTATAACCACATAGCCTTTGAAGCTGCTGCTTTAGGCTCACAAGAAACCTTTATAGTCTTGCGCACAAACTTAACACGTTGGCGAGGGCTAAGTTAGTGTCTGTTGAGATTGTGATAGGCTCGCGTAGAGCCTGTTTAGCCTTGTGTGAGGCTGTGATAGGTGCACAGAGAAGCTCAGTAGTCTCAACAAAGACTTACTTCAAGACATAGCCAGAAGTGCTCTAGCTACACTGACATTCCTGTTCTTGTGCACATGTAAGGGACTTGTGTTACCCCTAAAGAGAAGTTGTTCAAACTTATCTTGATCAAAATAAATAATCAGGGTCCTGCAGTACGCCTAATGTCGCATTGCCGCACTTGATTCTCAACAATGGAGAAACAGATTCCCAACGAAGTCGCCATCTTGTTTTCCTTTGAAAACCAATATAGGGAAAACTTACAAAATTTGAGGAGAAAATTACAAGTAATTGAATAAGAAATGAAAAATAACAAGTAGAACTCTCCTTGAGATTTCTGGGAAAGTGTGCCGACAGAAGTCTGGTTAGCGCACGACCACTTTGCTCAGTTGACGATGCAATCGATCGAGTCTTAAGAAATTTCTTCTCGCTTGATTCTGGAGATTTCTTGAGAGAGAAAAATTTTAGAGTATTAACACCCTGAATTGAGAGAAATGGTTCTCTGAATTTCTTGAAAATGAGATAATTAGATCTTTTTCTCTCTTTTCTGCCTCTTGATGTCTTAATTTTAGCTTGCCCGTCAGCCCGCTCCTAGCTCATCCTAAAACTGAGCTATTTATAGGATTTGAGGGGTGAATTGCCCCTAAAATCCAGCAAGACTGATAACAGTCAGCTAGCCTCGCGTCAGAGGATATTTTGAGCTTCGCGTGAGGCTGTAAAGCCTTGTGCGAAGCTAAGTACAAACCTTGTGCAAGGCTAGATAGGCTTACGTGAGCCTAAAAATGGTCATGTGACCTGGTTGTCTCCACTTAATGTGGGACGAACTGGGTGGATGTAACCGCCCACTTAAAGTGGCATTAATCCCACTAAAGTAGTGGGGTTAGCCCGCTAAAGACTTAGTCAAATGTTGACCTGGCAAACCCTCATGAGGGGGTGTAGAAAGCTTCAAGCGAAGCTGAAATTAGCTTTGCGCGAAGTTAGCACAGCTTCTTAGGCGAAGCTACAAGAAAGCTTCATGCGAAGCTAGTATTAGCTTCAGCGAAGCTACAAGTTAGCTCTTTGCAGAGCTATGAAGAGTTTCAAGCGAAGCTTATAAGAAAAGCTTCAGGTGAAGCTAGTATCAGCTTCAGGCAAAGCTGTGATAACTTCATGCGAAGTTAAAAGTTAGCTCTTTGCAGAGTTATGAAGAACTTCAAGCGAAGCTTATAAGAAAAGTTTCAGGCAAAGCTGTGATTAAATTCAGGCGAAGCTGTAAGTTAGCTTCAGGCGAAGCTGTAAGTTAGCTCTTTGCAGAGCTATGAAGAGCTTCTATCGAACTTACAAGAAAAACTTCAGGCGAAGCTAGTAAAAACTTCAGGTGAAGCTAATATTTTAGCCCTTCAATAAAACTATAGAGCTTCAAGCAAAAATATCCTCTTGGGCCATGCTTAGGCGTCTTTATAGGTGATACTTGGCTTACTGTCTGCTTAATTGGATCAGTAAGTTTCAAGTCATCACTTGGACTCTGAGGATGAGTAGAACCTAGTCGTCAGCTTGTCAACATCTTGTCCTTTGTAAATATCAACAAGTTTGAATGTCGTTCGGATAAGTCGAAGTGCTACCTGGAGAATTTGTCTTTTTGGAGTGTCAACATTTACCAAGATAAATCAATACTTATCAGTCATGGTCCCCACTTTATATTAGCAATCATACCATGACGATTGGAATATATCACATAGTTCTTTTCTCTGCCTCAAGATAACTAACCCCAATTATAACATCTAAAGTATCGTTGTACGTAAATTTGTCTTCATCCAGCATTACAATGTCGTTGTTTTGGGTTAATTGTGTCTCCTTTACATTCTTGATTTTAATTTGTACCCACCAATATCAAACTATTCGTGACAAGAAGCATCCAAGCAGGAGATGGAACCAGCGGCGGCTAGGGGCGACTGTGCAAAGGAATTTTTATAATGGTTTAAATTTTCGCCCCCTCGAAACAAGAAAGAAAAGTACACTTTCAGCTTTCGCTTCAAGAAAGAAAATTTTTGTTGAAATAGCTTCCTCCCCTCATGCTTCAAGCAAATAATGTTTCATTATCCTGAATATTAGGTGTCTTGTCCAATCAAAATATAAATTTACTTGAAATTAGTTTATATCTAAAATTTAAATTCTATATCACATTATTGAGTCAATAATTCTTTAATATTTTACTTAAATATTTCTTTACCATATCTTTAGAGCAATGATATATCATAATATTAAAAGATTAAGAATAGTCGATCCCACAAAAAAGTAATTTGGTTGAAATTAATTTACATCTAAAATTTCATTCATACTGTGGTGGAGATTTTTCGCTACAAATGATCAGATGGTTAATCTACATCAAAAGTGAGAAAGGAGATTTAGAGTGTAAGTGTATAGTGGTGATCACAACACGGAAAAGAGACGAAGACACATAATTTTTACGTGAAAACTCAAATCGAGAAAATCATGAGGAGGAGAAGAAAAATCCACTATAATCTGCCAATTTGTGAGAACTACAGGGATTACTTGGAGTTCTCTAAATTATGGTTCACTGTGAAAGTATTGATAAGATCTTGATGTTAGATTCATAAAGTGGATCCAACCCCCTTATCGTTAGAGACAGGAGTCTATTTATACTGAGTTGTTCGTGGTGAATGAGAGCTGGCGAGGTCCCTATAAGAGCACGAAGTCCATATGCGAATTCGTTGTAACAGTGTGATTATGGCAACTAGATTGTTGGGATTGCGTGCAAGAAATTTCTTCACTGCTATAACTGCCCGCTTTGAATGCATGGGTGTTACGCGTCTTCAACATGGGAGAGGGAAAGTGTAACGCCCCGATCATAAAATACAGAGACGTTATGGCGACGTACATACGCAAGGCGGAAAACCCTACGTACGTACGCTAAGGCTCAGTACAGTAAATAATCTCCATATATACCTGAGTTCCAGCATAAAATAAGTACAAAAATACTGCAAAAGAGGTTAGCGATCATAATGGATATGAAAAGATGGACAAATAATATAACAGAAATAAATCACTAAGGTACCTATGGATAGTCCCGATGAGGAATCTCCCATGTGACTCCAAAGCACTCTATGAAGCTACGGTAACTCGAATCTCCAACCTGGGCATGCAAACCCAGGGTCGTCAGAAAGCGACCTAGTGAGTGGTAAAATAAAGGAGGCAGTAATAGATACAATAGTAATACAAGCACGATAAAAAATATATAATACAAGATGTGATAATAGTGATACCACATAATACGCATATACGAAGCGGTAGAAATATATAAACATGTTATCTTTTAATACTATCACTACCTAGCCGGTTATCATCAGGTCAGGTCTATAGTCGTGTCCAGTTTATATCAGAAATAATGTTCTCTAGTGGTGACATAATGAACATGCTAGTGGTGACGTGATAGAAGTGAACATGCAGATGTGCGTATGCAAGATACCCATAATACGATGTTGTGCATAGACAGGAATGATACAGGAAACATAATATATGCAATGCAATGCAACATGAGCATGAGTAGGATGCCACCACAGAAAGTATAACATGTACCAGATATAGTAACAAAATATACATGTAACAGGATAGCAGATAAAATCAGGGACAGTAACTAGATAGCATACATGTATCAGGTAAGACATGTCATTTAGACAATAGTAGCAATCAGTACCACCTGGTATTTTAATCAATCTCTTCCAATGTCCCATACCATTGGAAGTTCATACTGGATCCCGTACTCCAGTCGAACCCATCCGGACATGGCCTACGGGTACCATTATCCAAACGAGAGAGTGACCAAATAACAAGTGTTCCCGACGTCACTATTGTGTAAACTGTTATATTATGTTATTTGGGAACCCATGGTCGAGGAGTTCTTATCGGGTGGGTGTATCCCGTGCATACCCGGGACAACGGCCTTATCAGACCCCTGGCTGCTGAGACCAAGACCAGCCCGCCAGAGCTGTAACATGTAACGGGAATCTCAATGAGCTAAAACAATAACGGGAAACGGGAGCTCATGAGTAACAGACGGTAGCCAGCACTACCCCGTCCCTTGCAGTGGGACAAACAATGGATCCAGACATCTACCCGATATGATCTAATCAACCGTCAAGTCTCCCCCATACCCAAGTTATCATTATTATCTGATATGTCAAGTATACAGTGTAACAAGAACAAATACAGTACATGATACGGGTAACATGATAACTGGACCTGAGCTCTGTTGATAGCATAGAACAATATAACGGGAAACGGGAACAATATAACGGAAACAATATAACGGGAAACGGGAACAATAGATGTGGGATTCCACATATCGCATATCAACAGCTCTCATGTCCAGTAACGGGAAATCCATATCAGTAACAGGAAACAATCATATAACATGAATATGGTAACATGGAACATGGATTGCACGTGTAACAGGGATATGAAAACATGACATGCATGTGTAACAGTGATATGTAAACATGACATGCACGTGTAACAGTGATATGTAAACATGACATGCACGTGTAATAGTGATATGTAAACATGACATAACTGTACAAAGAATATAAAATGCGGTTGTCCGTGCATTGGTCTATCCGTGTACCAGTGGGACATCCATGTGTAGCAATAATCCGTGTACTATATCTGGGTAGTACTCGTACATGTTATAACAGTGGTCAGTGTAATCATCTACTACCATGTCCATTGAACTACAGTATTCGTATAATGTGGATACCAGTGCGTGAAGGTGTCTAGCATGCATGTCGAGTAACAGCGTAGTGTCACCGAGTATCGGTGAATCAGAATGACAATATAACGAGGAACGTGGGATCACAATATCTAGTGGTACATGTACATGTAGTACCAGTGTTTCGTGTGAGGCAGGTACCGGTAATTATACCGAATGGAGTATCAGACATCCCTATTTGTCCCAATGGTCAAATGTTATTCTAATCGAGCATGTTTACACTGTTATTCTATCAGTGACAATTTATGAATCGGTATTTACAGTTTTACAGTGATTAACCAGTAATCATGTTTTATTTACATAAAGCAACCAAGTGCAATAAATATACTAAAAAGATAATTTATAAATAAAAACACTCACAAACTAGCCATAAAAAGGTAGCTCTCTTTCCCACGCTCGCAACGGATCCAGAATCATCCCAATCGGAGTCCGGATGCTCCCGATATCGCCCGAATACTAAATCATAACAAATAGGGTTCAATATGTAATAAAAATATTTAAATGCAAATAAGAAATATTAGCAGGGGGTTTTCTGTAAAATTACCTTTATTGGGTTTCGGATGCGGGTTGGGCTCTTAACGGGTCGGGTTTGGATCCACGACCCAAACCCATCACTTAAATGAAACGGTAACTAACGGGTGTAATGGGTTTAGGGCTTATTGGGTTTTCAAATAAACCCAAACGGGTTATTGGGTTCATGGGTGTGAACCCATAAGAGATGCGGCAGCAGTAGCAGGCGCTGCTGCTGTGCCCGCGCCCAGTCCGGCCAGCAGGAGCTGGCCGGCGACGGGGAGGCCCGCCGGCGGCGGTCCCGGCCGCCGGCGGTGGGCCGTAGGTCCGGTGAGAGAGAGGAGAGAGAGAGTGAGCTGGAGTGGGGGAGGGATTTACAGCAAAAGAAGAGAAGAAGAAAAAGAAGAAGAAAGAAAAGAAGGAGAGGAAGAAAGGGAGGAGGAGGCCGGCGGCGCCTCTGGCTACGGGCATGGGTCCAGGCCAGGAAGAGAGGGGGAATTTGGGGGAGAGAGAGAGTTTTAGAGAGAGAGAGAGATTGTGAGGAGAGAGAGTGGATACATTTGAATGAGAGAGGGAGAGAGATTTTAATAGAGGGAGAGAGAGGCGGTGGGAGTCGGTGGGGGAGTTCTCTGGAAGAAGCCAGAGAAGAGAAGAGAAAGGAAAAGAAAAGAAAAAGGAAAGAGTTTTAAAATAATAATTTAATAATATTTTAATATGGTCATAAATTGACTAGCTCCGAATGATGCCCAAAAATTACAGAAAATAGAAAATATTATCCTGACACGTAATATAAAACAGTTTGAAGAAATTCAATACAGTTTGCAAATTAAAAATATCGGAGTGTCTCACCGATACCGGGCGACACCGGTTTGGCCGGATTTCGATAATTCATAAATTCTCCAAAAATACCCCAACGTAGATAATATGAATTTAAGACACATGGTGAAAGAGGATTATCAAAATACAACTCTGTTTATGAAGAAAATCGTAGAGCCGATTATCGGTATCGGTCGCACTGACTACGGAGATTTTTCAAGATAATTCAGAAAAATTTCAGAAAATCCTGAAAAATATAAAATATTAGAAAATAATTTTTGAAACTGAAATAAGCTCAATCGGAATATCACAGAGGTCAAATCAATTTTATACGTCGTATCGGGTACTGATACGGTGATACGTACACCAGGGATCAGGGGGTTACAGAAAGTAGCGTAATTATAGGCAGAGATCTCGGTGGTCACTACTGAGGGCAAATTTCTCTTCAATGTTTTGCGTTGGTACAGATCAGTCAGAAGAAGGGTGATGGCAAGTTCAGATCTGTATTGCTGCCTACCAACAACAGATCAAGGCCGCAATCACAAGAAGGTGAAGGCTCGCAATTTTCGAGTTGGTGATATGATCCTAAAGCGCATCATCCCAAGCACTAAGGGGAAAACACAGAGAAGCTCGAACCAAACTGGAAAGGATCATACACCATGGCCACCAGAGGAGGCAATAGTTCATACATATTGGTCGATCAAGATAGAAAGATGCTAAAAAGCAATGGAACTCTTTTCATTTGAAATAATACTATATATGATCTTATTAGATTCAATGAAAAAGTTCACAGTTGTGCACCATCTCTTTCCTAACTTTCTTGAAAATGTGTCTAAAAGCCTATATCGGGTCCTCATCCGACGGCTAAGACCTACACGGAGGCTCTCCTGAAAGACAAAAACGCTACTGACGGTCACTCATATAGTTTATATCGGGTCCTCACCCTGATGGTTAAAATCTGTATAGAGGCTCTCCTAAAAGACAAAAACGCTCCTGACGATTACTCATACAGCGTATATCAGGTCTTCACCCTAAATGACTAAAACCTACATGGAGACTCTCCTGAAAGATGGAAACGCTCCTGACAGTCACTCATATAGCTTATATCTGGTCTTCACTCAGACAACTAAGACCTACACGGAGGCTCTCCTGAAAGACAAAAGCACTCATGATGGTCACCATATGGCCTATATCGGGTTCTCACCCAGATGGCAAAGCCTACATAGAAACTCTCCTGAAAGATAGAAGTCCTCCTGATAGCTCTGACAGCCTATATCGGGTCTTCACTCTGACGGATCACTCTAACTCTTACAGCCTATATCGGGTTCTCACCCTAACGACGATGCCTACATGGAGATTCTCCTGTAAGATGAAAGTCCTCATGATGGCTTTGATCCCTTATATCAGGTCCTCACCCAGACAGCTAACTCTTACAGTCTATATGGGGCTCTCACCCTGATGGCTAAACCTATACAGAGACTCTTTTGATAGATGAAAGTCCTTCTGATGGCTCCGGCGGACTATATCAGGTTCTCTCTGACGACTTTGCCTAACCTACATTGGACTCTTGCCCTGATAATTAAAAGGCCCTATGGAGATTCGTTAGAATGAACCACCAGGGGTCAAGCTTTGACAACTGTCAAGTCACTCTGACAATTGTCGACTTCGCGTCCTAACTCTCACTCCCTTGGGTCAAACACAATCAGACAAATGCAATGAGCCATACAAACATGCAAAAAAAAAGCAAGATTCAGAAATGGAGGAATCATTACATGGTTATTATGCATACATTATTACAAAAGGAGTACAAGTACCAATAAGCTAGCTACTAACTATGCCTCTCCCTCGACCCCGGCTCGGTTCGGCCCGAAAAGCGATCCCTGCCTAATTCAAAGCGCAGATCCTAAGCTTCTTGGTAGGACTCGCGGTAGCGATCATTCAATCGTACCACTTTTGCTCGTAGTTCCTTAACCTCAAGCTCGTGACACTGTAAACTCATCTCCGATCATCGAACCTTCACTCTGAGCTCAAGTGTCTCTTCAATGTTTTGCACCTCTTGTGACCGAAGCAAATCGATTATTGACTCTCTCTCAAAGATAATTTCGTGTAAGCCCGATGCGTCTTCCATCGCCTTCTTCAATGTCTCCATATTTTCCAGCAGAACCTCAGATAGTTCTAGTTTCTCCCTCTTCAGCTCTTTTAGTTATCGGACTTGCTTCATCCATTTTTCTATTTATTTGGATAGCTGGTCCCTAGGTCGCTCGTCTTCGATCGATGGCAGTTCAACTAAGGATACAATTGATAGATGAGACAGTCATGCACTATCATTTCCATGCAAAGAGGGAGCCCAGGCATCAATCGAAAACGTTTCCTCGCCGCTCTCTTGTGTTGGGCGTGTAAATAATTGAGCAGGGATCTGAGCTCCTCCCTGAGACCTAGGTGGGGACCTTCACAACAGTCGTCGAGGCCATCAAACTTAGAGTCATCCGAGTTTTTCACAGCTCTTCAATAAGAATGTTACCCGCGGCTCCACCTCTCACGCGACTGCCAAGACCTGGAGCCCCCACATTCATTAACAACCCGAGTAGGTCTAACTGGCCCTAGGGAAATTCCACAGGAAGTGGGAATTGTACTTCTACAGTCTCATCAAGCTACAACCAACAACAGAATGCCAAGAAAAGAAACAACCAAATTTTGAGAAATCCAGGCATTGAGCAAAAATTTCTATCCATTAATGACGAAGAAAATTGCAAAATACAATCAGGGAAACAACAGTTCGCTCAAGCACTCACAATATCTAAGTTGCTTCAATAGCTCCAGAACGAGGCTCTATCAGAGGATCTTTGGAGCTTCACTGGCCAGGAGGTCTTAAGAAGCACCCGTCATTGTGATGAGGCATCAGGGAGTGAGGGACATTGGAGGTCAAAGATGCTGATGTACCTTGATCCCCACGAGAGATTTTAATCTCAAGAGGGTATCTCGATGCTTTGCCTTACGCTTTGTCCTTATATCCTCCATGTACTTTATGATTTCAAAGACCCGAACCTCCTTCTGCACTCTCGCCACGACATCGCCAGCCTTTTCTTTAACCTCTGCCTTGTCAGCGAGCGCCTGCTCCACGTAGCGAAGAAGACCTTCCTTTTCATCCCGGAAAGCAATCCTCTCGCAGTCATGTTCAACTTTGGCATCCTCGGCAAGCTGGCGTACTACACTCAACTCTTTTAGAGAAGATTATAGCTCGGAGTCCTTCTCTAGCTCTAAGGATCTATTCTGCAGTTCAGGGTCCTTCTTCTTTAGCTCTGAAATCTTTTTCCCTAGCTCACCCTGAAATGCGAGCAACTTCCGCAATGCAAACTTCATCTCCTTAAACTCATCCCGAAGCCGATCAAGCTCTCCTTCCTAACCTTGCTGAGTGGCCAACTCATGGTCTAGGTCAATCTAGAGCTTCATAAGCTTCTCATCCGCCTCCTTCCTCTTGACGAACAACTTCTTGACCCTTTTCTGAAGGTCCGCGCTGACCTTGTCCTTTTTCCTCAGTGCATCCTATTGGCCACCCAGAAATTGGATGGTGAATATCGCACTCTGCAAAAGAGTTAATTAGAGAGGCAACATGATTATCAAAGAGCAAGACATAATCTAAACATTCCTTGAAGAGGTTTTTCTCCGGTGTTCTCCTTTGGTCTCTCGATGGGGCCGTGTTAAACTCTTCCATACCTCAGAGGAAATCACCGTGACCGAGGGCTACCTCGTTGTCTCCCCTCTGTAGGAACATCTTCCACTCAGAGCTATGAACTCGAGCTTCCTGTATTGTTTTAAAAGAAGGGGAGACAATCTCCATAAGCCCCGCACATATGTTCCCCTCGGCCTAATGAGCATCGCCTAATGATAGCTCCGACGAGGGACAGTTAGATTTTCTCTCTCTAGAAATCCCTCTTTCTCTCTCTAGAAACTTTCTCTCCTTTCTTATTTTCTCAAATATATATTTATATATATTATTATATTATTATATATATTTATTGGGATTGTTGGCTTGATCGTGGTGTTCGTAAATTTTTCGGATATTACTCAGTATTGTGTTCCGGTATTGAGGCGAGTACAGTTTCTTTTGAACATGCATCTATTTTGTCATTATGCGAGTACATCCCTTTTGATATTTCATGTTCTATTACCATCGTTCCATGTCTAACAACTGTTATCCTGCTTTTATACATGATATGTAAGTTGATATATAACACCGACACTGATATATTACACCGGCATTTGTTGTGCTATATTTGACACATGATACCGGACACCGGTATGTGCTATGCTATATTTGACACCGACATTTGCCATGCTATATAACACCGATATTTACCATGCTATGCTTGACACATGATGTATAACACCGGTATTTGCCATGCCATACTTATTACTTGATATCAGATACCGGTATTTATCATGCTATACTTAACACCTGATATATGACATCGGCACTCGGTATTTACACCGGCACATGATATATAACACCGATACTTGCCATGCTATATTTGATACTGATACTTGCCATGCTATATTTGACCCATGATACCCGATACTGGTACTTGCCATGATATATGACCCATGATATCTGACACCGGTACATGCCATTCTATACTTGACCCTGGTATATGACACCGGTACTTGCCATGCTATATTTGACATATGATACGTGATACCAGTACTTGCTATGCTATACTTATTACTTGATATAAGATACCGATATTTGCCATGCTATACATAACACCTGATATATAACACCAGTACTTGACATGTTATACTTGACACCTGACACCTGTATTACCTGACATATGCATGATTATTATATTATTACCAGACATCTGGTACTCCTGTATCTCCTGTACTCCTATATTCCTGTACTCATGTATCTCCTGTACTCCTGTATCCCTGTACTCCTGTATCTCCTGTATTCATGCTCTTGTTAATAGCATAGTCAGACCGACGTCTGGCAAAGCATGCATGGTGTCGGGATGACGAGGATGTATCCCACAATCGTGCTAGTGTCCGGCGGTTCCTGAATGGAACTAGTACCACACGGAGTAAAGTGTCACACCATACACATGGTGGGGCCACCTCTTGAATCCGTGGGGCCACCTCTAGAATCAATTTCCCACACAGAGCAAAGTGCCACACAGAGCAAAGTGCCACACCACACACGTGGTGAGGGCCACCTCTTGAATCTGTGGGGGTCACTTTTTGAATCTGTGGGGCTACCTCCTGTATCAACCCTCAGAGCAAAGTGCCACATGGAGTAAAGTGCCACACCACACACGTGGTGGGGGCCACCTCTTGAATCTGTAGGGCCACCTCTTGAATTTGTGGGGCTACTTTCTCCCTCCTGCTTGTACCACCTGGTGTTAGTGTGATAAGCATCCTCAGTGCCTATTAACACACACACACATACCTGTACAATGATAACTCCTGGACTATGTGTTATTTGGTCTCTCTCCTATTTGAATAATGGTACCCGCGTATCGGAGTTCGGATGAGTTCTACTGGAAGTGCGGGCTCCAGCGTGAACTGTCGGTGTTGTGGAACGCCGGTGGGAAAGGGACGAGAATAACATAAAAACATAAGAAACAGTAATAATATTAGGAACGTGTGATATTTGGTCTCTCCTTTGTTCGGGTCCTAGTACTCACATATCAGACCTGGGTAAGTCCTACAGAGTGCGACTCTAGTATGGAATATCGGTGATGTGAGGCGCTGGTAGGGAGGCGATTAAAATATCAAACGGTACTAATTATTATTATTGGATAAATTAAAATGCAACACCTTTATATTCTCCAGTTACAGTATTATGCTCTGAGTTGACACCCTATTTTATAACACATGACCTCTGTGATACCATGATTACTCCAGACACACTCTAGTTCTGTTACTCTTAGGGCAACTTAAGTTGTATAAACTCAGATAACGGTGAAATCGGATATGTGGTATATAGATGAGGGTTTTCTTGTTTGGATTATCCCCTCGATGTATCAACCCCGTGAATCTATAATCTGAGCTTATACAACTTGTTTTGTCCATACTTATATTTATCGCGTGTTTAGTGTATTTATCACATGTTTTATATATTTGTCCCATTTTTATGTGTACCTATGTTCTCTATACCGTTCCCATGCATGTTTTCCGATTCAGATTTACTGATATACATGTATTTACTTGATCTCAGATTTCTGTCATTTTCCTTATATTACTTGTCATTTTCTGTACCTGCTTGCCTGGACCACATCACTTAATCATGTACATGTGTGCCTGCTATGCATGCCATTTGGCTTTATCATATGTACTCGCTGGGGTTGCTAACAACCCTGCATTCCCATGTCCAAATCCTGGAGTCTGGATCGAGCATTGCTATACCTGATCAGTGTGGTGCAGTGGGAGCGTGGATTGGCAGTTGCCTATCTGGACCCTCCTTATTCCAGCCTCTGCTTGATCGGCTCGCTAGATTCTCATCTTGCCACTCGTGAGTACTTTCCCGTATTTCATATTGTACATCCTTCTTTTATGCTTCTTAGTGATCATATATTCTTCAAATATTATATCATGCCTTGTGATAACTGTGTACTAGTGTTATTATTGTTAGATTATATGTTACCACTGTGCTTCCGTACTCTGATTCCTGTCTGTACTAATGCTTAGCGTATATACGTGAGGGTATTTCTGACCTGCGTATATACGTCGCAGTAACGTCTCCGTACCCACGGGCTCGGGGCGTTACATTAGCCATATGATTATCAAATGCAATTTTAAGAAGAAAATTTGAAAAAATGGTTTAACATCTCAATTTTATTTCCAAGCATAATTTTTGTAGAGATAATCTAAATGCTTGGGATATCTCAAACTCATCAACAATAGTCAAGATAACATAAATTTCTATATTTGAGAAATGAGGAATCTCAACATGCAAGAAAACCAAGAAAGATGCACGAAATCAAGAGAGATAACTTGGGATTAGCTTGGGATTATTGTATCAACATCTAAAACCCCAAAAGATCAGCTTAATATAAATCTCACTGCAAGCAAACAACCCATAGGCTGCATGTCCATTTGACAATGCTGATCACTTTGCTTCATGAACAAACTACAACCCAAGGTTTCAAAAAGTGAGAATCCTCAAGAGCCCAATTATTAGGTTTACACTTTCGAGTGAGATTCATGTCTTCTACTAAAAGACCATGAGGACTAAATTGAGAAGGAGATCAAAAACATTGACGCACAACACTCTCACTTAAATCATGTGTAAAACAAGAAACTCAATAGAATTTAGCCTCATGGCCAACACCCTTACAATTGAAACAAAATTTTTGTTTTCCAATTTGAGCAGTCTCATGATAAGATCACCTTAAAGCTCTATACAGTTGGTCTTATGCCCCACTCCTTATCAATTAGGGCCTGCTTTGTTCCCCAAAGAAACCGATTCGAGAGGTGTGGGCTCGCTGGGGTTTTTTTTCCAATGGAAAGGAATTTATAGGGCCCCGCGCCATACACGCTTTCCGTCGGTTACAAGCCAGCCTGCAAGAGAAATGGGCAGAGAGAAAAAAATGCTCTTCACGTCGGATTTTTGTAGGGGGCCAGGCCATCATTGCTATTTTCCCAAAATAGCAAACCAAACATAAGAGAGGTAAAAAGTCGACGTGGCTAAGGCTGTCAGGAGCGACGTGAGCTTTTCCACTGGGGTTTCACTCAAACAAACAACTCCTTAAAGCAAAACCTAGCCCTTTTCTCCAAAAGAGGTCTTATTATTAGGTCTCAGCTTGGAGGATAAGATTTTTGCAGAGAGACTTTGTTCTCCTTAGTAATTATGATTAAAAAAGTTCTTCTCTGTTCAGTTCAGATTATATTAATTTAAAACATAACATAGTACAAAGGAGAGAAAAAAAGTCCCTCACCAAGCGAGGGAAAAAATAGAATGAGTACAGAAAAAAAACAGCCAAGAGGGACTTTCAGCTTCATAGAAGAGATTTCTTTCATACATCTGTGAAGAATAATGTTCGATGAGAGCCTTCTGGAGTAAACATGATCAAGATTATTGACACCATGATAACCCTTGCAAGAGCTACAGCTAAACAAAAGTCACCCTTGACCGTGTTATCAAGCTCCCACAACAGATGAGCTTAGCTCTAGAAGAGATCATGAAGAGATCCATTTTCCTTAGCTCGTGTGTTTGGATCTCTTGAAAGAAAAATTGAAGACATGAGAAAAAAAGTCCTAGATAGATCTTAAATGAACATCTTATTTCCAAAGTTTCTTCTTTTCATTTTTTAGTTGGAGATGGATGGAGGGTCAAGGATCATGGTAAATGAATATCTCCTCTATTTTGATAGTTCAAGTATTAAACAATTGTATTAACCTCTCTTCTCTTTTTGGACAAACAAACGCTTCTCTCCCTTCCACAAGCTCTCCTTGTCACCTTCGCTTCTCTCATCCTTCTCTTCATCATCTATTCTTCTCTCTTCCTATTCTTCTTCTTGGGTGGGCCTCATTAATTCGACTATAGTATTTGTTTTTTTTTTTTTTATCTATTTGTAATCTCTGAGTATGCTTCTTTATAATTTCAAATATTTTGTTTCTTGCTTTTGAAATTAATGGATTTGTAAGGGGGTAGTGATGAAATAAAAAATAATACTTTTCATGCCCACTTCTTAGCTTACTTACTGGCACACTCAACATCTAAAGTTAGATCCATATGACCTCAAAATTGGATATTCATGGGGTTTGTGTTTTAGTCTTGGGGTATGCTAGCGAGTAAGGCTCATGCGGGTATGAAAAATATTTCTACGAAGAAATCTATAACTAATATCATAATTTTCATACTTTCTCAATATTGATTCATTTCTGTGTTACTGTAGGAAAAAATACAATGACTTGAGCAACTTTTAGGGCATAATAATGTAAGAAATTTATGTGCCCAAATCGAAGAGAGAACAATAATCATGACCGAAAAGGTGAAGGGCTACAATAATTGCATTGCCTGCGCACTAATCATTAAAGGGGATGCAATATATTGGCTGTTTGTTTTTTTGGAAGAGAGGAAGGGAGAGGAGAGGGGATGAAAAGAAAATGAAGAGGAAATTTCTTCCCCTCTTGGGTGATGGCTTGTTTGATGGAAAGAAGAAAGAAGAGGGGAAGAGGAAGAAAAGAGAGAGAGAGAGAGAGAGAGAGAGAGAGAGAGAGAGAGAGAGAGGAAGAGGGGGGAATTAAAAAATAATATTTTCTAACTTAGATCACTGCATCGGAGCTCTCTTCGCGACCAAAATTTGGGGCGAAAGAGATTGAGGAAGAAAGGAGACATTGATCTCTGCGTCAATCCGAGTCGGTGCCAGCTTAGACTTCTTCCTCTCTCTTCCGCTCCTCTTTCTCGGCGAACCAAACACCCGAGCTCGGATCTGAGCTCGACTTCTTCCTTCTTCCTATCTCTTCCAAGAAAACAAACAAGCCCACATTGTACAACTAAAAACAACAACAATCATACAATTACTCCACGCCAATATTTATGATCAAAGGCATCACAATGTCAAGAAAGAATCAAGAAATCAGAAATCATCACACAACTGCAAGTTCTAAGAGATTGTTCTAAACATTGAGCTGCGCCTGCGGGTCATTGCCAATTAACTCTAGATTCACAATATGCATAATCCTATTGTTAGCTTTCAAATAATTTGACGACAATGCTAACTCAGAGACAAGAACTTATTTGCTTCTTGGAGAACAATACATGCTAACTGTTTCGAGTGAAGCAGAAGTAAATTTCATGGCCACAACAAAAGTTGACAGCTTGAGTTCAAAATTATAACTGCTACTTTGGCAGGGTAAACTTGAAGTCGAGGTAAAAATTTAAAGCCGAATTATTCAATTGATTGTGAGTGGCTTCTGATTGCTAAATGGAAAGCAAGAACCCTGGACGGCATCAGTGCCTTGCCTTCATCGACTCAGGGTCCCTGCGAGTAGCATACCCAAGTGTCAGATAACAGGTGAGATACAAGGTTTGCATTTTTATGAGCAATGATACATGTATGTACCTGTGGATGTGATCGAGAATGAGAAGTCTTGGTCCAGGAGGAATCTTCACATCTCTGAGAGCGCTGGAGAACGAAACATGGAATGAAACTTAACAGCGATGCATGGAAAGAAGGCAAAAAGCTCACTACGTTGTACAGCAACAAAGGACAATAGTGCCGGATTGGCTACTCACCTATCTGTGAGAAGAGGCAGAGTGGCATCAGTAAGCAGGCCTTTCCTGAAGTTCTTCTCGTAGTTCTGAAGACCAAGTCTTGTCAGCATGCCTCTCGCTCGAGAATAGTAGATATCCTCAGCTGGTGGTTGTGAGAATTTCTGGCCCAGCTGCGGTATTCACAAGACATCCAGCTTCAGTGTTGACGAAACCACACTTAGGTGAATAGCCATGGTGCAGGTATAGTAAATAAGAAAACCTTCTCTTAGTGCTCTTAGGAGCCCTAAAGTGAACGTATTAAATTGGCAAAACAAGTAAAGCTGATGGGACTAAGATTATCATCCATCTATATGTACAGCTCATTTCAGTGTGATAGGGGAAGTTAGATCAGATGAAGTGCCATGCATCAGAGATTCAGAGGCATAACCATAAAGATCCACTATTACATTAATGTCTTCTTTTACTGTCCTGACCCATTCAAGCATTTAGCTTCTCATATCAGCGTTGGAGCTCAAGTTGGTTTCGTGTCCTTGTGATTTATTTGCTTAGCATGGCTTAGGGAACTTGCACATAAAAGTATAAAACGAACTGGAAATTGAAGTGTGATCTCACAGTATGATACTTTGTCCCCCATCAGGAAAACTGATGAAAAAAAATGGATTCATAAACCTAATTTTTAGATGATATTATAGTCAGTTTAGTTAGCATCAACAAAGAAATATAACATGATACTAATGGTTTTCAAATGGATTAAATGCAATGATGCCAAAATTTCTCATTCTCTTTTCATTTAATAAACTGGTTTAGATTTAGATCCTCATAAGCAGTCAAGTCAATGACCATTTTTCTTCTAGCATGGAAAGGTTTGAAGGCAAAATTCCCAAAAACTGAACCTACAGTTCAGAGAACACTATAAGTTTCTCTAATCTCATGGGTAGGTACTTACTAAGTACATCTTATTAACATCATAAACTGTATAGTATCCTCTTGCACAATTAGCAATGCATTTCTGTCTATTGCTTCATTTGTATGAGCAGAGGTATTATTGGTGGCCCATGGGTCGTCAAAGTAGATAAGCTAAGAAAATAGAAACTCGGCCTTAGCAGTGTCATTTAACCATCAAAATACTCATACAAATCAAAATAACTGATGTTACATCGCTTATCGTGTTTCTTTTATAAATCCCTGAGACGACATTTAAGTCAATCTAAATAGATAAAGTTACAAATTAGAAACTTAAAAATACTTAAGAAAAAACACCCAAAAGTACAAATTAGGAGAGAAGTATTAATCTAATATTAGCAGAATAAAAAAGGAATATATGAAATATAGTTAGCAAAATAATTAGGAAAAAAAAGGGTGTAAAGTTCACAATGACCTAGAAATACCTATGAGGGATCCTCCTCCTTATTATTAGATCACTCTCATTCACCATCAAGTTTGATGACTCCAATCGCAGAAGGAAACAAGATGGCTAAAGTAGACTTGTAACGTAGTACAAGCATAAAGTTGAATAGAAACTTGATAAAGCGACTGTATGACCACTCATGGATTTATGGACCAGAATGCAGCCAATTAAGAAATGCAAAATTAGATGTTGAGATGGAGTGTTGTCAATATCCTAAAAGTTAAGAAAATAATGAGCACATCTAATAAGTCGTAGTATCAATTGAAGATATGATAGGGGAGAAATGTCAGTAAAGTTGGACATGTGGGCGGAGATTGATGTGTGCGCCGTTTAGGAGTCATAAGATTTTAGTTGAGGCCCTTGGGGCAGAGGATAGGACTAAAGGTAAATCTAAAAGGAATATGGATTCAGCAAGTTAAAATGAATATAGATCAGACCGGGCTGTCAACAGAAGCAAAATAGTAAAAAAAGACTCATCAAGCCTACACCAGGATTTTGGGTGAAGGCTTTCATGTGTTTTTTTTGCATCACCTTTCAGTTTCTGCACTACAAAATTTCTGTAGATTAAATGACAAGGTGGGTACGGCTATCAAAGTAAATGAGTACAAACGTACAATATTCTTCTGTCAGAAAAATGACAGACGCTTATCAATTCCAATTCCTTTCCAGAAGCTTATTGAGTATCACTGTTTCTTCAAGCCAGCTATCAACGCAGTAGGTACTTCTCAGTGCACCACATACAGCACCCAGCTACTACTAATAAATATGTACAAGAATTTTCTGCCATGTCCTTGCAGTTTTGCAAGGCCACTTCAGTCAAATTAACACATGTAAGTAAAGGTTGTAGTTTTACACCATGCTTTCTTTAAAACTAAATACTTTAAATTACATATATTCCCCATTCAGGCTATTCTTGATGAGTTGTGGTTTTGGGAATACAAAGAAGGAGCCAATGAGTGTGAAACTTACTGGTTTCAATCTAAACCCCCATCAAATAAGGGTACCAACCATCAGCCTACGCGTCCTCTCAATGACAGCAAGTTGATGCACTGTGATAAGTATAAGGTTATTAGCTAAGTAGTTATTTGAAGACCATGCTTGAAGTCAGGACACGGGTTCAACCACACAAGGCTTCGAGCACACTATGACTACAAATGAATCTCCTGTTCTAACTGCCAATACAATTTTCCTCTAGAAGGTCATGAGATCAAGCCAACGCCTATAAATAGAAGCCCCCCTTAGACCTCCTAAAGGTATGCAACCCATTACTCTTAGATACAATTACATCTCTTTGAGTAAGGGACTGACTTAAGCGTCGGAGGGGGATCACCGGAGCGATCCGCCCCCCTACTCATCATGTTCTACCTTGCAGGATCAACCAGGAACTCACAAAGTTAAGAACGCATAACACTAGTATTATGATACGTGTTAAATACTTTTTTGCATATACCCTTAATGTTTTGTATATTTGCACGTGCATTGCCTCTAATTATGGAAAAACTCAGATATAATTTTTCAGTTCCAATTCTTTATTGTGTTTAAACATGCAATCACCCATGACCCTTTTCTGGGGTTGATAGTATTGGGACCCACCTATGTATGTGGTTCCATTTTTCAAGGGTGTGCATTGTGCAAACATACATGGGCCTTAGGCAACCTCCTCAAGGGTCTGCATTTTTTATGTAGATCTTAATGATACTAGTCTACTTAGCATGTCATAACTGACATGATCAATACCATAGTTTATGAGTTATAGCTTATGAGTTCAGGAGTTGGTCCAGTTCGATTCATTATATTTCATACCATGTATAAGTTTTGATTAGGATTAAAATAATTTTGCAGCATGTCAGAATACATGTCTAAGATTATATTTAGATAAGCCAAACTTGTGTTTGATACTTTGAGAGCATATATGTCCACTATAGATATTAAGGCATCAAACTAGTCTTGCAAACTGATACACTAGCATGTTGCATGTATCATCCTACCTTCCAAAAAGTTTTAGCTCAATTACATATTGCTTTCCCAAGTTCAAACAATATGTGGCTATAAGGCATGTGACCATAAGTCCCTTCAAGATAGGTAGATAGAACAAGATAAAAGGGCTTAAACCAGTCAAACATAAGTGACGTGAATCAAAGAAAATGATGAAATTAAGTCTATACTAAAACTGATGCTAATAAAACTTTTTATTCATGTAGTTATGGTTATTTTTGAGCCAAAAGAAAGCCAAAGTTTGCGAAGTTAATAATCATCAAAATATTTGTATTGGACCAAATAATTGGAACAATGACCGATCCCACTCCATCTGAAACTTACTGAAAACTAGGGATCAAGTATGGCATCCTCATAAAACTGCCATAATAAACATTTTTAATTATATAGTATGAATATACTAGTGGCTATCTCCAGCCATGAAGCCAGATTTCCTCTGTTTCACATGGAGCGACTGACACCATGAGCCTGGGAATGAAACAATACAATCAAACTTAAGGTGAAGCAGTGCACCAGACACATGGTAAGTTCTGAGAAGAGGGCATAACTTCATTCTACAGTTTGAACATGGTCACACTGAACCAAACTGGATGAATTGTATAAGTTGGAGGTTGTGCTAACCAGGTAATTGGGCTAGACAAAAGAGTAGGAGTAGGTTATAAGGAACATCAATGAATGTTTCAAACAGATAAGATTCTGGATCTTAGGTGATTTTCCCTGTTTACCAAGATTGGTCTTGTAACTATTTGTTATTAAAAAAATAAAATTGGATAGCATATCAACTGTGTTCCTCCATGTAGTTTCCAAATCACCACAAGCTCCGAATAGGTGTCTCATAGCTTGGTGTCCATAATGCAATTGTCAATGTGTCATAATACTAGTTTTCCAGACTATCAAGCATGGCACATTTTGGTAGGAGTAGGACAACTTAATACGTATTCTTTGAAGTGGTTCTGTCTTATGAGTTATAATATCCTCTAAGGGACTCTCAGTAATATGAAAAACTACTTCCAGATTCTCTGGTATACTGAAACACTAGTTGTAAAGTTTGAACATATACAAGGATTCTCTGGTATACTGAAACATACGTATGGTGTGATATTATAACTTGCAACACTAGTTGTAAAGTTTGAACATATACAAGGTCCTAGCCTGTATTTTTTTTATCAACGTCAGCCAGAAAAGAATTGTTGTTGCAATAATAGATGCACAGTGTTATAAGCCATAAATTTGAGGTCTTACTCATAACAGAATTGCATGGCTCATGTACATGATTTAAAATCTCGGAATCGGTATCACCTAATGATTTTTAGAATCAGTATCAACAGTATCAACATCTTGACCCAATCTTGGTCAATATTATAGGATTAATATCGTATCAGATACGTCAAAACCCAATATGATATTGTTAATATTTTATCGAAATAGGCCGATATTTGAAACCATGCTTATGTAGCCTCCTTGCATTTACAGGATATAAACCAAAGGGCATATGCCTGGATCTTCTATGTCCATTGTCAGTTCTGATTTATCCAGCCACCAACATCTGATGGTTGTGAGTCATGACAAAGGTTCGAGGAAGCTCAGGCAAAGAGACCTAAATAGTGGTAATCCAGATGGAAGTAGTAAATAAAAACTTAGGTAGCCTCTTAAAATAAAGAGAAATCGAAGTGAGTATATAACTGGCTGTGTCACATACATATATATCTTTTAAATTATATCTGCTAATAAAATGATAGAAAATATATAGATCGATTAACTTCAAAGCGCTTTTATTTGCGAACCAATAATTATATTCATATAGAAAGAAGAAGAAAGCCCTAAAGGGGTTGTGGTGGCTCAACAGAGATGTAAATCAAAGAAGCTCAATTTTGCTACATAAGTACATACATATTTACGTAAGTACATATTAGTTTATGTATATAGTAGGAAGGAATCTATCCAAAAAAAGTGCAGCCGAAAGCTAATGTTAAGATGGATAGGTGCAAATGTGATACAAGATAGGATAAGGAATGTGTGCATTAGAAATAAGCTAGAGATTGTTTTAAGTGAAATAAGGGAGAATCCTTTGAGATGTTTCACATGCAATGGAGGCTGATGAATGAGCTAGTTAGGAATGGCAGAATTGTAGCTGAAGGAGTAGTTAGGATTTGGAGCAGACTAAACTGAACATAGATTGAGACAGTTTAATATATTGTGACTGCTAATTTAATGGAGGAACATGGCCCCCTAACGGAGCTAAATGGAGAACAGGATGCATGTAAATGACCCCAAATTACAGGCTTTGCTGTTATAATTTAGTCCATCAGACTTAGTATCAGAAAAATGTTAGTGGAAGAAATTATTGGAAAGCATCATTATCAAACATAAGCTCCAAAACACGTAAAAGTCCAGTAAGTAAATTGAAGTTCAGCATTCGTTTAATTACAAATGAAGATCATACCGTCAGGAAATAATCATATTCAATTGGTGCAATATGATTATTCAGGTCGCTTGCTCATCATATCTAATTGCATTCATAGACTCACATGACACGTGTGTCTGACACGTTTTGGACACGACATAGCCCTATGATAAGAGTGTCCGTGCTACATAGGTGACATGAATGAGTTAAAATAAGTATTTAAAAGTCTCATCTTCATAATAACCCAAGCAGAGAAAAAGGAAGAATATACAAACATGAGATAACTTAAGGAAAAAAATGGAGAATTCAGGTGGTTCAATATGATTATTCACATTGCCTGATCGTCACATATAATTGCATTCATAGACTTGGTGGCATGAACAAGTTAAAATAAGTATTTAATAATCTTATTTTTCTAATAGCTCAGGCAGAGAACACAGAAGAAATGCAAACAGAAAGAACATAAGAAAAAAATGGAGAATTATTACCTTGAAAAGGCCACCTTGAACAAGAGCAAAGAAAAGGCCCGATGTGACTGCATTGGCTGCCTGATTTGGGCCTCCCATGCCACTGACTAGAGAGAACATTGCTCCAGAACCAAATGCTGCCACCATGCTGGAACAACAGGCATATTAAGTATTGTTACTGAAATAGAACACATATAAAATACTCCTCCACATTTCTCTTGATATTACATAATTTCAATTTCTGTAATCAAATAACAACTCTACTACTACTTATCAAAACATAAGTTTCATTTGTTATTTGCCTTTATCTAGCTGTCATCTTCATACTCTGTATAAAAACTTCTACATTACATATAAGTTTGCTCTTCTTACCTTACGATCCAAAATTGAACATCATGCCTTATAGGGCATGTTTTCATGAAGCAGACCACACCAATCAACTCAGCAATTTTCTCCTAAGATTCCCTAATAATGTGCCTTTTTTATGTGTGTGTGTGTGTGCGCGCGCGCGCAGTACAGTGCACAATGCTGCTGAATTATTGAAGAAATAAAGCAATAGTTGCCTATTTCAACATCCCAACTCCACAATACAGCTTTTACTTCATAGATATAGAGAATTTAAGGGTCAGTTCTTTGCATATGTGTGTGAGCAGTTTAATGCCCAATGCTGCAAATTACTAAAGAAATTAAGCAATAGTTGTTTATTTCAACATCTCACTTTCACACTACGGCTTTTACTTCATCGGTATAGAGAATTTGAGGGTTGTTTCTTGAGTTGAGCCTAATGAATAATATCAGTCAAAAGAATTAGAGATCTTACCTACTCTGCACATCCTCTACTCCTCTTATTCTTTTCATGACACAAGATAAACCAGCATTTACACCTGTCATGACTGCGAAATTACGAGCTTGCACCAGAGGACTGCCTGTAAAAGCCTGTGATTCATGTAACATCCTGATCATTATTTGAGTATTAAGTAAAGAGCAAGGGTGCTGAAGAATAAAAACAGCAATACATTTAATATTTACAGGGACAGAATTATTTTAGTGAAATTCAAAAACTCAAAAACAGAATTCTCCTACCATATATCTATCTTAAAACAAATCTTAACAGGCTGCATAACTCATAAACGGATTATACAGGGCATAATCAGGTTATTTGAAATTATGCATGTATACTTGTGTGTGTGCGTGCGCGCACTCTCGTACCATTGTTACCACTCTTCCTTATCATGAATCATTATAGGATGTTGTGTTAGACAAGAATGGAGGAGGCAAATAGTTGTGTAGAGTACTCAATGTGATATTTGGAAATAAAGCTATAACCTTCTTCTTTGACTTTATAAGTAATACAATATTAAAGAGAGTTGTGCAGACTTTCAGAGAGATGAGGGTTCCAGTTGACCCATCAAGTAAACAAACTCTTGTGTACAAACATTATTCATTTATCCTTTTAGTTTTAGGGCTAGGGTGATGGCTTCTGCCATCCACAGAGGAAAATGGAAAAAGAAATGGCATTAAATCCTCTCTCTTCACTCTGTTTTGTTAGTCAATTGACTATCCAACAGGGTCCTTCAAATGGTCCATATCTTCTGTTGGGGCTGAAGATCCTTCAAATAGTCCATTCCCTCTAATGTTAGATGAACAATATCATGATCTCATTAGTCAATTAAGGTTAAGGCTAAAACGATAGAGATATCCAATGCCCATTCAGTCGATGACCACCTGACGCTGTTTGCAGTCAAGTAGATGAGGTCAACAACCGTAATTGGGCTTCGATTGCAATCAATTAGACAAGATCGTTCTCATTCAATAAACAGTGAGGGAGGGTATGATAGCAGAGCCTGTGGTGGAGACTGTAACTACTGTGAGTGCCCTAGCAGAGGTTGGGGTGGTTGAGGGTCTGTCAATAAGGATGTAGTGGCAAAAGCTATTTGTACCATTGTTACCACTCTTATCTGAATTGCTATACATCTTCTTCTCCTAAAAGTAGACATTGACGAGTTGCATTGACAACATTTCCATAACCTCATGCTAACAAACTTCCACCAACGAACTTTCACAACATGTGTGATTTGGCAAATGGTCTGAAATTGTATGGCACTTATTGTCAATATTGTTTTTCCATGTCCGACCTCAAAGTTAATTTTACACCGCCCATTGAATACAGCTCCATGTTAACCCAAATCCCATTTACGCTGTTTAATAGAGATAGCAATGACCTACTCTGCCCAATTTCTAACAGAATTTTGAATAGAAGATCATCAGGAAAAGTGGCAAACTGGACCAATTTCTTTATAGATTCCCAATGAACAATTAGATGGGTCCTTCTCTACCGACCATATTTGTTCCAGTCCCATTTTTTTCTTCTTAAATTTCCCAATTTCTCAAACGAGTCAATGATTAAAAATCACCTTTTTGAGAGTTAAGGTTAGCTGAAAAGAGAGTGAGTATCTATAATTGTAAGAGCCCAATTCAGTTCAATTCAAGAAACAGAAAACAAAGAAGAACAGACCTGGGCCTGTTTGAGGGAAGCCATGGCTTCGGGGGCGAGGCCGGGGGCGCTGGGGGGTGGGGCGGGGAAGGCGGAGGAGAGGTCGGAGGTGAGGGTGCCCATGAGGCCGCCGATGGCTGCGCCCTGGGCGGCGCCGGTGGCGGTGACGACGGCGGCCTCGACGGGGGTGGACTGCTTGGCGAGCCAGGAGCGGAAGCCGGTCTCGAGGTCCCTGAACCGGGCCTGGACCTGGGCGACCGGGTTCATAGCGGGGACCACCGCCACCATGGCCCGCTGCTCCGCTCCCCCTCCTTCCATTGAGAATGGATTCTAGCGATATCAGTCAAATATCAAAATGAGTTGGGAGAATTGAGATTGAGAAATGGATTCAACTGTTATCTCTTTATAGGAAGGCAGAATGCAGGGGGCGGCGAGGTTTTCGCGAGCGGATAACACGATGAGGGGAGAGAGAGAGAGAGAGAGAGAGAGAGAGATACCGCATGCGAATGGAAATTATTTATTCTTTCCCTAAACCCCAAAAGCCCCAATTAGGGAGGTGTCACTTTTTGACCTGACCCGTACGAAGAGCATTACATTTTTTTTCTTTGCCTTTTCTTTTATTTTTATTTTTCGTTTTTTTATTGGTATTATGATATGATTTTTAGTTAGAAACATGTAAAAAAAATATGGGCTATTTTTCCTATAAAAAAATGATCAAAATAAATAATTTCAAATTGATCTCTCTCAAATTAATTCCTAAATCGGCCTTTGACATACCACATCGCGGCGAGACAATTCCCGTCTCCAGCATAACGCCTGGGCATGTCCGGATTGTTTTTCGATTCATCCGAGGTTGGCAACTCCAGTGGAGCCAAATTTTTTTTACCTTATATGGGTTGCCATCCCGGAGAAGTGATAGTTAATTTATTTTTAATTTTGGACTTGTTCGGGGTTGCCAACCTCGAATGAGTGAAAATTTTAAAAAAAAAAAAAACAAATTTCTCCACAAAGGAGCGAAAATTGTAATAAAAAAAAAAAAAATCTCTTGTCTGGAGTTGATAACTCCGGACAAGGCAATTCGCAGCCAAATTTTTTTTGGCTCATCCGGAGTTGCCGAACCAAAAAAACGATCCAGACATGTCCGGACGCCACGCTGGCAGGGCGAACCGTCTCGCCACCGAAGTGGCACGTCACATACTGGTTTTTAGAATTAATCTGAGAGAGATCGATTTTTGGAATAATTTATTCTTTGAATTTTTTTTTGGAAAAATAGCCCAAAATATATTAGTGGGCGAATTAAGATTTAACATAAATTTGACAAGAGGGAGCTCTTTGTTCGCCCAGGATGCCGGTGCCCACTTTGAAATTTTTGATAATCCTTTCTACTTTAATCTGTACGTAGAATTTATCAAGTCTCTCACAGATGTTGGTTTTGTCCCCTTGCAATAACTTGATATTTTAGGGGCCATGATGAGAAAACTCATATTCTTTTTAAGAGACAAATGAGACGGTAAACTAAGAAACTTTTAAAATTTTGCATCAACGTTGAGATTGACTCTTATCTTATGATATGTGTGTGTGGCTCGCACACATTAAATACTATAGTTACGTGAGCTCATAATCTCAAGTTGTACCATACCTATACTTAATTTACGAAACTGATTAAATTAAATATTAGTTAGTTAGAAAGTTTTTACGGTTTAGAATTATAAGCTTTACGGCTCCAATTATAAAATTATGTATATAATTTTTATTTTTTATTTATCAAAAAAAGTTATACGTGCAATGTACGCGTAAAAAAAAAAATCCAGTATATACAACAATGCATGTACGAAATAGTGTAATTGGAGGTGGTGATGTTTGTGAAGCATGCCAAGAATTTATCATAATTCATAAATCATGTGAGTCGTTATGCTGATGAAAAATGTGATCTTAATTTGATTACAATGATGAGGTCTCATTAATTCTCATGTATCACTTACAATTATATTCGCATTAGGTTGTACCCTTAACTTTTTAGTGTGGTGGCTTTCAAAGTTCTCTTGGATGCCAATTGACAAGGTGGATCATTATTTCGACTAATATTATTTACAGGTACAATGCAATAATGATGCACTTGATCATTGTTACCCTTGCACCAGAATCTAACAACACTGGTGTAAATGTTCAGACTTATCTTCCATATTTTAGAGGCATTATAGTCTAAAGCTCTAAAAGTTGTGAATTTGAATCTCTTCGTCAGCGTGTGTGTTTGGTTGAAAGGAAGTATGCGGAAGTAAGAAAATAGAAAAGTATAATCGCTCACTTCCCTATCTATCCAAACACCGAAAAAAGAAAATGAGAAAACATCTTTTTCTTTTCTCTTTTCCTTTTTACACAATCACTTCCTCACTTTCAGGGTGCTACAGTTAATTTTGAGGTCATGTAAATCTCATTTGTAATAAGTTATAATTCAAAACAGTTAATTTTGTGGTCACATAAATCTCACTAACATTCTATTTACAATCTAATTTTTATTTTTCTTAATTAATTTTTATTTTAATATTATTTTGCGGTCAATTTTGTGGTCAATTTTTTCACTTTCACTTTCATATTGGAGGTGTTTGGTTGCAAGGAAGTGGGCGGAAGTAAGGAAATGAGGAAATATAATTGCTCACTTCCCTATCTATCCAAACACCGACAAAAGAAAATATAAGGCTAAGAAAAGATAGAGAAGTGAGTAATTATACTTTCTTATTTTCTTACTTCCGCCCACTACCTTGCAACCAAACACAACCAAACACGCCCATTGTCAAACAGAGTGAAGTTTGTCATAAACTATCTACAAGAACGTTATTACGTCCTTGCTGTAAACATTCAGAACAAGTAAAATGTAAGGTTAAGAAAAGAAAAAAAGTAAACAAAAGAATCTATTTATGTGAAATCATTGATGAAAACAATGAACTATAAAGGCAACAATGAAATCATTTGTACAATTAATGGCAATTCTCCAAAATTGATGAATTTTGGAAGTACACAGGCCACTCATTGTCACAACACTTGCAACTCCAGCAGCAAGTTTTATCCGTGCCCCTGGAGCTTGGTTCTTGACCTCGTCACCATCATCGCTGTTGTCATTATCATCAACTAAGCTCGACACGGTAGATGCTAAAATTTATGCACATGCTCCGATGGATCTCTCGGTATAAGTGCATCGTACCATGATGGATGAGACATGCCTCTGTACAGTTCAGGCATCAAGGAAAAATCGATCAGACTTGGATCAACTGTACAGTATCTTGCCATCAAGAGACCACTGGCACCATCTGCAGAAATCAAAAACCGAGCTGTGTTGTAGCCTCCAATCTACAATTTTCGTCACAGAAATCAGCAACTGCGAAAGAAGAATCACTGAATTTTGAGGACAGGGAAAAAGATCAGCGTTGGAAATATCGCGATGAGGATCAGAAAAATCTCTAAAAATACGCTTCAAAATTCTTCCCCTTTTCCCTTGCATATGCCCGCGATCACTTCTACCAAAATCTGAGGTCTTGCTCCCCACATAATATGCTGCAGCATGAGCAGGTTTCTGCTTCCCTTGCTTCAGAAAATCCAAAGGCAGAGTTTGAACCTGGTATAATCTTGGAGGTCAATTTACTTGCATGTAATAATAAACAGGGAAAATACATGTTCAAAATTAACAGAATAGGTTTAACTCAATTTACTTGCATGTAATAATAAACAGGGAAAATACATGTTCAAAATTAACAGAATAGGTTTAACCATTCGGCATAAGAATTTGAAATAATTAAAATGGCCCAATGTGTGTGATTTACTACCCCTCACTTGGGCATTTCATCAAACAGAATGCATTATTTTTGCCTCTTTTTGGAAATGATCTGAGACAACCAATTAGTTGTCTATCTAATACAGAAAGGAAAATAAAATCTCTTAAAAGCTCATTGATCCCTAGTCCATGGAAATTCGAGGTCAGCACCAAGTTCTTATATTTGACTTGGAAATGAAAATAATCCTTAACACCAAACTTATCAGTATGCTCAACATTCTTTAGTTCAATCTAGGAAAATTTTAGAAGTTCTTCCTCAGCATGGGCCAGCTTAAATCTGTGCATCTGGCTACAGTTACACAAGCATAAAATGACAATTCGTACACTCACACATGCATGATAATTTGTACAGAACAAAAAGCTAAAAAACCAACAAAAAGAATGCGAATCACCGTACAAAAGTCACGACATTTCATACAATAATTCTTCAAGAAAACAAGCATCAGATGGCAGGAAATTACGATGACACTGTGCTTCCAACAAAACTAGCCAATTTCTTGCAGATCTTTATCAGTTTCCACTACAATTGCTGACAGACAATTGGATGAACTACTAAAATTAATTTTCACAATTAGTCGAGAAAAGAAGTAATGAAGGCATAAGAAAACATGGATAGAGGGGAAGGGAGACCAAAGAAAACATGAATGGAGGTGATACGACAAGATATAAAGGCTAAAGGTCTTAATGAAGGCATATTGCTCGATAAGAATGAATGGAGAAAGCTAATCCATGTGCCCGATCTGACGTAATTCTCTTTTGGTTCATATAACCTACCCCAAATACTTGGGACAAATGGCTTAGTTGCTGTTGTTGTAGTCGAGAAAAGAAATAAAAAAAAGATAAATTGACTAGAGTAGAGAAAGGGACACAGCACAGCATAATACCTTTTTCCAGTAAAATTTCTCACCTGAAGATGAAATGGGCGACAGTATTTTCTTGATCTGCATTGAGTTTCATCCCCACCCGGATGATCCTACATAGAACTTTCTCTGACAAATGCATGAGTTAGTCTAAAACAAAGTTGATTAACAATTCAAAAAACACACTTCAAAATTCCAAATAAACAGATAACAAAACATTATAGCTTGTGTAGAAAAAAAACCATCCAATCCCTCAAATAGAACAAACCATCTCTCTAATTACTCTTCCTTGCCAATACAAAAGATACACCAACGTCTCAGAACAGAAGGGGGGAAAAAAAACCTGCTGCTGCAATACTTGAATACACAAGAAGCAGGCTCGAAAAGCCTGTAGTCAAAAGCAAACCAAAAATCTATTCATATATTACATGGAATTGTCAAAAAATTATTTTATTCAGAAAGAACCCACCAACAAAAAGAGTGCCCCCCACCCTCCCAAACAAATGTATGACTAACAGCTTTTAGGGGAGAAGGAAGCGATAATGGACAAAGGATAAAAGATCCATATAAGAGTAATGATATAAACAACAATGTTGCCTGGACTGTACGAGGGTTGTATACCACGGTTACATGAAATATAATAATTGTGAGAATATAGTTGGTGTCATGGTGAGAGTGTCCGCTTCTGCAACTGCAGATCCGGCTTAACTATCTGCGGCCATAGTGCCAGCCCGACTGCCTGATACCCAAACAGTCAAAATTGTCAGCATCATAGCAGCCCTACTTTCATTCTGAGGATTGAGTAAATCCACACCAGAAGGCCACACAGAATGGGACCTGTCATTGCTACTGCCGAAATTCTCATGTAATAGTGAACCAATACATCAATCATTTGAATGCCTCAACAAGCATTATCTGGATGTCCAAACCAACTGCCCCCTGATAGAAGAAAATATACATTGAATCTAGCAATCTGACTTGTAACTACGTGCAGACGCGACGACCTGAAAAACATAAAAAATTGATATGTTAGTTTGCAGATAAAGCTCATGAATATTTTAGATACCAACCATAAACCAGAACATCCACCAGACAATCCTGAAATATAGAAAAGGCGCAGTGAAAGTTTTAGATATCAATCAAATATAGAGAGGAACCAGAACATCCATTAGACAAGCTCAAAATATCAAGAATAAGAAGCAAGTTCATAAACGTCACCAGGTCGAGTCAACGTTCTACCAATAGACCTCTTAGCTATTTTCCCTCTGCAGTTAGATGTTAAGATGCCTAGTAACTACTCTCGTTTATCATTTACTCTTAAAGTAATACTATAAGCAGTGTAATAACAAAATACACATCTAAGTGACAGGTCACCAAGTATGCGTCTGCTGAATGGTAAATATTAAAAAAGGCACAAACACAACAAAGACTTTTCCCGATACTCGGAAATGCATTTCTGAGTCCTACACCAAACAAGACAAACTATTAACAACTATAACTAGAGCAAATTAACATCCAGAATAAACAGAAACTGGGTAGACTCTTTTCTTGGAAGGCACATTAGACTCTACCAGAACACTCCAATAACATGTCCAAGTCATTATATCTGATATCACTATTCTACTTCAGCATCCCCACTTTGTGTGAAAGATCCCAAGACACAACTTTGTCCAGTACATGTCTAAATCAACTTCATCAAACTAGAGAGGCTAAATGGTTGTGATGCCATTTGAGGGCACACACATTTGCAAGTAATTTGTAAACAACAGTCAAATCCCTTGTCAAACAGTCAAATCCTCGTCAAATTTTCTGGAACTTCCGTATAAGACTTCTAGAGACCCTGACACTTGACACTGCTTTCCAGCATCCATGCAAATTGATCAAAACTCCTAAATTATCTATATCTAATATCCATCTGAATCCAAATTCATAAAATATCTCCACCAGATTTTATATCCATCTAGAATCATAATTGTTACCTAAGAAGCATGGACGCGAACACGTGACAAGGTACAACACGGACACATGACACCAATTTCTTTTAAAAGTAGGACACGGAGATATAGCAACATGACACTAGAATATGTATATCAATAACAATAATAGTGCATAAAAATACATGCATAGTCATGTCTTTGAATCTAAAATTTCATACGCAGTTCAATGTGTCTAACTTCTTATGTTGAAACATATTTAAACTTATCATAGTTTTTTTACAATGACATTTTTGTTTCACTCAAGTATAGTCTTTGATATATAAACGAAAGTAAATAAATATCTCAAATTTGTATTGTGAACAAAGAAACGTAAAAGAAATGTAGAACATGAATCCAAAAAGTACCCAACAAGTGTCCTAAATTAAAAAGGTCGTATACGGTTGAGGATAAATTCGAAAGTGTAAGAGAAGTGTTCAAGGAAGTGTCGCAGTGTCCGACACGGGTGTCCACGTGTCCGACACGGGTAAGGCTTCAATATAGAAATACTTGTGCCACATATATTTTTCATATAGCCCCTCAAATGATCAAAAAATCACACATATAACCAATAAAATTTAAACAGACACATAACTACCTAAATGTTGAAGGCAACAAAGAGTGGATGCAACTTGCAAGGGCACAAGGAAGACTTCCTAACAGCATTCCCGCGTACAACTACGTCAATCAAATAGTAGTGCAGTTTTTCTTCTCAAACACCAAAAAATTTCTTGCCTTTGCTTTAAAAATGGTTCTACAACTTCCATTTATCAGTCTATTCTAGCTCAAGAAAGTGAGAAGATTATTTTATTAGACAACATTGCTGATTCTTAAAACATTCCCTCTTTCGCTGAAAGGACGGTGCAAAGAAAAATACATATTTGCAACTGGCAGGAAAGAAGTTGCCATATGCAAGATAGAACAGCAATCCGGCAAAAAGTTCCAATCCACATGCAACATATTATTCAGACTAAATCACATACTTTCACCTCTTAAGATGCCGTTAAAAAGAGTTATTACCCCCAGACATAATCAACAAGAAGATTGACATATTTGAATTTATCAATAAAATGTCATTATTTTCTTTCCAAACTTTCAAAGAAACACATGGGAATCAAATTAGAAAGACTATGTGGTGTCCCTAAGTTTCACTTAAGCCGTACCATTCACAAGTAGAATTCAATATATATTCATATTCTTCACTTGAAAGACCAACTAATTTAGTTGCAATTAAAGAGGCATCAATTCTAGTCACTGTCTTTCAGGTAAACCAATCAACATATATACTTCTCTTCATGTATTAGCACAGAATTGATGCAAGCTATAGGTTGTCACCTCTACTAATGAATGACCCCAGAGAAAAATTAAGGAAACATCTACTCTGCTTAAAGCCATGAATCATCCTTCCTATTGTTCCCTACTCCTCACCTCCTCATGCAGTAATTAGGTTAAACATTGGCAATGTAATGCCCCTGTGTCTAGGCTTCAATATTTCTCACGGTTTAGGTTAAACATTGGCAATGTAATGCCCCTGTGTCTAGGCTTCAATATTTCTCACGGTTTGCCTAACAGCGGTCAATCTTCATCTTATTTGAGTTCATGACATTCTAGACCAATTTTTTTGTAGATTCAGCCATTCAGCTTCATATTTTCGTTCAACTCATAACTCTTCTGCTTGATATGCAGTTGATGAGAACCAAGCGGCAAACAAACTGAAGCCATGGTCTTACTTGAATAGAAGCATATATTATGTTGTGTTATTTGAATAGAAGCATGTACCAAATAACCTAGAAATGAAGACTAAAAGCAAATGATCTGTCCCCCAATGATAATTTTCTCATTAGAGACTTTGCTCAGTTAATTTCTAAACTGAAAATATCAGCACCATAATACATGATGAAAGAACCAATAGGCAGTGACTAATCAGCAAGTGTAACATTAAAGTATAGCATGCTAGATGAGTTTTAAACCAAATGAAACCAGCAGCGTTCAATTATATATGTATAGATACAACAAAAAGAACTGCATAGTAGAACAATCAGAGCATACGTTTTGGTCGAGGCATGCTTTCTGCTGCTTGTTCAGTATGAACCTTCTCCAACTGAGGAGAAATCAGCGAGTCCAGCTTAACAATCCAAAGTGCAACAGCAGAGGTAGTTTGCGGCATAGTCTGAAAGCACACAATAATCTCATCTAGAGCATTATCTGTACCTAAAGCTGAAGCACATTCATTCAGCCACCCTTCATTTATGGCCCCAACAAAATCCGCAAGAACCTGTTTTTAAACCGAGAAAAAATAGAGCAGTTTGGAACGATACTGTGCTCAACAAACTAATGAATGTATATATCGTTAAATTAACGAGTCTTAATGTGATAACATAAAACCTGCAGAAACTCCGATAAAGATGAAGTGCGTTGGAGCCGCTTAACCCCAAAGCTTATGAGCCGACCTTGTCCACGCATCTGATAAAGCCACCTCAGGTATACCAGCCTAAAGAAAAAGATTTACAAACTGAATAAGCATTTTATCAACTACAAAAACATACTAGTCAATGAATAAACTCTCGTTTTAATATACAAATAACACACAAAATGCATGGGCACACAAGTTCTTGGCACATCAAAACTAAAATGTATCAATAGTTTCTGATAAGAAATAAAAAAGCAATAAAATATATATAACATATATAAGGGTTCACCTCAATTGCATGACTTGCTGCTTTCAGGGCTTGCAACTGTGAAGGTAGAACCTTATGCTTCGGAAAGTCAGAGCAATCTTCTGGTACCCTACATGTTGCCACATGGATTGCATATTTTTCCTCAAGATCAAAATCTAATTCAAAAGTTGTATGACATATCCTACAATGTTTCTCATCTCTCCAGTATAAATCATGGCATCTCTCACAACGAGCTAATGATTCCATGTATGACCTTTTACTTCTTTTAACAGCATTAAGATTAGAATAGAAACACACTCCAAACCCATTTATCAAATTCTTGCAGGCGATCCCATTGCTGCCTCTTTTCTTTCCTGCTCTTCCCAAGTTCCAGAATCTTAGCGGTGGATGCAGCTGAATGACTCTCAATGGATTCACAGAATCTAGAATGTTGTCTACATCAGAAATAGGTGAAGAGCCATCTCCACTATTATTATCTACTTCAGATGGATGATACCCTCTTGTTTGCGTGCTATTATATTCAATAATCATATAATCATCCATAGCTTGACAGAGAAATGCTTCTCTCTTATCTAGTGATGCAAAAAGGCAAGCTTCCCGTGTACCCCTGCTGTCTAAGCTGACAGTAGAGCATCCAAAGCCTACAATAGTTCAAAGATAGCGAAAAAGGGTAGTTTAACTTCTAAGTGAATCACGGAGGAAAGTAAAATTAATTGGTTAAAAGAATAGCAGTAAGGAACAACCTGTGCTGTATTGATTACTTCCCAATGACCATCTTCAGAAGACTCAAAATAAACCTGTCGATGGCCTGGATCAATTAGATCACAAGGACCAAGAAAAGCCAATACTATTGTATCGACGATCCGATCCTAAATATATTGATTGCATTGGGTGCACATCATGCCCTGATTTGTCTTTAGCTACAGTGCTCTTCGTACTGGAGGATTGCCCCTTCTTAGACACTTCCAAGATGATTTCTGAATCTACCACTGTTGCTTGGTGGTCAATCAATGATTTCTTTATTTTTGCACCTGAACCATGGTGCCCCATATTGCGAACAGTCTGTGGCAATGCTCTTGCTGATTCCTACATAAAGAATTGGACATCCATAGTAAATAGTTACACACTAAGCAACTTCAAGAAGCAGCTAGATATGCATGTTTCCATGAACAGAGTCTTCGAGAAAATACAAGATAGCTTCATTTGGCAGGGAGGTCAATACAACCAGTTTATTGGAAAACTAAAATTCAGAGACAAAAGAATATAAAAGATCCAGGTTCGCAATGGAATATCCATAGCTTGATTAGAAAAATACGAAGAAAATCTAGATGAATATTACCTCAATTCTCAAAGTGGAACAAGCTTCAGTAAGGTCAATAAGAGCTGTTAAAGCATCAAGCTTCTCATCAATGCTTAAATCTGAGTATTCACCTTCCATCAATCCTAGTACGCATGCTTCCCCTGAATAACTCTCATCAATTTCAGTATACTCAGTCAACTTTTGCCCCGTTCTTTTACGATGTTGTCTGTACTTGACAATCCTTTGTCCATGTCTAACTGAGTTCAACTCCTCGGAATCATCAGACTCATCATCACTACTGCTGCTACTGCTACATCCAGAATCATCATCCACACTGCCTGAATCCTCACTGTCTAATTGATTATCATCCTTCCCTTTAATATCTGGATTGATACGAAGGCGATATGCGGAAGGAGCAATCTTCTCAAATAATGTGATGTCACTTGATAGAGTCGAGCAAATTAAATTTTCTATTTCTTCTTTGGTGTTCGGTAAGTCAAGTGCCACAATCTGAAGAATATAAATAATGAATCATCAAAATTACTTGTAAAGCATGTTTTCCCGCCAAACATGAAACAGTGTGCATGTGTGTGCGTGTGTGTGTATTACTCATAAAAATGTTCCCACATGTCCATACCTGAGAAGTTTTTGCTAGCTCACTAACTTTTAGTCCACAACTTCCTTGATCAGATAGTATGGTAAATAATTCACCTTTCAATGTACGAGGGCGTAGACCATATTTTGCCATTTGATTCCTCTCCTGCAACACAGCAACACAAGTGACCAAATGCAAAACAGTTTATTTTAACAATGAGCGTTAGCATTCCTGCATGGAAAGGCATGACTTTGCATGAAGTTGAGTAAGCACAATATCACAAGGGGGACTTCCATAAACCTGATAATGCAAAAAGAAAAGGAGAAGGGAAGAGAAAGGGGGGTTATAATTAAGGAAGCCCTCAAGTTAGGTGCTGAATGAATAGGTTTCGCGCTTTTAACTGGATAGAAGCCTGCAGGTTTGTTGTTATGTGAAAGGTTTCAAAGAACAGTCAGTCCTTCAAAAACATGGTTCAGTTTGAACTTTGAACCAAGATCCAAAGACCCGACTCATATTATAATGAAAACCTCAAAAATTTTCTTGTGGCTACAGAATGGCCAACTAAGCTTTTCAATTCACTTAGTATATGAAAAGATAAAAGCTGTCATAAAGCAAGGGTTCTTTATCCTTCCAAATATGCAGACAGAGAGAGTTTTGGATATTATAGGGTCATTTGTAATAAGGAAAATTGGACAAAGCTATCATAAGCAAACATACAGGAACGAATGTCATTGATGATATGTCCAATAAAATGCAAGCCTGCAAATTGGAGATTTAAGCTTGGTGGCAATGTTTAGAGCATGAACAGTAGAATATGATTTACATAATATTGCAGACAGTACTACACAATTTTAACAGTAGTGCATCATGCAACCATTCAACAATCATTGCTACTGCAATTCACAATTTCAGTGCTAAATTGATTTTATTTCCTCCCTGAAAATGGGTTAAAATTGTATTAGCATGAGGACTAACTGCCTGTTTTTAATATATTAAAGACTTTAGAGAAACAAGATTTCTAGGGCAAGCGCCGACATGACAGCAACATCAAGCACAGCAATTACAGGACAATGTTTCATATTATGTTCATATTATGTACTTCCACATGCAAAAGCTGTATATGTATTTAGTGTGGTACATGTGCCCAACAAGACAATTCTTAATATCGGTTGTGAACATCATGACACTGAAGGTAAGTTTCCTCATACCTTACTGAATATTTCTCTCCTTGCAGTATTAGATTTTGAACCAAAACCAGCTGCAACAAGAACCTGTCGCAGTATTTCTGTCCATGTAAGAGGATTAAGTGATTGACTCCACATAGTCACATCGATCTCTTGTTCTCTTACCTACAGTGTACAAACCAAAGCACACTACATGAGACATTCAACGGAAAACAACTTCGGGAATTAGAGTGGTAGTATACAGAGTCATAAAAAAGTTTATCAAAGAAACAATCTAATTTAATTGGTCAAAGATGTAAGTATCCGAAATGCTAAAATTTTAACTTGATTTGACTGATCAAACACGTCAAATTGGCTAAAACATTTACCTCATTTATCTGTAAATTAAAATAATAACAGGTAAATGTATGTAACATCCAACAGTAAAATTGAGCATAATTAGCTGAGAGATGAAAGTAATTTAACTGCTAATATACTAAGACGTGTTTTGACTTTGTTTATGTCATTAAATAAATTCCAGATGGCCAGATAAGATGCTGCTATAGAAATTTTATTTAGATAGCTTCATATTGTGTACATTAGTGTTTAAAAGGCACAGGTTAGACAGCCCCCCCCCCCCCCCCCCCTAAATTGAGGCATTTAGCTGAGGCGTGTACCTCACAAATTTTCCATTATTATTTTGAAATTCTATAAACATTACAATATGCAAACAAATAATACAAAATTTAAGTAAATATAATTTAAACAGAGCTTGTTTATATGTTTTATACCTTATTTTTTTAAGTTTTAACCCAACAGATTCGATTCAACCATAAACTTGCCACCAGACTTAAGAAATAGACACAATATTGATCAGGTTTAAAAAGCGCACACCTAACCTAAATGTGCAAGGTATAAGATGTACACTACAGTTGCTAGGCATATGTGGCAGTGCACCATGTGGTTCTAAATGCCTTTCACTGGGAGCCTTAATGTCACTCCCCCTAAATCCATCACTGCCTCGTTCAGAGTCTCTCTCTCTCTCTCTCTCTCTCTCTCTCTCTCTCTCTCTCTCTCTCTCTCTCTCTCTCACCACACACACCACACACACACACACACACACAGATGTTACATGCATATATAGACTACAGAAACATACATACACAGAATTTGCAAAAATTACTATTTAGGACGCATAGGACGGTGGTAGGTTTCTTGTTTGACTCCAAATAAAAGAAGCAAATGGATAAATACCAGTTGTACCACCCCCCTTGAACTAGTTATTCTAAAGATGTGCATGACATAACATTGAGAACTGGGAATTACAGTGTAAAGCAGCAAACCGAACAGGAAACTGGAATTGTAATTTCAAGTTGCACTTGTAGCAATAAAACTTTTCCCATGAAATAGGTGCTAAAGGAACCTACACTAATGATAAGAACCTGAATCTCTTTGGCTCCTCTCTTGGTCCCTCTTTACCAGTTTTTCAACTTCCACTTATCACTTTGGGCAGTATAAACAAAAGGCAAAATGACAGTACATAGGGCAAAGACATATTACACCACTGACAAAGAAATTGACAAATTGTTATTGAGAATGATGGAATAAAGAAAATAACTATGAAGTTAATATGAATTATAACAAATCCTGGTGAGATACAAGAGTGACAAGTTAGTCACACCAGAAATCCCCCTGCTACTATATGGAAGAAAAGCACTTAAAAATGAGATTTCTTACAGCCCCATCATATAAAAACGAGAAACAGATAATAACATGATAATAACAATCAGAAAGTATAGCAATGTCATGGTTTAAGCATTTGGCTCAAGAACTTAAAACTTACAAATTGTAAAAGACCAAGAAACCTGCCATCTTTTGACACTCGAGGAATTAATCCTGCAGCCACCGTCCTTTCAACACCCAACAAAAGAAGCTTGAGAAGAGCCACATGAATCTTTCCTAGTAACATAGAATCCTAGAGAATTTGAAATGCTTTCAGTCCATTATGACAAAACATATAGATAACACCACAAAATTGCATGTATATATAATTTAGAATGTAGCTTAAACCAAAACTTATGATAATTGACCTTGTCAGTGAGAGCAAGGGCGAGTTCATCAAGAGTAAACGGGCATATTTCAATCGTAACAGCATTACTATACAAGAATTGGAGAACCTGATCAGCAGAAAAGATGTCAATATGGAATATCATGAGCATAAATCCAGTAAACATTAAAAGACAATAAACAATTATGCCCAAATCCACATATATTTAGGAGTATAAAATAACTAAATAGCATACAGAAGTACCAGATACTTATCCCCTCTAATGGCTTCCTCTGCATAAGTAAGAACACATTGGTGCAGATTGTCATCAGGAAAATGATTTAGCAAGAGAACATGTGAAATTTGATAATCAGAGGTTAAAGCAACCTTATATCATCCGACTTATCTACTACATACATTCAATACAATAATTATCGTGATATAGTTAGTTACATGGTTTGGGGTGGGCGGGTGGGGTTGGGCAAGAGCAGAGTGGGTGGAGGTTATGGGTGCGCATCGGGTCGGGTTTTACTCGAACCCGAACCACACCGACCTGAAAAGATGGGCTTTTAAAACCTCTAAAAACCCCCAAACCCGAATGGGCGGGTTCAAGAGGCCTAAAGTTAATTAGGGTCAGGTTTGGGTTTCACCAAAAACCCGCCCGACCTGGAATGAACACGCCTTAAAGAGCTAAAAGTCACGTTCTCATAACATGTTATAATTCTCACCCATTCATTTAAGAGATGAAAGGCTAAAATTAGATCAAACTTATGTATAAATACACGGTATGAGAAGGAAACTCTAGCCTCCTTATACACTCTCCACTCAGTTCCCTCCCCCAAATCAAATCCTAGCCCCCTTAGACTCCATCTCCTCTCACCTCTACCTTCCCTCTTTGTTCAAGAAGATGAAATCTCTTATAGTTAGAATGGCTAGATCTTTATCCCACGTCTCGCTTGCTTCTTGACTTGGGCACCCCCCCCCCCTCATTTTTTTATTAGATTTTGTATCTCTTATTTATATTATCTTTGATTTTTTTTTTTTTTTTCTTTTCATCTTGTAATTTGGGGTTTGTAAGTGAAATAAATTTGTAATATACAAGTCTTGTTGCAAAATTGTTGCAAATCAAAGGGATGTTAGCAACATTATGGTGATTTCTATTTGTTTCCGGTTATTAGAATTTTTCTTCAGTAATTAGAGTATAATAACTTAAAGAAACAGAAAAGAAAAATAATGAAAGCAAAACCCAAAAACCATTAAAATCAAACCGATCAGCCCAACCCCGTAACCCGCCCGAATTAACTTGAACCCGTTCAGTGCGGGTTCAGGTTAATAACTACCCAAACCCGTCGCGTTCATGTGGGTTTTGGGTTGAGGGTTTCAAATTCGGGTTGGGTAAAAATTTTCTAGAAACACACCCAACCCGACCCGTTTACACCCCTAGTGATGGTGGTGTTTTGGGGCAATTCTAACAGATCAAACACAATAGTACGCTGGGAAAGATTAAGATGTTATGACAGTGTACAAATCTTCGAGGAAGAATGTTTAAAAGCCAAACTATGAAAGGTATGAGGTACCAATCTTAAATATCATATTGTGTTGTAAAAGTGGACATCCTTTTTTTCTTTTAACATGTCATGTCAAGTAAATTGAACAGGAGAAAACTCAAGTATTTCACAAGAATTTGAAATAGTGCTTATTACTGCCAGTGCCATTGCAGTTTGCACCAAAACTCCAAATTATATGTAATTAAATCTTTACTCCTATTCTTTTGAGGGTTACACAAGAGATTATATTTATCTTATCCAGTTGCATATTTGATAGAACTTTTTTCCATGTACATCATGTTGAAACGAATTTTACAAGATATTGAATCTCTTCTAGTGACATTGGTGAAGAACTATAACTCTTTATATTGTTGCAATCATAAATTAAAATATGGGTTTGATTAAATAATAAATATGTTTTCCTTCTTAGCATGATTAGTAATTTATCGACAATCAATGATTATGAATGTTACCTTTATTTGCTTATCTATTCTCAACAGTTAATTTAACAAAGTACATATTATGTTAAAAAATTATCATGTTCGAATGTGGCTTGGAATGAGCCTGATTATGGCTCAAGTCTGGCCCATGGACTCGGCTACCCTGTTTTAAATATCGGCCGAGTCAGCCGAGATATCGTCCGATATCTCCTTTTTTGCATGCTGCCGATACGATATGGAGAAATCGTTTGCCATATCGTTTGTAGCAAAAAACGCCGATATTTGAAATATCGGCCGATAAATTGCCCGATATCGGTCGATAAATCACCCAATATATCGCCCGATATGAAATAACTTATTTATTGCATGACTGCATGCAAATGTACATTATTTTTTACTGTCTTTGCATGCATATTACATCATTTTTGTTAGGTAGATTGCATCTATGACACTAAACTAACTTTAGTTATCAGTATTTCATTATATATAGTTCCAATATGAACGCCCGATATGCGCGCGTATCCCCGATATCTCCCCCGATATCCGATATCCGATATGAAAAACCCCCATCCGATACGATCCCGATATCCGATATTTAGAACCTTGCTCGGCTAGGAAACCAAAGCCGATATATATACAGGTCAGGGTTGGACTTGAGATAAATAAATGGTTCCAAACTCAGACCCACTGAGTTAAGTCTGGCCCTTGAAAGAGTTGAGTGGGGAAAGGCATTCGTGTTAGTTGAACCAAGAAAAATTAGGATAGAAGCTTCGTTGTCATATTCTATCCAGAGTGATTAATAACTTAAGAATGTTCGCATTGGCTTTCTGGTGCAAATATGTATATCACGTACCAACAAGTGCAGCATATGTAAATAATTGTTAGCATAGGAGTTTCATTGGTACTTTATGTGCCATCGAACTATGAAGAAAAGATCTTGTTTTTTATATTATAATTTGTACTTCAATCATTAAAAAACATATGGAACATAGGTTGATCCCGAGGCAGAACTAGGGCAATAACCATTATCTTCATTAATATAGATATCACAAAACCTTTGTGAAAATGAAAACTACTGAGAACTAGGTAAAGGCAAGCTTTCCCAACTTGAAAGAGATAAGCAACATGAAGCCAGATGATGAATGAAATAAGCAAATAATAGAGCAACTCAGTTTTCCTCTAACCTTGAAAAGCTTTTTAACAAGTTCTGGAGACGTATCCCAGGGTCTTGTACAAAAAGGCTGCTTCATTTTGACAGTCTGAGGGGGAACTTGGCCAACAAATCTGAAAGATATAACCAGAGTCTTACTGATACTTTATTTCCTTTTTCTTTTTTTTCAGATAAAAAAATCAGAAATCAAAGGAAATGAACAAACCTTTGCAAAGTGGACAACCATGTGATCCATAAGACGTGAAATGGGCAGAACATCTTAATGGATTTGGCCCTTCTTCTAACTCTCTAAGCTCTAGCTCTTCATCATCTACTAATTGTTCCAATGACTGTTCTAGAATTGGTTCATCAATTAGAAGTTTGCATTTTCTCCAATGAGGTTTCTTTTGGTTCACATCTTTGCTACATGGTACCTGAGTTGCAAGCACAAAGCCTGAGGAATGCAAGTGCTAATCATAAAATTATGATCCAATTCACTAAGATCAAGCCTATAACCCAGTTATAAGCTGCTCAAGAGTCAAAAACTGTCAGTCTATATGCCATCACTATATTTGAGTCGTGTCAGATACTACAATGCTAGGAGGGACCTATTTCAGCCGCCTCCTTGCTTCTTACATCACTTGATTATTGAAATTATATCATGATTGAATATAAGATTGAAAACAGTTGAAGACAAAGGTTACCTTTCTTCTTTTACGATGGGCCTTCGCTTTTCTTGGCTCTTTCTCCACAAAGTACATTGCTTCTGAGAGAACAGGATAGAAAGTGTTAAGAGAATATCATCCTTCTAAATAAGATAAACAACAGTTGGCATGCAATAAAAGGATCAGCAATCAGTTCGAGTTAATGAACAGCAACATGCACTACAGAAGAGAACAATTGAAAAGCTAGATGATTACTGGAACCAGTTTTGGCTGCTGCACTTTGGAAGCCCGACATATTGTCTCATTTAAGGAAGATTTAAACTGCATCCACGCTGCACCTCCATCACCAAACTTAATTTCAGATGAACGCTTCACATTTTCAGGTTTTGTTGCATGCCAGACTGTCATCAAACCTTTCCCAATACCATACTTTTTAGCGGGAGCATTTTGCACTTGGAGATTTCCAGGTTCCACAAGAGGAGAAGACAAAATCTGCATGAATGTTGTTGAAGCAAAGAGCAAAAGAAAATAAGGGGGAAACACCTTTTGGAAATATAATTGAACTTCTATCAGATTTGAATTAGAATAGACACCATGTAAACATCATTAGAATTATTTTTCCTAAAGATGATTTGATCATGAGCTCTATTAAAAATATGACAATATTATTTTCACATTGAAGGGTACAAAAGTTGAAGTGTAACAGAAGGTAATGTGATTGATAACACGTCCACTGATAAAGCTAAATCTCATTCTACAAGTACAATATGAGAAGGTAATTTAGAAGGCATTATTTTGTCCCAAGAAATAAAGCACCAAACTTTTGGCACCCAGATTTTTTTTCCCCTTTTAGTCGGTGAATTCAAAACTATGTGAATTACTACTAAAAGAAAAAGGAGAGCTAGTAATTGAATCATTTAGAAATTGCATTAAATACCTTTCTCCTTTTTTAGAACCTTTGGCTCACTCTACCGGAATTTGGCATCCCAGACTCTGGTCACATGCAAATGGAACAGAAGACTTTACATGAGGAAATATTAAACTTAGATGCATAATTTAAATCAAGAGACAAACAGCAAAGACATTAAACACAAAAATAACTAGAAATAGGTAAACATGTATGGTCAACAGAAATGTACATATTATAGAGAAGCAGTTCATAAAAAAAATAATATAATAAGATGCCAATCTCCGTTACAACTTTTTTTCCCTAAATAGCAAGATATAAATCAAGCTTCATGCTTCTCATCTCAGTGGTTGGTATCCAGTTACTTCCGTTTTTAGGCCAAGCATTTAAATGCACAACACCAGTTAGAAAAGAAATGTTACAGATATCACCATCATACATTCGAAAAAAATTTCTAAGATCTACAAGAAATAAAAGCAGTATAATGTACCTGTTTGAGAACCAAAGGAAGTGCTGGGAAGAGAGTCAAACTCTACACCAAGTGGAGGACCATCCTTGCGGAAAACTCTCTTCAAAATATAGTCCTTAGAGAACAAAACTTGGGCACGAACATGATGATTCTGTGGCACAGCATGCAGATTATTGTTGGATACTGCACAATACTTCCTCTGTAACAAGGCTAACCTGGATTACATGGTTGGTGGCATCCTGAAGAAGTATTATATCTCGTGTTTCTCTGATTGGATGAACTATGTTTACAGTCCTTAGATATTAGCTGCTTTTTATTCTGTGTACAACTCCCACTGCCAGCATACAGTCCACTGTCCATGGACTGATCTGATTCTTGGTTCATCACTCTATTGTACTTTGAATTGGTCATGGTTTTAGACCTGCTCCTATCTGAGAGAGTATTTACATTCGTTTTCTTTCCAGTCCTAGTGGGACCACATTTGTGTTGGCCACTAATAAGACTCTTACTGAAGCCACGAGCTTCCTTCTCCCTTCTTTCTTTCCTTCTCCTCTCTACAAACCATATGCGTATTTGCTTGTATGTCAAATTCAGGGATGATGCATACTCCTCCATAGCTGTTTGCTTGGGATATTCTCTCCTGTGTCAGAGTATAATAGGAGACAGAAAGGCATGGAATCAGCCTTCAGTTTCCTTGCTCACATTGACAATCAGATCAAAGAAAAAAGAGACAGAACGATGCAGGAAGAATAGAAGGATTCCACCAATTCACGAATAAAATATGTAAAAGTGGTTGCAGGATCAGAAAATACCTGAGTAGTATTTTTCCAGTGACTGGAGTTGAAATTGAGTCTTTTTCTTTGCTCCATGGTCCCTTATAGGGCTGACGGTATCATTGCCCATGAATCCAGAAAAACCTGGAGTCTTATCTCCTAAAGTAAAAGTTAGAGAAAGGAAATCAGAATAATATAATTTTAAAGACTTTACATGAACTCAGTGAACACAAAGGTTGCTCATCAATCAACATATCTGATTTTAGGTAACGATGTATGCAGATTAAAAGGCCTCTGTTTATTAGACTCACAACTCAAGCTCAATCAATCTAGGGGAAAATCTCAAAAGCCCCGTCAGAAGAAATGGTTCTCCAATATATATTCCCCTTCATGTCAGAGAGGCAGAATATGTACCAGGAAGAACTAATCTTAAAGAATTAATCGTGTAAGCCATCAGTGTAACAGCTTACTGATGATATCCACAACAAACAAATTGCTCGAAAAGCAAATGTGCTGCCTTATTACTCTAAACTCTAAAGCTAGAGATAAAATTTAAGAAATGAGGCAGCAAAGGGTGTGGCGTGTGCAGGTGTTACGTACGTGCAATGGTGCTCGGCGATGCATAATGGGATCGTGTGACAATAATCTGATGAAAGAAAAAGGGAAGGAAGAATCCAGGGGAAAAAAGAAGAGAAAGTTTCTTGAAATTTGCAGAATATTAGAAGTTCATGAATCATGTTCAACGAACAATATTTCATTTTTCAACTCAACATTCATGAATCATGTTCTAGATTTCTAATATTGGTTTTTTTTAACTGTCTTTTTCTCCAGCTGGTCAAGATTCAACCCGAGCTCATTCAATCCAGGGGCAAATCTCAAAAGTCCCACCAACAAAATTGGTTCTATAATAGTATGATATATACTCCCTTCATCTCAGAGGCAAAATACATGCCAGAAAACCAACCTTATCTTAACTAATTAATTTCGTATAGCCATCAATGTAACAGCTTACTAATTCTACACACAAATGAATAAAATATTTCTGAAAATAAAATGTGCTATCTTATTATTATGAAGCTAAAGGTAAAAAAATTTGAGAAACGAAGCACTAAACTAGCAACAACATAATTTTCTGTGAGCGTGTGTTGCGCACGAGAACTGGTGGCAGGCCAGATCACGAGGCACATAATCAGATTATGCTCCAGCGCCCATAAAACCCATTTTCTCTGAAAATCAGAAAGGAAAAGGAAAGGAAAATCAGGCGCAGCTCCCGGCAGCTACAGCAGCAGCAACTGTGCTGCGAGCTGCTGCGCAATGCGAAAACGAAACCAACGGGAAAAAAAAATCAATTCAAGGAGAAGGCACTGCAATCCCACACTCATCATCTCAAATTCGACTTCAAACCATCAATTGGAGCACGATCCTCCACAATACAAAATCAACTTAAACAACAACGCCCAAACGAAAAACACCTTCAATCACAAACAATTCAAGTTCCAAACTTCAAATCCTCGAATTAGAATTCAAAACCTCCGCAAATTCAAAGGAAATCAGTGTGATCAGGGAGGGTTAGAGAAGGGGGGAAACGAGAGGGCACCTGAATTGAAGACGGAGGGCTCGAGGAATGAAATCTCGGAGCGAAGGATTGTTTTCAGAGATTACGGCTTTCATTAGGTCTCTCTCTCTCTAGGGTTTTTCCATTTCATGTGGAGATTAAGGGAGGGAGGCGATAATTTATCTGCTCGACCCCAAAACCCTACGCTCTTGTTTATTCTTAACCCCGGCAGCAAATGAGCGACAAATATCTGCAGATTTGGGTTCGGAGATTGTCCCTGTATCTCGTAGATATTACGAAACGGCCATTGTGGCCATTGGGGGCGCAGTCGATTTGGATTCTCTTTTGATCTCGGCCGTCGATTTCACACGAGTGGCTGAAATTAGATTGCGAGCAAGAATCCGATTTAAAACTACAAATAAAATCGGTAACAATCCTCGGATCTTTTTCAGGTTTTGTTTTTAATGCCGAGCAATCTACCCTTTCTGATTCTTTTTTTTCAGGTTTTATCTAACCTTTCGTCCGTTTTTTTTTTTCTCCTTTTTGGGTTTCTTTCATTATGTATTTTCCTTTTTTTTTTTTTTTTTTTGGTATTACTTCTCCTTTCGGTTTTTTATTGATCCTTATTTATCAAACATTACTTAGAATTTACTAAAATAAAAAGGAGCATTTTACTACATCCCTTATATCGAATCATAATTAGGAAAAATACACAAGCTTCATAATTTTATTCGTTTCGGTCTCCTTTTATAAAATACAAATTGCGCCCCGTCTGAAGCGCTCATTAGCCAAAAGATGAAAATGCCCCTAAGTAATCGCTTCAAAAAAAACGACCGCTTCGAAAATTTTATTTTTAGGACTACAACTATGATCGCAATTCTCACAAAATGATCACAGTATATAAGACTGCGACTATGATTGCAGTCCTCATAAAAATGTCTTATTTCCGAGAACAGTGACTATGATCGCAGTCCTCACAAAATAATCACAGCCTTATTTTTCAGGATTGTGATCATGATCGCGGTCCTCATAAAATGCACTATTTAACGGATTGCTATCATGATCGCAATCCCACAAAAATATCATGTTTCTAAGTCTTTATAGGATTGCGACCATAATAGCAATCCTCTTTATTAGAAATGCGAGATCTTCTTAATTAGAACTGCGACCATGATTGCATTATTCACAAAAATATCCTATATTTGAGTTTTTTATGAGACTGTAACCATGATCGCAGTCCTCATAAATAATGGTCCAAGGGTACCCTCTCCGATTTTATTTTGATGATTACAAACCATCTGAAATTATTCGGTACTAATCAAGTTCGAGTGTTTAAGTTTTTCAGATTAAAAGATAGTTTGTTTTACTCTTTCTCATAAGGAAGGTATTCAAATCTCAAGATCACTCAAGAATGGGATTCAAGTTTGGACGATCAAGATTGACTTTTGAGGAAGCCCACTTGAAGATTGCTTGAAAACTTATAGAATAAATGTAAGAAAATAGATTATTTAAGTGTAAAGTAAAAAATTGATGCTCAAGAAGTCACACACAAAATACAATTTTTCATTTCTAGTTTTTCAGTTTTGGTATTTTACAATGATGGGTTTTTTATACATGTCTTATATTTTTCAATTTTTATATTTTGTTTCAAACATGTATCTCATAGCCTATGTGTTGTCAAATCACATTTCAAATTGGTCTAAAATATTTAAAAATGAATTTAATATCAAAAACTTTTTTAAAATAGTATTTGGGTTTGGACAGTTAATTGGGCGGTCAACCGGACCAGTGCAATGAAATGTACAACTGGCAGCCTGGGCACTTTTGCATGTGCACGCTTGTCGGGCGACTGACCGATCAACCGTCAAACCTAGCGGTCGGCTGACCAATCGACTGATTGTCAGAATTTTGGAGCACCCAAATCTCGGCTAAGATCAGGCGACCGGGCGTCGACCGATAAGTAATGGCTATTTTTATTTTAGGCAGCCGGTCGATCGGCCGATCGACTGAAGTCCTGCAACTGCTACAGTAACAGCTAGTTTTTAAAATTTGAAGTTTTTAATTTATTCTCTAACGAGTATATTTGCTCTTTTTGGGTTTAATCGCCCTCCTAATACCCTGATAGACCCCTCTAATGTTATTTATCTCTTGCCTATGTATATAGTTCATTTAGAGAGGATTAATAGATAGAGAAATCTTTTGATATTAAAAATATTGAAAAATCAAGTTTATTTAAAGAGAAAGTTTTCTAGTTTCCTTATTTCAAGTGCTCTAATTTTCAAACCAATTTTACAAGTTTTCAGCTCTTAAATTCATTCATTTCAACTAAATTTTCTCTCTCTTCTTGAGCTTCACTTTCATTCTTTATTTTAGGAAGTTGTAAAAAAGAGTGTCTGTGATCTTTGTGATCACCAAGAGCTTATAAATCTCATTGGCTTTGGGCTACCTCTTGTGTAGAGGATTGAGAGTTAGAGTTGTGTACTTTGGTCTTGTGTAGACCTTGTAGTTCTTTTGTGGCGGTTCTTTTGTGAAAGATTCTTAATGGATAGTGAAATCCTTAGCGCGGTGAAGGCGGGGGCGTAGAGCTTTATATGTTTAATGGTATTTGGAGTACTTGATAGTTCTTAATGTTACCTTATTGATATTGAGCATCATATGTATATAGTTGGATCTTAGTATTGTGATATGAAACTTGTGTCATTTCATGTGTAACCGTTTCAGATTCAGATTTAGTTGTGATAAATCTTAGAATATAAATTGATTGATCTTGAGGTTGATTGGCTCGTGATTGAGATTAAAGATTTATATTTATGTTGAGTACTTATCAGACTTGATATTCCTGTATTTGATGATAAGTTAGATGAGCATTCATTGTATTCTGAGAGTGTATTATATATGAAGTTATCTTATTAAAAGACTGATCTTCTGATACTTTGACTAATATGGACTTAGTTAAAGTTAAAATTGATTGACATGAGGATTAGTGTTCATTTTAGAGAATTTTGATCGGTGTTCTGATGAGATTGATGTAGTTGGATCCGTAGTTATAGGTATTCCCTATTTTACCCCTGATTATACTATTTGAGTATTGATATCTTATTGATGTTGATTATCAAACGTAAAAATATCTTAGATTTCATATTGCTTGAGGAGTAGGCGTAGATTGGGTTGACCTGACTTAGTGGCATGTATATGCATAATTGACTAGTTACTTGAATTTCTAGATTTTGTGTTTGAACTTAATGGAAGTGAGAGTGTATGATGGTCTTGATTAAAATTGGATAGTGACGATTGGTTGGATATATATGAGTATGTAATTTATATTGAGAGTTGGATATATCGATACTTTGAGGATCTGAGTTGATTAAATTTTTTTACCTGAATTATTCTATTTATACCAGCAGGTCATTACTTATTCTGAATATCATGATTTACCTGAAGAACTTGACTGATTATACATGATATTTACCAGATAACTATAATGTACATGTTACCATAATTGCTGGAAAAATATTGTATACGGTAACAACACCCCCATGTTATACTTGTTAAATGTCCTGTTATACCGGTATCCTGATCACTGACATTATATATCCTGTTATACTAGTATCCTGATTACACATGTTGACGTTGTTACTATGACTATCATCGAGTTATCCCAGTGATCTAAGTAACATGTACATTAAATAATCTTGATAAACTAATAACATGACATTAAACAACTTACATTGGGATTGGGAAAATTAATGGAGGAGACATCGTCTATATTTGGGTGGACCTAGGTTATAGGTTGCTGAGCCGAAAGAGGGTTCCACTACAGGGTTTCCTGGGGGTGACTGACACCCCGTCCTATTCTTATTCATGTTATGCATGTTCCTGACTACCTTGCGGTAGGGCCTGGTTCAGCACCAGGAGTCTAAACCGTGGTCCCGGGTAAGTACGGGACCCACCTAAAGCATGAACAATGTCTCCAACCGATCAGATTCAATAATTTAGGACTTCGATTGACACGTGTGATAGGCGTAGTATGGGATACGTCTATTACAAGTGACAGTTGGTGTTCACTGATATAATAATAATAAACTGTTCATATGTATTGTAATTGATTGTCTTTACCTGCTACATGTATGTATGTTGAACACTCGATGTTACACCTGACCTGATTGGACATCTGACTTTAGTACTGACTGACTCTACTCGTCTGATAAATAGATCATGATAGACCCCTGATTGAATACCTGACTGGACACATACTCTATTGTGTGCTATCCACATTACTGTTTATTTACTTTATTCATGCCATTTCTTATTCCATTATATATATATATATATATATATATATAATATATAATATATATATATATTCTTTAATCTGCTCACATGTTATATGCACGTGCACTTTCCAGTTTATTCTTACACATTCACTAGGAGTTCTGACTCGCTGGATTTGCATATCCAAATTTGTGGTTATTTATTGTTGGTCATGTATTTGGAGAGGATTACATGCGTTACGAGGAGCTGGAGCCTCTCTCTCCTTGATTATCAGTATTCCTACTATTTTGTACATGTTATTTCCTGATTCTATCTATATCGCATCTCATTGCCATTTCTTTCCTTTTATTCATCTACTATTATTGTGTTAGATATTTATATGCCATATTGCAGTGATATTGATTTATCGTAGTAGATTTTATACCTTATTTAGGTTACTTTAGGCTTAACGTGTATGCGTGGGGCATTTTCCTCGCGTATATATGTCGCCGACTCTCGTCGCGACTCCGTTTTTGCGTACTTTAAGAAGCGGGGCGTGACAGTTTAAGTTTTTAAGTTCAAAAGATAGTTTGTTTACACTTTCTTATAAGGAAGGTGTTCAAGTCTCAAAATCACTCAAGAATGAGATTCAAGTTTGGACGATCAAAATTGACTTTTGAAGAAGCCCACTTGAAAATTGCTTGAAAACTTATAAAACAAATGTAAGAAAATAGATTGTTTAAGTATAGAATAAAAAATTGATGCTCAAGAAGTCACACACAAAATATAAGTTTTCATTTCTAATTTTTCAGTTTTGATATTTTATGATGGTTTTTTTATACATGTTCTATATTTTTCAATTTTTATATCTTGTTTCAAACATGTATCCCATAGCCTATGCATTGCCAAATCACATTTCAAATTGGTTTAAAATATTAAAAATGAATTTAATATTAAAAACTTTTTTAATATAGTATTTGGGTTGGGACAGTCAACCGGGCGGTCAACCGGACCAGTGCAACGAAATGTACAACTGGCGGCCTGGGCACTTTCGCATATGCACGCTTGTCAGTCGACTGACCGATCAACCGTCAAACCTAGCGGTCGACTGACCGGTCGACCGACGGTCAGAATTTTGGAGCACCCAAATCTCAGCTAATATCAGGCGACCGGGCAGTCGACCGACAAGTAATGGTTATTTTTATTTTAGGCAGCCAGTCGACCGGCCGATCGACCGAAGTCCTGCAACTGCTACAGTGGCAGCTAGTTTTTAAATTTTGAAGTTTTAAACTTATTCTCTAACGAGTATATTTACTCTTTTTGGGTTTAATTACCCTCCTAATACCCTGATAGACCCCTCTAATGTTATTTATCTCTTGCCTATGTATATAGTTCATTTAGAGAGGATTAATAGATGGAGAAATCTTTTGATATTGAAAAATCAAGTTTCTTCAAAAGAGAAAGTTTTCTAGTTTTCTTATTTCAAGTGCTCTAATTTCCAAATCAATTTTATAAGTTTTCAGCTCTTAAATTCATTCATTTCAACTGAATTTTCTCTCTCTTCTTGAGCTTCACTTCTCATTTTATATTTTAGAAGTTGTAAAAAAGAGTGTCTGTAATCTTTGTGGTCACCAAGAGCTTATAAACCTCATTGGCTTTATGCTACCTCTTGTGTAGAGGGTTGAGAGTTGGAGTTGTGTACTTCGGTCTTGTATAGACCTTGCGATTCTTTTGCGGAGGTTCCTTCGTGGAAGATTCTTAATGGATAGTGAAATCCTTCACGCGGTGAAGGCGGGGGCGTAGAGCTTTGTGCTTGAACCTCGAAACAAAATTTTTTATTTGTGATTGCTTTCTCTCTTGTTCTACTCTATTTGCTATTGCTTACTCTTTTTTTTTTTTTTGCTTTCATTGTACTTACTATTCATTTCTTGAATAATCCCTATTTATCGATTTTTACTCTCTCAATCAAGAAGGTAATTGAGCACCTCGACTCATTATTTAGAGGAATATAGAGGAGAAGCTCTAGAGCCCTTTGTAAGGAATCCGACTTCACTTTTTGATTTGAGTTAATTGTTTTGCACTATTCATATTATTTATTGCATTTTCACATTTGATTAGCATTACACATATTCACCCCCTTCTAGGATAACTCAAATCAAATGAATAGTGCAAACGGTTATGAGAGATCTCATATTCAAATCTGAGCCACTGCAATTTTTTATGAAAAAATTGAAAAAGAAAAATATCTACGGAAGAAGATATAGACTTCAGAATTAATTAAAAAAAATGTGTTCCTTCTTGATAATACAGAGATTAATTGACTAAGTCTTTGCTAGTCTAATTAAAAAAATAGTTTAATAAATATGATATTTTAGTCTCACACAAGATATGATCCACAAATAATGCTTAGACACAACTAAATGTAGTATGTCGTGAAATATCAAGCACGAGCCAGATAAAAACATAGCATAGTTGGCACAAACTACAATTAAGTATATTAACTTTTAGAAATAGTTAACCACCAAATAACATTTTAACAAAAAATAGTATTAACAAGAGATAAATAACTACTCACTGGTGAGGATTACACTTCTTCACGATCATTTTTTCGCTTTTGATGGCAATCAACTAGAATTGGAGAAGATGAGCTGTAATACCCCGTTTCCAGAATACGTACTTAGTTGCGTATTCAGCTTTTCGATCGTATTTTTCGATTTACTTTCCGTATTTGACCGATTTCAATTTCAAATATCATTTTCTAATATATTAGATTTATATGATTTTCTGGATTTTTCCTGAATTAAAATGAATTTCTTCAAAACCGGTGTCGACCAGTGTCGCTGATCGATTCCCGAATTTTTATTTCCAAACAGTTAGGAATTTCTAGAAAGTCCTTTAGGCTTTATTTCTTAGAATCCTATTTTCTATCTAAATACTTTTTCTGAGAATTTTATGAATTTATGAAAATTCCAACGGAGTCGGTAGATAACTGATTCCGAGATTTTTAGTTTTAAAACTATAAAGTATTTCTTCAAACGGGTTTCACTATAAGTCTTCATACATTATTATTGATTTTTGGTGAAATTTACGAGTCGTTCCGAGATACTTGAATTTCGGACGATTTCGGTATTTTCCGAAATGTTTTCCGTATCTTAGACTTAAACCCAGGAATCTGTGTTCCCGATATTTTTATTTTTGGAGACCAAGAAAATATCTTCATTTTATAAATTCTTTTCCTTTTTCCTTTCTCTTATTTCCCTTTCCTTCCTTCACAAACCACAAGATTTCCAATTTCCAAAAATTCCAATTTTTCCAATTTTCCAACAAACTCCACAAAACTCCACACTCTTCTACCATTAATGCCCTTTTCTCTCTCTCTCTTCTTTGGCCGGCCATGATTGGCCAAGGGAGACACCTCATCCTCCCCTTTTTACACAAAACCCCCTCTCAAATTCCTTAATTACATCTCCTCTACAAATCCAAATCCTATATAATCTTTTCCTTTACAATTCTTTTCTCTTTTCTTCACTTCACCAAGAAATTAACCTTCACATTTCTTCCTCCATCTCAAACTCAACCACCTACTTCCAAAACAACACCAAGGTCTTCATCTCCTTCTCAAGCAACCACAACTCTTGGATTTGGGATCGTATCGTATATCGCCAAAGATCAAGTTGGTGATATCGTCGACTACGACCGTTCGGAACTCGCATAAGCTTCACATAACCATTCCTTGTGAGTATTTTTACTCACCAAGACTTGATAAATTCCTATTGTAATTGTGCCTTCATATCTTGTACACATATGACATCAAAATCACATTTTTAAACCATCAAACACAACCACCAGAAAATCTGTTCTGTTACTGTTTTCCCCACGATTAGTCGACTTAACCTAGGGACCAGTCGACTAACCCACCTTAGTTGAAACTTAACCTTTTCTGATTTCACAGTTTTAGTCGACTAAGCCATATTACCAGTCGACTAGACCCCCCCTAGTCGACTACATTTTTAACCTAGTCGACTAATCTTTCCCTGGACCAGAAAACACCAACTCTCGGCTCCAGTCGACTTTGTCTATTTTATTGGTCGACTAGATACCTTAGTCGACTACAAACTTGACCTTAGTCGACTAATAATTCCTGAAATAAATCCCAACTCTCTGTATCACAGATTTAGTCGACTTAAGTATCTGTTAGTCGACTTGTAAGTTCACTGTTAGTCGACTAACCCTTCCACCTGGTCGACTAACTATTCCTGAAACAGAATTCCAACTTTCTGGAACCCAGTTTTAGTCGACTCATCTAGACTATTAGTCGACTTAAGACCCCTATTAGTCGACTAACCCTTTTACCTAGTCGACTAATTCTGACTGTTTGACTTAGTTGATTTCTTTTCTGAATTTGATCTTATCATTGATACATGGGTGACATATTATTCCTGTTCATGCTTCATAACTGGTATTACATGACATGTTACTTGATGGATCTCACCACTTGTTACTTCATGACTTGTTATTATACACTCGCTCCATGATTTGTTAAATTGTGAATATCACCCCTTATCATGCTATCTCTTAAACCAAGCATGATATACTTGACTTTTGTATAAAATGGACCAACTTACACATGGGTCGGGGGAAATATGCGGATATCGATATGTGTTCGTGTTTACAGTGGCATTAGGTATATTGTACAATCATGTTCCGGTCTAACCTGAGGGCCTCCAGGGGACCGAGGGGAGTGCTTGCTCCCTATTCCTGAATACTGTCATGACAAGGGCATACATAAGTCCCTCCTGATAGGCCTTGCGGCTGGTTCCGTTATCAAGCAACGGAACACCCTGGACCGTGGTCCCGGGCATGCACGGGACCCACTGTAAACATAGTTCGTCGATACAACCGTTGTTTCCAATAACAACCTTGCTTTACTAGGATATGGATCTATGTGCTCTGGGACGCTGGGTCACATAGCTAGATATCACAGTAAGACAAGTAATAATAATAAGACGTCAACTGTAGATTTATTGTATTTAGGATTTTATCTCCTCATGCTCTTCATACTTGTTAGTTGATATTCCTTATAACTGTTTCATCTTTCCTTATTCATGTCCCTTAGCCACTTGGCTATAGTTTGTTTATTGTTATGTGTCTTGACTCCTTGGATTTGCACATTCAGATTCCGAAGCTTGGAACGAAGTGGAGCCATCCACAGAGGACCAAGCTTACCTTAGTGAGCAGGCGGACTAGTTCCAGTCCCCTCGTGTCAGACTTACCTTTTGACTCACGAGATCTTCTGTCTACTTGTGAGCTTTTTGTATACATATTTGTATATATTTCTTTTGGACTTGGTTATGATGTAATACACATGTAATGTGTAATACTTTATAATACCCTGTGATAACTTTGTATGTGTACTTCTTGTGTTGGCATTTGTATGAATACCACGCTTTGTCGTGTACTCTGATCCTTGTTGTACTTTTATGCTTAGCGTATATACGTGAGGGCATTTTCTGACCTACGTATATACGTCGCAGTGACGTCCCCGTATCCGTGGACTCGGGGCGTTACATGAGCCGACCGTCAGATGGGCCTGTAAGATTTGTAAAGAGAGTTTTATAATTTGAAAGTTTAATTCGAATATAGGTGAAAATGAGAAGAGAGAGATTTTGTCTTTCTTTTTTCTTTTCTTTTTTTCACTTTTTTTCCCTTTTCTTTTGTGTGAATTGTGCGGGAGAGGGAAGTTTCTTCGCCTTTTTTATAAAAAAATAGAGAGAAATGTTATTTTGATGTTTAGATCTAGAAAAAAAAATGAGAAAAGAGTTTACATAATTTAAGATTTCTAAATTGAGAAAAATGGAAACAAAGAGTTATCATACATAATTTAAGATTCCTATTTGTAAAGGAAGTCAGTGAAAGTCTATGCTTATAACCGCAAAAGAAGCAATTGTAAAGATCTAAACTTTTATCCGGAACGAAAATAAGTGTAAAGGTCTAAACTTCTAAACGAAAAAGAAGTTACCAATAGAGATTGGTTGAAATCCTAAAGAAGATACCTCTAAATAGTGGAGTAGGTTGTTTGGTGGCTGAACCACTATACATCATGCTTCGACTCTCATTGCTCTATCTGTCTTACTTTCCCTCTCTCTCTCTCTCTTATACTTGCTTAATGCTATTTGATTATTATTGCTACTTGTGATTATAGCATTATTATCTTCATTCAATCAATTTGAGTTTAAATTGTTGTAATTAGATTAAAATTCATATTCACTCCCATCTAGGGGTGGCAATTGGGTCGGGTCGGGTCTAATTGGGTCGGGTCTTAAATGGGTCGACCCATAATCGGGTCGGGTCGACCCGACCCATTTATTTATATGGGTCAAAAATCCAAACCCAAACCCGACCCAGTATTATGTGGGTCGACCCGACCCGACCCATTTGACCCATTTAACTAAATGGGTCGGCCGGGTCGGGTCGACCCGTTAGCGGTAAATGTTTTGTAGGAACCTTGTTCTTACATTCTATAAGTAGATGACAGTGGCATAATGTTGGTTTCAATAAGTTAAAAATCATAAAATCATGTATATCAAATGCAATGCTTCTTATTCTCTGAAATAAAGGTGAAAGTATTAGTGGGATTGAGACAAACTCAGGGATTGTTTATGCAATATAATTTTGTTTATTTATGAGAATGTAGTTAAAATTAAGGGGCTTTAGGTTTTTCATAGAAGATTGTGCAATGTGTATGGTGTATTGAATTTTGATGAAGAAAGGATGGAGAGCTAAATTATGAAGTTCCTGAGCGGAAATGATAAATGATTCCCCAAAAAAAAATCTCTGGATCAAAAATATAAAAAGGTAAATGGGTCTTAGCGGGTCTTAGCGGGTTTGGTGGGTTTGGGTCGACCCGACCCATTTATTAATCGGGTCTGGTGGGTCGACCCGATTACGACCCAAAACCGTATAGCTCAAACCCATACCCACTTACTCTGGGTCGGGTCGGGTCGGGTCTGGCGGGTCGGGTCTGAATTGCCCCCCCTACTCCCATCTATGGTTGCCATATAGACTTTCACACCACATGCGATGAAGAGTGTAATTTGAAGCCTTGAAAGAAAAACTTGACTCTATAGATAAAAATCATGTCTGGGATCTTGTCCCTTTACATGAAGGAGCTAAACTATTTGGATGCAAATGGGTATTCAAGACTAAAAGAGACTCTAATATTAAGAATCTTGTATTATTTGTTTCCATATTATGTGTATATTTAGTTTCCTTTTTAGTTTAGGCAATATTCCTCTAATAGAGAATCACGTAATCTTAGGCTTACATTTAGGTAGAATTTACGGTCTCTCTTGTATATGTATCCCTCTTCTTCTTTGATAATTGACAAGAAAACATTCAACAAATTCTCCATTATTTTTCTATCAAGCTTTCTTTGTAAATTTAAGACGGTATCAGAGCTAGGTTCTAGGAGCTGATTCTTTTTCAACAGAAGCGACATGACAGAAGAAGATCACACTCCATCAACAAAGTCGCCATCAGCAAAGTCTCTATAGTCATCACAATCTTTTTCCAAACATCTCAACACCAACAACAATGATTCAGGTATGTGTTCGTCAAATCCATATTTTATTCATCACTTAGATCATCCCGGTCACATGCTCGTTCCGACAAAATTGAATGGTGCCAACGATCAACATAGAGTAAATCTATGATCCTTGCCCTCACAGCCAAGAACAAAATTGGCTTCATCAGTGGAACTATCAAGCCTCCTTCAGAGACAGAGCAACCAACAAAATTTGCTCTATGGAACCAATGTAATAGCATGTTAGTTTCTAGGATCAATCTGACAACTAATCAATATCACTGAAATATCACCGATCTAACTGGTCAGGTCGGTTAATATCAGGTGGGAGGTTTTCCGTTCAATAGAACGTTCCTTAATTAAGAACCACCTTTCAATTACCTTCCTTGGTTAAACACCAATTAGACTGGTATAAGTCAGTCTCAATATACTGAATATCAGTATAAACCCTGTATAAAGAAAATTAATTCACTTATACAGTACTTGGAGTGAGGTACGCTTAAAGAGAATCTCCTTAAGATAATTACGTCCCCCGCACTGGTGCTAACGGGTTACTGGACGCTGGTCTCCCAAGATACAACACTCCTTCACGGTACGGTCTCCCAAATCACCGTACGGTCGAACCGTAGTTAACCAGTACCTTCACAGGATTATTGAAGCAGCAGGACCAAGACAAATTTCAGGGAGAATATTTGTCTTTACTTTGGAGGAACACCCACTGTAGAGAAAGGAGGAAGGTAGGAGGAAGGTAGAAGAATATTCTTCTTTGGAAGTCAGAGATTCAGACAATTCTATTAAAGAATCTGTTGAGTTTTCTGAGACTTCTTTCAGAACGAATTTTACAGAATCTCTTGGAAGTCGCTTCGGAATCCGAGTTGCAAAATTCTCACTTCCTGTTGGAAGTCACTTCGAACTTGAGTTGCAGAAAGCCCACTTCAGTCGAACTTGAGTTGCAGAAAGCCCACTTCAGTTGCTTCTGTTTTCTCTGTGTTGTTGTGTGTCTTAGTTTGAGAAAGCCCACTTCAGTTGCTTCTGTTTTCTCTGTATTGTTGTGTGTCTTAGTTTGAGAAAATGGAGCGCTATTTATAGCGCTCCGAGAGGGGTAAAGGTGTCCGAACCCAACCGAACAGTTGCAACGGTTCGTTTCAACCGCAGCAATCGCCCCACTGTTCGCGGCGGTTTGCTAACAGTCGTTGCGCTGGACGGTTCGGATCCGGATGGCGGAGCGGGTACGATCCGCATACCCCTGAGACCCAGTTCAAAAAGAATCAGACCGGGTAGGGAACCCGAACCCGAGCCCGACACCGACACGCTGGCGCCAACGGCGGCGCGCGCGCACGTGCGGGCATGGTTTCCCCCTAATCGCTCGCGAAAACTCCAAGTACCCAAAAGGCACCCCTTTTGTTACCATTTTTCTCTATTTAAACACTTCAAACTTCCATCCCATGGTCAATGTGGGACTAAATGCTTTTAGCTATCTTTAGTCCCTTTTGGCTTTGAATTAGGCAAACTTTAGACTTGAATATCTCATTCATTCGAAGTCAGAATTGACCATATGAATATACCATGTTCATCCCCAATGGAAGGAGAACACTGTAACCCCCTGATCCCCGATGTACGTATCACAGTATCAGTACTCGATACGATGTATAAAAATTGATTTAACCTTTCTGGTCATCAGATTGAGCCGATTTCAGTTTCAAAAATTATTTTCTAATAGTTTAGATTTTTCAGGATTTTCTGGAATTTTTTCGGGATTATTTTGGAAAATCTCCGTAGTCGGTGTCAACCGATACCGATAATCAGCTTTCTGATTTTTCTTTCCCAAACGGTGTAGAATTTTGAGAATCGGCTTTCACCATGTGTCTTAGAATCGTCTTATCTACGTTAGGGTATTTTTGGAGAGTTTTCTAAATTTATCGAAAATCCGGCCAAACCGGTGTCGCCCGATATCGGCGACACACTTCGGAATTTTTAATTTGCAAACCGGATTGAATTTCTTCAAACCGTTTTTCTCTTACATCTTAGAATAATATTCTCTATTTTCTGTAATTTTTGGGCACCGTTCGGAGCTAGTCGAATTTTAGGCCAAATTAAATAATATTATTTAATACTTTATTTTCTTTTCTTTCCTTTTCTTTTTCTTTCCCTTCTTCCTTTTTCCAGTGAGTTCTCCCCACCGCCTTACCCATCTCCACCGACTCTTCTCTCTCTCTCTCTCCCCCCATAAAATCTCTCTCTCTCTCTTACTCTCTCTCTCTCTCTCACATAATCCCACTCTCTCTCTCTCTCCTCTCTCTCTCCTCTCTTCTCTCTCTCCCTAACCTCTCTCTCTCTCTCTCTCTCTGGGCGACCCAAAACAGGGGGGGCAACCTGTAACCAGGCCAGGCCGCGCCCCAACCCGGCCGGCGCCTCCCCTCCGGCCGGCGCGCCTCCCCCGGCCGGCGCCTCCCCCGGCCGGCGCCACCGCCTCTTCTTCCTCTTTTTCTTTTCTTTTCTTTCTTCTTTTCTTCTTCTTTTCTTCCCTTTCCCTTTCTCTGTTTCTCTTCTCTCTTTCTCTTTCTTTTCCTCTCTCCCTTGCTTTCTCTCTCTCTCACTTCCGGCCACTGGACCGCCGCCGGCGGCCGGGGCCGCCGCCGGCCAGCTGGGCTGGCCGGCCGGCCCGCACCCGAGCAAGCAACAGCACTTGCTGCTGCTGCTGCTCCTCCCTTATTGGGTTTGGGTAAAACCCAAACCCAATAACTCTTGGGTAAGGAACCCAATAACCCATTTGGGTTTATTTGAAAACCCAAAACCCAATAGCTAAACCCGTTAACCCAATACCCATTTAACTTAAGTGAAATGGGTTTGGGTTTGGATCTAAACCCGACCCGTTAACCGTCTACCCGCATCCAATAAAGAAAGGTAATCTTGCTGAAAACCCCCTGCTTCTATTTATTAATTACATTTAAATATTTTTATTACATATTTAACCCTATTTGTTCTGATTTAGTATTCGGGCGATATCGGGAGCATCCGGACTCCGATTTGGACGATTCTGGATCCGTTGCGATCGTGGGAAAGAGAGATACCTTCCCATGGCTATTTTGTGAGTGTTTTTATTTTATAAATTATATTTTATCATGTTTAGTGATATGACTTGATTGCTTTCTGTGTCAGATCTTGATATTGGATAAATATGGTAATAATTAATTATTAACTAGAAATGATTGGACAGGCATTGTAATAAGACTAACCTAGAAGATTTCTAGGTATTTCCTGATTTCATATGAGGTAATAATAGTAACAATAAATACTGACATAGACAACTCGGACACAGTCATTCTACCTGCACAGCCACTAACACTCGGGCCACTATGTCATCATATGCTTGTACACTCTTATGACATGTATTGAATCACAGTCACGTGATATGCATTCTGAGCCACAGATATACGATGACACTACACTATTACTAGACGTGCATGCTAGACACCGTTACTGAAAGTCACAGGACATAGTATTACATGATACACGGACCACTGTTATTACATAGATTAGTGCTTCGCAGACTTATGGCTACACAACTATGTTCCACTAGTACACGAATAAGTACCGCATGTCATCTTATTGTTAGCATCACTATACGGATACTGTAGTTCACGGTACATGATATTAGACACTGACCATTGTTATTACATGTACATGTTGCACCGATACTATGACATGTCACACTCTTATTTCGTATTCATGTCCCACTGATATATATATACATGCACCACTTCACTGATACTCGTTACACAGACAACGCTGCTACATATGCTCACCGCACAAGTGAACATGCATGTATGATTTCTTTATTCTTGATATATGAATCCCCGTTCAGATTACATGTATTATTATGCCATGTTACCATTACTGATATGGATATTACCGTTACTGGACATGAGAGCTGTTGATATGCGATATGTGGACTCCCACATCTATTGTTCTCGTTTCCCGTTATATTGTTCCCGTTATATCATTTCCCGTTATATTGTTCTTGTTTCCCGTTATATTGTTCCCGTTATATCATTTCCCGTTATATTGTTCTCGTTTCTCGTTATATTGTTCTATGCTATCAACAGAGCTCATGTCCAGTTACCATGTTACCCGTATCATGTACTGTATTTGTTCTGGTTACATTGTATACTTGATATATCAGATCATAAATCTAACTGGGATATGGGGGAGACTCGACGGTTGATTAGATCTTATCGGGTGATGTACTGGATCCATATTGTTTTCCCACTGCAGGGGACGGTAGTGCTGCCTACCAATTGCTCCATGAGCTCTCGTTACTTGATTCATGCTCCCCTCTTAGCGGAGGGCCCTGGTCTCAGCAGCCAGGGGTTTGTTTAAGGCCGTGATCCCGGGTATGCACGGGATACACCTACCCGATAAGAACTCCTCGACCATGGGTTTCCAATTAACATAATAAAACAGTATACACAATAGTGACGTCGGGAACACTTGTTATTTGGTCACTCTCTCGTTTGGATAATGGTACCCATAGGCCATGTCCGGATGAGTTCGACTGGAGTGCGGGCTCTAGTATGAACTGCCAGTGGTATGAGACACTGGAAGAGATTGATTAAAATATCAGGTGGTACTGATTGCTACTATTGTCTAAATGACATGACTTGCCTGATACATGTATGCTATCTTGTTACTGGTCCTGATAATTTATCCGCTATCATGTTACATGGATATTTGTTACTTTACCTGGTACATGTTACTCTTTCTGTGGTGGCATACTATGCATGTTCTGCATTGCATCTATTCTGTTTCCTGTATACTTTGCAGACATCATTACTGTATGCACAACACAGTATTGTGGTTATATTGCATATGCCCACCTGCATGTTCATATTGCATTTGCCCACCTGCAGGTTCACTTGTATCACGTCATCACCAGACAACATTATTTATGATATAACCTAACTATAGACATGACCCGATGATAACCGGCTTAGTGATGGTATTAAACGATGACATGTTTATATATTTCTACTGCTTACATGTTTATATATTTCTACTGCTTATTCTATCCTTATTATCTGGTATCACTAGTCCAACATTATGTATTATATATTATTATCTGCTTGTATTACTATTGTATATATTACTGCCTCCTTCATTTTATCACTCACTAGGTCGCTTTCTGACGACCCTGGGTTTGTATGCCCAGGTTGGAGATCCGAGTTACCGTAACTTCAAAGAGTGCCTTGGAGTCACATGGGAGATTCCTCATCGGGACTATTCATAGGTATCTTAGTGATTTATTTCTGTTATCTCATTTATCCCTGTTTTTATATCTGTTATGATCACTGACCCCTTTCTGCAGGTATTCTTGTACTTATTTCTTGCTGGAACCATTATGTCTATGGAGGTGATTCCCTGTACTGAGGCTTAACGTATGCGTGAGGTTGTTTTCACCTCGCGTATGTACGTCGCCATAACGTCCCCGTACCTGCGGAATCGGGGCGTTACATAGTGGTATTAGAGCCTAGGTTCACACCTGGTGTGGGTAACCACCTGGGTCAATCCTCGGGCTCTTACCAACAGTACAATCAGATTTAGATTCAGGCTTGTCTGTATCTGAATTTGGGATTCCAGCGACGAGTACAAGAATACCATGTCATTGACGATTCATACCTTGACTCTTTCTATTCATTACTGACAGTTCTCAACGAGCCTATCCGATTTCCTTCTTGCTTTCTTTTCATCTTCTTGCTTCCAATCCGTTAGTGTTAGTTCACTACCATACGTTTCCGTCCCGAGTTCCTTATAGCTATCAGGGTGCGCAGCGGAAGTGTCGTGGACCCGTAACATTTAGGCTTTGGGGCTGAAAATATTGTTCTCACACCTGAATGGAAATTGCGAGGACACAATTTTTTGTAAGGTGGGGAGAAATGTAGCCCCCTGATCCCCGATGTACGTATCACAGTATCAGTACTCAATACGATGTATAAAAATTGATTTAACCTTTCTGGTTATCAAATTGAGCCGATTTCAGTTTCAAAAATTATTTTCTAATATTTTAAATTTTTCAGGATTTTCTGGAATTTTTTCGGGATTATTTTGGAAAATCTCCGTAGTCGGTGTCAACCGATGCCGATAATCAGCTTTTCGATTTTTCTTTCCAAACGGAGTAGAATTTTGAGAATTGGCTTTCACCATGTGTCTTAGAATCGTCTTATCTACGTTAGGGTATTTTGGAGAGTTTTCTGAATTTATCGAAAATCCGGCCAAACCGGTGTCGCCCGATATCGGCGACACACTTCGGGATTTTTAATTTGCAAACCGAATTGAATTTCTTCAAACTGTTTTCTTATGTCTCAGGATAATATTCTCTATTTTCTGTAATTTTTGGGCACCGTTCAGAGCTAGTCGAATTTTAGGCCAAATTAAATAATATTATTTAATACTTTATTTTCTTTCTTTCCTTTTCTTTTTCTTTCCCTTCTTCCTTTTTCCAGCGAGTTCTCCCCCACCGCCTTACCCATCTCCACCGACTCTTCTCTCTCTCCCCTATAAAATCTCTCTCTCTTTCTCTCTCTCTCTCTCTCTCACATAATCCCACTCTCTCTCTCTCTCCTCTCTCTCTTCTCTCTCTCCCTAACTCTCTCCTCTCTCTCTCTCTCTCTCTCTCTCTCTCTCTCTCTCTCTCTCTCTCTCTCTCTCTCTCTGTGGGCGACCCAAAACAGGGGGGCAACCTGTAACCAGGCCAGGCCGCGCCCCATCCCGGCCGGCGCGCCTCCCCCGGCCGGCGCCTCCCCCGGCCGGCGCCACCGCCTCTTCTTCCTCTTTTTCTTTTCTTTTCTTTCTTCTTTTCTTCTTCTTTTCTTCCCTTTCCCTTTCTCTGTTTCTCTTCTCTCTTTCTCTTTCTTTTCCTCTCTCCCTCGCTTTCTCTCTCTCACTTCCGGCCACTGGATCGCCGCCGGCGGCCGGGGCCGCTGCCGGCCAGCCCGCACCCGAGCAAGCAGCAGCACTTGTTGCTGCTGCTCCTCCTCCCTTATTGGGTTTGGGTAAAACCCAAACCCAATAACTCTTGGGTTAAGGAAGGAACCCAATAACCCATTTGGGTTTATTTGAAAACCCAAAACCCAGTAGCTAAACCCGTTAACCCAATACCCATTTAACTTAAGTGAAATGGGTTTGGGTTTGGATCTAAACCCGACCCGTTAACCCGTCTACCCGCATCCAATAAAGAAAGGTAATCTTGCCGAAAACCCCCTGCTTCTATTTATTAATTACATTTAAATATTTTTATTACATATTTAACCACATTTGTTCTGATTTAGTATTCGGGCGATATCGGGAGCATCCGGACTCCGATTTGGACGATTCTGGATCCGTTGCGATCGTGGGAAAGAGAGATACCTTCCCATGGCTAGTTTGTGAGTATTTTTATTTTATAAATTATATTTTATCATATTTAGTGATATGACTTGATTGCTTTCTGTGTCAGATCTTAATATTGGATAAAATACGGTAATAATTAATTATTAACTGGAAATGATTGGACAGGCATTGTAATAAGACTAAACTAGAAGATTTCTAGGTATTTCCTGATTTCATATGAGGTAATAATAGTAACAATAAATACTGACATAGACAACTCGGACACAGTCATTCTACCTGCACAGCCACTAACACTCGGGCCACTATGTCATCATATGCTTGTACACTCTCATGACATGTATTGAATCACAGTCACGTGATATGCATTCTGAGCCACAGATATACGATGACACTACACTATTACTAGACGTGCATGCTAGACACCGTTACTGTAAGTCACAGGACATAGTATTACATGATACACAGACCACTGTTATTACATGAATTAGTGCTTCGCAGACTTATGGCTACACAACTATGTTCCACTAGTACACGAATAAGTACCGCATGTCATCTTATTGTTAGCATCACTATACGGATACTGTAGTTCACGGTACATGATATTAGACACTGACCATTGTTATTACATGTACATGTTGCACCGATACTATGACATATCACACTCTTATTTCGTATTCATGTCCCACTGATATATATATATACATGCACCACTTCACTGATACTCGTTACACAGACAACGCTGCTACATATGCTCACCGCACAAGTGTACATGCATGTATGATTTCTTTATTCTTGATATATGGATCCCCGTTCAGATTACATGTATTATTGTGCCATGTTACCATTACTGATATGGATATTCCCGTTACTGGACATGAGAGCTGTTGATATGCGATATGTGGACTCCCACATCTATTGTTCTCGTTTCCCGTTATATTGTTCCCGTTATATCATTTCCCGTTATATTGTTCTCGTTTCCCGTTATATTGTTCTATGCTATCAACAGAGCTCAGGTCCAGTTACCATGTTACCCGTATCATGTACTGTATTTGTTCTGGTTACATTGTATACTTGATATATCAGATCATAAATCTAACTGGGATATGGGGAAGACTCGACGGTTGATTAGATCTTATCGGGTGATGTACTGGATCCATATTATTTTCCCACTGCAGGGGACGGTAGTGCTGCCTACCAATTGCTCCATGAGCTCTCGTTACTTGATTCATGCTCCCCTCTTAGCGGAGGGCCCTGGTCTCAGCAGTCAGGGGTTTGTTTAAGGCCGTGATCCCGGGTATGCACGGGATACACCTACCCGATAAGAACTCCTCGACCATAGGTTTCCAATTAACATAATAAAACAGTATACACAATAGTGACGTCGGGAACACTTGTTATTTGGTCACTCTCTCGTTTGGATAATGGTACCCGTAGGCCATGTCCGGATGAGTTCGACTGGAGTGCGGGCTCCAGTATGAACTGCCAGTGGTATGGGACACTGGAAGAGATTGATTAAAATACCAGGTGGTACTGATTGCTACTATTGTCTAAATGACATGACTTGCCTGATACATGTATGCTATCTTGTTACAGGTCCTGATAATTTATCCGCTATCATGTTACATGGATATTTGTTACTTTACCTGGTACATGTTACTCTTTTTGTGGTGGCATGCTATGCATGTTCTGCATTGCATCTATTCTGTTTTCTGTATACTTTGCAGACATCATTACTGTATGCACAGCACAGTATTGTGGTTATATTGCATATGCCCACCTGCATGTTCATATTGCATTTGCCCACCTGCAGGTTCACTTGTATCACGTCATCACCAGACAACATTATTTATGATATAACCTAACTATAGACATGACCCGATGATAACCGGCTTAGTGATGGTATTAAACGATGACATGTTTATATATTTCTACTGCTTACATGTTTATATATTTCTACTGCTTATTCTATCCTTATTATCTGGTATCACTAGTCCAACATTATGTATTATATATTATTATCGTGCTTGTATTACTATTGTATATATTACTACTGCCTCCTTCATTTTATTACTCATTAGGTCGCTTTCTGACGACCCTGGGTTTGCATGCCCAGGTTGGAGATCCGAGTTACCGTAGCTTCAAAGAGTGCCTTGGAGTCACATGGGAGATTCCTCATCGGGACTATTCATAGGTATCTTAGTGATTTATTTCTGTTATCTCATTTATCCCTGTTTTATATCTGTTATGATCACTAACCCCTTTCTGCAGGTATTCTTTTACTTATTTCCTGCTGGAACCATTATGTCTATGGAGGTGATTCCCTGTACTGAGGCTTAACGTACGCGTGAGGTTGTTTTCACCTCGCGTATGTACGTCGCCATAACGTCCCCGTACCTGCGGGATCGGGGCGTTACAAACACACTCCAACTATTATCCAATTGATTCTATCAACGGATCTTGCCGTAATTCAACTCAAAGATTCACATATATTCTTCATATTTCCAACAATAGCATGATTTTATCATGGCTCACTCATTCAGTGGAACCCGATCTTGCCAGAGGGGGCATTCATGTCAAAACAGCTTATCAAGTGTGGGAAGATTTCAAAGATCAGTTTTCACAGAAAAATGCATCAGCAATCTATCAAATCCACTAATCCCTGGCCTCTCTCTCACAAGGCACCTGAGCATCTCGACCAATCACACAAAACTCAAGGGTCTTTGGGATGAGTTAGAAACATATCGAACTATCCCTATTTGCGACCATATTAAAGCACATATTGAACATAGAGAAGAAGATCGGATGATGTTGTTTCTCATGGGCCTCAGCGATACCTACAATATCGTTAGTAGCAACATCCTCATGATGTCGCCACTGCCCAATGTGTGTCAAGCCTACTCTCTTGTCGTTCAAGATGAAACAGAGCGAAAATGACATCAGAGACAACCGAGAGTTTCTCCATTGCAGCAGCAATTCAGAGCTCGCCAAGCAACTATTCAAACGAGTTCAGAGAGAATCGCTGTGAGTACTAGTAATAGAGATGGTCGTACAATTGAAAATTGTCAGACTCGAAAATTCTACTGCAAATATTGCGATAGAAAAGGCCATACTGAAGACAAGTGCAACTTTAAAAACGGTACATGGACTCCCAACAACTCAGGAACCCAAGGAAGCTGACACAATCAATCACAACTACATCGATATGGGCTTCGGTGGAATGGATCTAACTCCTTGCCTGTTGCCAATGCGACAGTCTTCACAATCCATGCATGGAGTCAATTCTCAAGACAACAACTCGCTGAACTGAACAAATGGACTTTCTGCCTATCGACTCTGACAAATTGCTCGTGCCTTGTCTACGATGACTCCGAATCACACCAATGGTAATAGCAATGCTTATGCAAATGCTGCAGGTTTTGGATAGCGAAACAACTGACCACATCACTTCAAATTCCACACTTTTCACTCAAATAGAACCATCTCCTTTGTCGATTTACCTACTGGGTATTTTGCCTCAATCACTTCCACTGGCACTTTACCATTTAACACCTATATCACTTTAAACAATGTTTTGTGTGTTCCCTCTTTTCTCTTAAATTTGATGTCTGTAAGCAAGGTCACCACTGCTCCAAATTGTTGTGCCATTCTTTTTCCTACTTTCTGTGTCTTGCAGGACTTGGCTACGGGGAAGATGATTGGCTCGGGTAAGCAGCGTGGTGGTCTTTATTACATGTCTCCGCTGCAACGGACACCTATCTCTCATCAAGTTTCTCAACCTTCAAATTTGTGGCACATGAGCCTTGGACATCCGTCTCCATTTCGTCTCAAATTAGCGTCTTCTTTATTGTCTTCCAATAAAATTTCTTTTGATAATATTTGTATTGCTTGTCCTATGGCTAAACAAACTAGACTACCATTTCCTTCAAGTTTTTTATCAACATGAGATCTATTTGATTTATTACATTGTGATATTTGGGGTCCACACAAAGTTCATACACATTATGGAGCACGTTTCTTTCTCACTATTGTGGATGATTTTACAAGGTGTGCTTGGGTTTTCTTGGTGCCAAACACTTCATTTTTGTTGGATACCCCACTGGTCAAAAGGATACAAACATTATGATCCAAAGGCTCAGAAACTTTTTATTAGTCGTGATGTTAAGTTTTGTGAAACCACATTTCCTTCTATTTCCCCTTAACTCGATTTTGACTTTGTTTTACCTCCCTATTTGCATGACATGACCAACAACTCATCTTCCTCACATGACCCGAACCCAAACATCCAAACAATCCTTTAATCGCCACCAATCGATCCATTTCCAAGCATTTCCCCAGCGCCCGCCACCTCCATAGAGAACAACGATATTCTCTGGACATAGATCGGGCGACCACTTCAGCAGTCGCGGTCCACCGCAATCTTCCCAGAAACAATTCATTCTTCCGACATTTTAGAACTTCCAACTCCAACCACATCAACAAAATCAGACAGTATCTCCAACCCTCCCGACCCACCTGCTCCTTCCAACCCGTTTCTACGCCAATCCATTCGTCCCAAGCAACCTCTGACATGGAATAAAGACTACATTCTATCAGCACAAGTCAATCATTCTACCTCGACACCAAGTTCTGCATCAGGTATTCAATATCCTCTTTCCTATTTTCTTATTCTCGTCTATCTTCTGCTCATTGTACCTTTCTAACTAACATTACAGGTCATACCGAGCCTCGCTCCTATTCTCAAGCTATCCTTGATCCACATTGGAAAGAAGCAATGAAAGCAGAATTAGAAGCACTAGAATAGAATCACACCTAGAGTTTGGCTCCTCTTCCTATTGGTCATAAACCTATTGGCTGCAAATGGGTTTACAAAATCAAATATTGGTCTGATGGAACTATTGAACATTACGAAGCTCATCTTATTACTAAGAGATACACTCAAGTTGAAGGCATTGATTATCATGAAACTCTCTCTCCCACTACCAAACTTACTATACTTTGTTGCCTTCTAACTGTTATCGCTGCTCGTCATTGGTTCATTTATCAATTAGATGTTTAAAATGTCTTTCTACATGGTGACTTGCATGAGACGGTATATATGGAGCCTCCACCTGGTCTTCACCGACAAGTGAGAGAACATTGTATGTCGGCTCAACAAATCTCTCTCTGGTGTCAAACAAGCATTAAGAAACTGGTTTTTCACTTTTTTCGATACCATTCAGAAAGCTGGTTACCAACAATGAAAGGTCGATTATTCTCTTTCCACCAAGGCTCGAAGTACTTTTTTTACTGCGGTTCTAATCTATGTTGATGACATACTTCTCACAGGCAATGATCTTCAAGAAATGGAACACCTCAAAAAGTTTCTTTTTAAACATTTCCGTATGAAAGATCTCAGTGACTTAAAATACTTTCTAGGCATTGAATTCTCCCGATCAAAGAAAGATATTTTCATGTTTTAATAAAAGTATGCACTAGACATTTTGCAAGATTAGGACTTTTTGGAGCGCGTCCAGACAAGTTTCTAATGGGACAGAATTTAAAACTTACTCCCAAGATAAGGTATTATTAAATGATCCAACTAAGTATAGAAGATTGATGGGTTGACTAATCTATCTTACCTTAATAAGGTTTGACATAGTGTACTCTGTTTGCATGTTGAGTCAATTCATGCATGAACCCAGAATACCTTATTAGGATGCTGCTATACGGGTCCTCAAATACATTAAAGGTACTCCTGGTCAATGTCTATTATTTTCTTCTACAATAGCCTTGCTCTCAAAGCTTTTTGCGATTTAGATTGGGGAGGTTGTCGTGCCACAAGGAGGACAGTTACGGGATATTTTAATTTCTTGGAGATTCTCTCATATCATGGAAATCCAAGAAGCAAACTAATATTTTCAGATCGTCTGCAGAAGCCGAGTACCGAGCCATAGCAAACACGTGTCTGAAACTGACCTGGCTACACTATATATTATAGGATTTAAAGGTTGCACAACAAGTTCCCACTCCATTATTCTATGACAACCAGGCTACTTTATACATTATAACAAATTCTATTTTTCACGAACATACAAAGCACATTGAGATAGATTGTCACATAGTCTGAGAAAAACTACGAGCCGAAATGATTCGTCCCGTATACATGCCTACACTATTACAATTAGCAGACTTGTTTACGAAAGTGTTGGGAAAGGATCAATTTGTGACATTATATAGCAAGTTGGGACTTCACGATATTCACTCTCAAACTTGAGGGGAATCTTATATTATTTGTATTCATATTATGTGTATATTTAGTTTCCTTTTCAGTTTAGGTAATATCCCTCTAATAGAGGATCACATAATCTTAGTCTTACATTTAGCTAGAATTTTCGATCTCTCTTATATATGTATTCCTTTTTTTCTTCTCTGATAATTGACTAGAAAACATTCAGCAAATTCTTCATTGTTTTTCTATCAAGTTTTCTTTGCAAATTTATGATCTAAAAGTAAGGTGAAAAGGTATAAAGCTAGACTAGTTGTTAAGGATTTCACTCAAAAAGAAGATATTGACTGTACAAAGACCTTCTCTCCAGTTTTGTGTTTATACATGCAAAGTAGATCAACCATTCACTTCTTTAAATGAATGGCTCAGATAAAACTCTAATTTCGAGCGGGTTCGAGTGCGTGTTCAAGCGGGTTTCCATAAGAAATCAAAACCCACCCAATTATTTCCATTAACCCATATTATTTATTTATCTATTTGGGGTTCCCTACTCATATAACAAATATCCTCGCAGATACATTGCACTATAGTTGCCAAAATATTTGATCCAGCTAGTGCACCAAACACCTAGGGATGGCAATTGGGTCGGGTCGGGTCGACCCGACCCAATTACTGCTCGACCCGTATAATAATCGGGTCGGGTCGACCCGACCCGATTATTATACGGGTCAAAAATTCAGACCCAGACCCGACCCAGACTTAATCGGGTAGACCCGACCCGACCCATTTGACCAATTATTAAGCTAAATACAATTTTTTTACACTATATTACTAAATTGTTTGCTGATATGGTTGGTCATCACACTAAACTCATACACTAGAGGTCATAGGTTCAAAATTGGGCTCACACATATTTTTTGACAATTTAATTTAGGTGAAGGGAGGGCGGCGGCGGAGGAGATCGGAGGGGAGGAGGACAAGGAGAGAGAATAATTGGGTCTGGCGGGTTCGGGTCGACCCGACCCATTTAATAATCGGGTCAGATGGGTCGACTCGATTACGACCCAAACCCAATTAGCCCAAATCCAGACCCGCTAACTCCGGGTCGGGTCGGGTCGGGTCTGACGGATCGCGACCCATCTACCACCCCTACAAACACCACATCAATTTCATTTGATATTTCCTTAATTGCATTTCTAAGATTGTTAGCAACATTTCTGTCCAAAACCCTTTTGCTGATCTGTTCACGCATCTAACAACATTTATGCAATCTGATACCATCCAATACCAATGAATTCATCCAATATCATAAAACTTCCATTCAATCACAGAATGATTCCACGACGAATCCATGAACCTGAAATGATTCATATCTCAGTGTGCATTTCTTGCAAATTGGCCATATCCAGTGTATGCACTATTCAGCTTATGTTAGAATGCCATTGATTAAATTCCTCTGTAACATTCAAAGAAAATGTCACACTTGGTTTTGCTCTAGAAAGGGCAATTTATACAGGATTATCTGTTTAGGGGAGAATTAACAAGTTCTGGGGTCCAAAAAGACTTACAACAATTTGATGTATTCCTGAAGTTTTCACTCTTCGTCGGCCGCACCAGGGAGCCCTTCTTTGAACCATGAGTGCAGATCTCCTTCCTGATGGAACACATTCTTGGACCTGTTCAATACCAGCAAGCAGGCAGCGATCAGTGACTTGCCACACAAATGAACTCCATGAGTGGGATCTAGACTTGACCACGGCTTCGGTCGAACCGCCGAACCGAATCGGAACTGAGGCTCATGACCCGGAACCAAACCGGCCAGCAATTGGTTTCGAACCGAACTGGAACTAGCCTAAAGCCGGTCTAGTCCCGGTCTCTTATTTTTAAGAAACAAAACCGCCGGTTCTGGTTCAGAAACCGGTGGTTCCGGTTCTGAACTGGATTTTTTTTGGCCCATTTGGCTGGCCCGCAGCAACGGGTCTGGAGCCTAGAACCGGACCTGACCAGACCACGGTCCGGTTTCGGTTCCGAAACCGGGTTCAGGTCTAGTGGGTGGGTCGGGACCCCAAACCTCTTGGCCAGCCATCACAAGGAAATTAAGTATGCACAAAAACAGATGATCCTACAAAATTAAGAATAAGGCATGGGAGTCAACCAATCAGGTAGAAATAGTCTGTTGTAAAGGCTTCACGAAACAATCTGGTGCGACAAAAATTAACATTCAACCCAACAATCCAATGTTGTGTGTTCCTATTAAATCAGTACTCTTTGTTTGTGTTAAACATTAATGAACACATTTCTTACAAATTTTTATCTTATCATGCATCAGAAACATAATTTTCCTTGGATCCAATTTTGTTAGCATATATTTAACTGAAGGAAAAAGTATGGGCAGTGGAGATAGATTGCTCAGGCATATACATACGCACGTGTTTGTGCAAGTGTGACGCCCCGATCCCGATGGGTACGGAGACGCCACTGCGACGTACATACGCAGGGCGATGGAACCATCCCGTATGTACGCTAAGCATCAATACAACACAATACAGGAATCAGAGTGCAGAAAATACGTGATATTATACATTCCAATACAATACAGTACAAGTACTTAGCTATCACCAATTGTGACATAATATTACATCACCAGGTACTACAAAATAGGATTGTACAGGATACAAAAGATAAACTCACGAGCTGAAAGAGTGAGAATCTCGTGAGCAGAAAGGACTGGACGGAACTACTGCTGGTCTGTCTGCTCCTCGAGGTAGGCCTGATCCTCAGCTGATGGGTCCACCTCGGTCCAACCTGTCAAATCTGAACATACAAATCCAGGGTTATTAGTGGGCAACCCAGCGAGTGCATAAAGAAGCCAAGTGGCAAGTATAAATAAAAGTAGGTGCATCATGCCAAGTATAATGTACCATGATAAATAAACACGGAATAATCAATTAAATAGCGAATCATGAAATATAGCAAGTGTAGCAAGTCATGTGTAATCAAATTAGCAAGCATGGGTAACTAAATGGTAAGTAACAGAAATCATGTAGCCATAAGTCAATTATCAAATTATTATTATTAAGACTCGTTCAATTTGTATGTTTCGATATATGACCGGTGCCATATACCTCTGCATACAAATCAAGCGAGACAAATTATTGGAAATTGATGGAGAACGACGAACCATGTTTAGAATGGGTCCCATGCATGCCTGGGACAACGGTCCAGGAGTATCCGGTACTGAGCCGGAACGTACCGCTAGGTACCGGGACTTACTATATGCCCGAAGGTCTTAATATACGCCCGAACAGGAATAGAGTGTCACCGTTCCCCACAGGATATACCTAGGGGATTATAGCACACCCGGACAGGCAGGCAAGGGGTTAGGGGTGCCAGTACACCCCTCGGAAGCGCCTGGTGGCCCTCCAGGTCGAATCCTACAGGAAGTTGTACAACATATTTATGGCCACCACAAACACAGAAACTATATCGATACCCATCAATTTCCCCCATCCCGGTGTAAGAGTCTCATATAATAATGTTTACGGGGTATTCACAAATATACAATATCCGTGGTTATCCTATTACAGGGGTCAACAGGAGTATAATATCAGGAGTAATATCAGGAGTCTCCCTATTTCAGGGGTCCAAGTATACAGGAGTACAGGAGTTCAGGAGAACCAAATATCTGGCAATTAATAATATAATAATCATGTCATGTCCCCGTAAAAGTGATAGTCATGGATATGTCATATAATCAGGCATCAGGGGTGGTAGTGTCCAGTCAAGAGTCATGATGTCAAGTCCATGTATTTGTACCGCATGAAAACATATCATATACCATGTGTCAGGTACGGGTGTCAAGTATGTCATATCTCGAATACCGGGTCCATATATCGAGTACCGGTGTAAATACTAAGTGCCACAGTCATGAATATCATATCAAGTGTAACATGCCACATATCAGTGTAAATACTGTGTACCAGTATAAATATCGTGTGCCAGTGTCAGATGTCACGGGTCAAGTGTAGCATGGCAAATATCGGTGTCAACTATAGCATGGTAAATACCAGTGTCAAATATAGCATGAAAATTATCGGAATTAATATAGCATGGTAATTATTAGAATTAAATATAACATGGCAATTATCAGAATTAAATATGACAATTATCGAAATTAAATATAGCATGACAATTGTTGGAATTAAATATAGCATGGCAATTATCGGAATTAAATATAACAATTATCGGAATTAAATATATAGCAAGTATTATACATTTTAAAATATTCACATGTCAATAGCTTGTTATAATTACAAGGGCAATTATTTTTAATATAGTAGTAAGCACTCGCCTGAAACCGGGACGAAAATACCGGTTAAAGTCCAGAAAATCGGCGACCCACACGAGAATCCACTAGCCCGCAATTATATATATTAAAATATATTTATAAATATTTATAAAAATTATTAGAGAGGGAATGAGAGAGGAGAGAGAAGATTGTAGGAAAAAAGAGAGAAAATATGGTGTATTTTGGAATTTGTTTTGAATTAAAAGGAGGGGTATTGGTGTAAATATAGGGGAAGTAGTTTGAGGGAATGGTGGGGGGTATTTTTGGAATGAGGAAATTTTGTGGTTATTTAGTGAATATTTAGAATGAAGGAAATAAAGAAAGAAAGAAATGAAGAAAGAAAGAAAAGAAAAGAGGAGGAGGAGGGAGGCCTTCGGCCCCCCACCGCCGGCGGTGGCCGGCCGGCGCGGCGGCGGCGGCGGCGGCGGCGAGCTGGGCGCGCGCGCGGCCTAGGGGGAGGTGGAGTGGTGTTGGGTGGTGTTTTGATGTGGTGGTGGTGGTTTTGATGGAGGTGGAAGATGGTGGTGGTGGTGGTTGTGGTGATGATTTGAAGTGATGGGAAGTTAGAGGATGAGGAGGAGATGTTGTTGGGTTGATTAGAATGGAGAATTTCGTGGTGGTGATGGAGAATTTTGGAGATGGAGTTGTGGTAATGGAGGTGGGTTTTGGAGAAATTGGAGGTGGTGGGTGGTTGTTGGTGGTGGAATGAGATGGTATTGTGAAGAGGAGTTGTTGGGGAGTTGATTGGGGGGTTTAAAAGTGGCCGGAGGTGGTGGTGGTGAAGGTGGAGGCGGCGGTGGAAGTGGGTTTGTTTGGAGGAGGAAGATGAAGTTAATTTCTTTGGATTTTTGCTTTTTTTTTTTTTTTTTTTTTTTTTTTGGATTTGTGTTGAAATGGAATGGTTTAATAGAGGATGAGGGAATGGATTGAATTGATGGTGTAGGGGTGGTGTAGGGCTGCGGCAGCCCATGGCTGTCGGCGGGCTGCGGGCGGCTAGCGACCGTTAAAGCGTGGATTAAGGGGGGAGTTATCAAGGTGAATAATTGAAAAAAAATAAAAAAAAAGAAAATTGGAAAAAATATAAGAAAAGAAAATAAAATGTTTAAAAATTTTTATTATTATCTATTTTATTTGTTAAAATTTCTGGTAGCATAAAGTAGGAGAGTAGAGGATGGAAAAGCCAGAAAAGAAATCGCCGATAAAAATATTATTATTTAAATAAGACGAAAATTTGACTGTTTCAGAAACGTATCGAAAAATTCTCAAAAATAGAAAATATTATTCTAAGATACACGGTGAAATCGGATTTAAGAAATTCGATGTAGTTTTCAAATTAAAAATCCTGAAATATTCCGGCAATACCGGCCGACACCAGAATCGGTCAAATTTTGATAAATTTAGAAAAATCTCAAAAAATGTATTTAGGTAGAAAATGGAATTCTAAGAAGTATTGTGAAAGCCGTTTCTAAAAATTCAAACCCATTTGAAAACTAAAAATCCGGGAATTAGTCAGCGATGCCGACCGACACCGGTTTTGGAGATTTTGCAGAAAAATTTCAGAAATTTCCAGAAAATCATGAAAAATCTAAAATATTAGAAAACAGTCTCTAAAACTAAAATTGGTCAAATTAGACTACCAGAAAATCAAATCGGGCTACTGGCTGGTATCGAGTTCCCGGTCCGAGTCAGGGCTTACTCTCGGTCTGAGAATCCAGATCTGATACTCAAGAACATAAGTAATAACAACTCAAAAACACATACATGAAGGAAATTGAGCAATATAGTCGAAAAATTTTGAGACTCGTATCTGGGTACGTATCCCGGGTACGGGGTGCTACAGCAAGCATACGGTAAGGTAAGTCTCATAGGACTGAAATATGTGAAATTAAGTTTCATATAACCTCTGTAGCATCTATTTAGCACGGGTATATTGAGAAGGAAACGTACCCGTGTTGTCACATAATTACCAATACCTGGGATACTACATACCGTATTTTTTTTGAAATGAAGAACATCCTAATACCTGGTTGATACGTGTCGGATGGTACTCCTTTGACATATTTTAATATCCGATACGCATCTTAGACGTATTGGGGGCGTGTCGTATGTGTATCGAGGACTAAGATAGTTTTTGATTGATGAGTCTACAATTCGCTTATCTGTAAATGTACTACATTTGTACAATTTGTCTATTAATTTAATAATAATTTGTCTAGTATTTTACAAGGAATTGTTAAGAAAGAATATGATTGTTCAAGTAATTATTGATTTTATATAACTCAAAAAATATTTCACAATACCTGATAAAAGTTTCCTTTTACTCTTATGTTTTTGTGAATCCATGCCATAGACAATGAACAGTAACATACTCGCGCGCGCACATCCAATTACATGCATACATACATATACAGATAGACTTGTGTAGTTCTGGAAGGATTCAAGTCTGAATCATTCCACTCAAATGCAACCATACATCATCAAAATGCAAGATCCCTTCCCTTAAAGTTGACATATATTATTTCAAGTATTTATAAATCAAAAATTAAGTATTTCAAATACTTTTTGTCCATACATCAAGCAGGGAAAAACAAACGGCCTAAATAGTGAGTTTGTTAGTTTAACGGTGTAGAATATTTGAAATCTTACAAAAATAGTTTGCAGGGGTTTTTATATGTTTAGATCATGATCAAATAGCCGGGTCGAGAATTTGTATATCTAAATACATAGATCTAACCAACTCACTACTTTCGGTCATCCATGTTGCGTCGCTTGATGGATGGGCAAAAAGTATTCAAAACGTTTGATTTTTTTTTTATTTACTTTAAATAATATAGATCAACTTCAACAGAGTGGATCTTGTGTTTGAATGTCGGATATTGGTATTTGAGTGAGAAAGATTCGAGTCTATCTTGTTGTGCGCAAGACAACAATCTCTCTGAGGAACCCGCCAACCAGGCGGAGACTGATGCAACCAGAGATGTAACCAACACGACAAGAACAGAGAACAATAGAGAAAAGTAATCAGCACAGTATTTAACAAGGTTCAACAACATACCTACGTCCTCGGGGTAAGGGAGAGAGATTTTATTGATTCACCAATCAAAACAAACTAATACAGAGAGATACTTGAGGGAACTTTCAGGGATACAATACATGAGGGCTCTAGCCCTTATTTATAACCACAGAATCTCAGGGATTTAGGAAACCCCAATTGGATTTGACCCCAAACAGGAAAGGAGTCCAAATCCTAAAAGAAATCCAAATCTTAAAAGGAGAAACAATTCACATGTTAAGAAACTCCAATTGGATAAGACTTCTTTTTAGAAACGAAGTCCGAATCCAGGTTGGATTCCACAAGCTTCATCAAGCTTTCATCTCCTCTCTCTCCCTACAATTCTCCATCTCGTTGAAGATTTCTCAAATCTGAGCCGAACTCCAACGAACACTTGTATATCATCTGGCGAAATCGACACACGATCTCAGTGAAATCGACACACGATCTTGGCTTAAGCGCTCTAAACGAAATCGACACACGATCTCAGCGAAATCGACACACGATCTCGACTTGGCCAACAGACGAAATTGTTCTTTCAAACGAATCGCCAGCACACGTACAATTGATTTTCACTAATCTCACTAGATCCAAATTGAGTTTGTCGTCGCCACCTGCAACTCTCACCAAACTCCAATATCAATTGTAAGCTTCCAACTTCAGCTCAGCTATCCAACCGGAATGCATCAACATGCGTTCCCATCACTTCACCTTAGGAGAAATACCATACGAGCCGACCAATGAACGTGTCTCCCACTCAACAATTTTATGGAACTCTATTCCAAATGACCTCAAGAAGAACCCATCATGAGTCAACACTGACTCTCCAACTGATTGGCTCTCTCCAGTCCACATGTTTTCGAGATAGTCCAACCAAATCTGAGTAGAGCACACCAAACACTATCATCGGCTTCAACAAACTGGATGCACACCCCCTTATGCAAGCTTAACCATCTTCTTACCAGAAGATCACCCGTTCATCGAGATCACAATGCTTCACCTCTACGTGAATTCTAACTCTTCACCTCTATGTGAAATTCCAATCAGCCACAACACTTCACCTCTACAAGAAGTACAACTTGTCATCTCTACGTGAAGTTTCAATCAGCTTCTCAAGAACCCAAAAACACCATATAGCTTCATACGGGATGCATCACCAAATGGCTGCGCCTTTACAGCTGCCTACGTACTTTCCCCAAGGGATCAAGCCAACCATAGTTCACTTAAATGAGCTCCACTGAGCTCAAGCACTTGTAACCAAATCGCAGACCGATGCCTACAAGGCGAAGAATGATACCTATGCCAAGACCGTAACTCCAGAGCGGAGACGGACAAGGAGGCGGCACCCCATAAGAGCACAGGCAGTCAACCCCTAACATCAGAGCCGTCATCAAATACCCTTATGCTCCCTGCTACATGCTTACTGCAAGGAGAAAAAGGGGTCAAACTCAAACTTCTCCCCACTCTTCTCCGACCAAAGGCCACACATATAAACCATGCAGAAAATAGGTCATTCGTTGTATATCCCCACAGCTGGGTCTCGTCGCAAGAACTGATTGGCTAGCCCATCGCAAAAACTGAAACTTCTTGACAAACAGACTCTCAAATATTAGGAGTGCAGTAAGCATCACCACCCATTCCATCTCCTTTCACCACTGAATGAAGAACGAAGGAGACATCGCTGCATGCAAAATAGAAGAAGGCTTTAAACAATAAGAAATTTTCAGGAAGCGGACCAGATTGCTCCTGAAGAGTCCCACCCATTATATAGGAGGAAGAAGCCTAAGAGCCAACCTTCTAGGCTCCTAATCCCAAAGGAAGATAAAGCATCGCTCCACTTGGGATCCTACATGTTTCATAGAAGAAGGGACTCGAACCGTCGCGCCAGATACGCCATGCCTTCCTCGAAAATCGCCCACATTCATAAGAGACGGTTACCTTCTCAACGCTGCCACTTCAAATATACAGTACCCCCTGGAACACAGTGTTGCACGAAAGGCAACAATTTGATCGGCGTTGCGCTGGATGTGACGCACATTTAAAGTTTTGCCAGGATGTATTGCTGTGCATGCCACTACAGAACAAAACCCTAAAGCGACAACAAGCACGTTGAGCGCAGGCCTAAAAAGTCTTAATTTCATTATGCTCCCCTCTTTATATCAGAGACTCTAAGAACCTGAAATTCCCCGAGGGAGAGTTCCCGACCTCTTCTGAAGAAAAGGGAGCAGAGGAGCATCTATAGTGGTCACTTTTTGACCCTCACATAATTGACATGTCCATTCAACCTCTGACGAATGTGAGACGCATGGCTACCTCCAGAACATTTAACACGCTATCTTCACCCAGTTCGAATTTTGAAGGATCGGGTGATTAACGGAAGAATCAGATCTGATTACAGAAATCTCTATCCTTAAGCCTAATCTTAATTCAAATGAGGTAGTAACCTCCCGGGGGTTGTTCATCCTTATCTGCATCCGAGCACGAACTAAAAGATAGAGATGGACTCTCTCCTATATCGATTCAAATCGGGGTGTTCAGCTTGAACCTTAGCAAGAAAAGGGATTTAGGTATTAAAACTAAGCAGGACTCCCTAACCTTATCTATTTGACATGATTTGTATAAATGGAGGATCCCTTCCAATGAGAAAGGGACCACGTCACCCGAATCCAGAGAACACAATTGTAATCACCATTAACATAGTAGAAGTTCTCTCTCTGTATTTTTTTCAGATTTTTCACGTATTTTCATTTTGTTTGTGATTGACTTTTTCTGTGATTTGGCTACATTCACTTTCCTATTTTGGTGCGTGGACTGATCCCTTAAGAATTACCCACTGCTCCTCATGTGAAGATTTCAAATTATTTTAAATGAATGTTAAAAGTGCTTTTCTAAATTATTTTATTTAGGAATAGGTGTGTGTTAAATAACTCCCTGGGTTAGTTGATTATGCACATACGAATTTTATTTTTAAACTAAAAAAAGCTTTGTATGGTTTGAAACATGCTCTTAGAGCTTGATATGAAAGACTTAGCAGTTTTCTTGTGAATAAGAGTTTTGTTTAGGGTAAAGTAAATACCACCTTATTTACAAAGTAAGTTGATGATGATATCTTGATAATACAAATATATGTTGATGATATTATTTTGGGATCTATGAATGAAAAGCTTTGTAAATATTTTGAGTTATGCATGAAGGAAGAGTTTAAAATTAGCATGATGGGAGAACTCAATTACTTTCTTGGACTCCAAATTAAGTAAAGGAGCAATGAGATTTTCGTTAATCAGGCCAAAAACACAAGAAAACTAACTAAGAAGTTTAAGTTAGAGGATGCGAAGATTAGCAAGACTCCGATGGCTACTACGACTAAGCTTGATAAGGATGAACAGGATAAAAATATTGACATTAAACTCTATCGTAGCATGATTGGTAGTTTACTTGACTTGATGGCAAGTAGGCTGGATATCATATTTAGTATTTGTGTATGTGTTAGATTCCAATCTTGTTCTAAAGAATCTCATTTGATTATGATAAAACACATTATTAAGTATCTTAAGGACACTGTTAGTATTAGCTCGTGGTATCCTAAGACCGGATAATTTTTAATGATGAGTTATTTGGATGCTGACTATGCTAGTCGTAGAGTGGATAGAAAAGCACCAGTGAAATTTGTCAATTTTTAAAAAATTGCCTTATTTCATGACCTTTCAAGAAATAAAATTTCATGGCCCTCTCAACTGTCGATGCTGAGTATGTTACCGTTGAGGCTTGCTGTGCACAAGTTCTTTGAATAGAACACACTCTCCTTGATTATGATTTGCATTATGATCATATTAAATTTTTTTGTGATAATACTAGTACTATTGATATGACCAAGAATGCAAATTAATATAGTAAGACTAAGCACATAGAGATTCGATATCATTTTCTTAGAGATCATTATGAGAAAGATGATATTGAAATTGATTGTGTTTTTACTGATTTTCAATTAGCCGATATTTTTACAAAGCCACTTGATTATGATAGATTTTCTTTCATTGTGGTGAATTAAATATTTGTATAATGGATCTTTGATTTCAATGTTTAGTGTTTTTGAATTTTCAATTTGTTATCTTTTTTTGTTATTTATTTGATTTCAATTGGTATTTACTATCATGTTTACACTTCAAGTTATAATAGTTTTCCAATTGACCTATATTTTGGAGTTCTCAATCGGTATCTAAATTATTTTAACTTTCAAATTGTATTATGTTTTTTAAAATTTGGTGCCATCTTTTTCTTTTTGATGCATGACAAAAAGAAGGAGAAGAATATGTTCCGTATGTTGAGTTATTTTGTCTTAAATTCATTACCCATATTTTATGCATTATTTAGTTAGGGGGATAAGAATATATGACTCTTTATTGCATATTATTTTGGTGGATAGAGGCATAAAAGGATGGATGATCATCTTTATGCATATTATTCTATATTATCAATTCTATTGATATGCATGTGACTTGCTTATTATTGATATATCTATATGTCATGTTAAACTTGATTCTCATAAGAATAATTTCAGGGGAAGTTTTCAAGCTCTTCATATTTTTTTTAAAAATAACTCATGGATTTTGTCATCATCAAAAAGGAAAAGATTGTTGGCCCAAGGGTACAAGCACCACTTATGTTTTGATGATTACAAAATTCATGAGGTATTAATCAAGTTTAAGTGTTTATAAGTTTACAATGTTCAAGAATTAAAAATCTTGCTTGATTCTTCCTCAAAAGGAAGGTATTGAAGTGTTCAAGATGATTCAAGTACGGGATTCAAGCACGGAATTCAAGCTTAGAAGATCAAAGCGAATTTTTGATGATATCCATTTGATGAAGACTTGAAGATATATACAACCATTGTAAGAAATTAGAATGTTTAAATTTAGAGTGGTTTATTGATGCTCAAGATTGCTTACACACGCAAAAAGAGTTTTCAAAAAATAACTTGTTTTTAAATGATTTATCTATACATGTTTTTGATCTATTTTACCATGATTTTTATCTCTATCAGTCTACATATTTTTCATACTTTGAATGATTGTCAAAACATTTCTAAATTTATATATGTTATTTCAAAAGTCAAAAGTATATTTAAAAATACAAATATTGAGATTTTTGGCTTGGCTCGGTCAACCGCCCGTTCAGCCGCGAGAGCTTGCATTGAGTTCTGCTCAGAGCTCGGTCGATCGGTTGTGCACACAGATACATGTATCTATGCATAGGGTTATCGGCCGACCACTCGGTCGATCGGCACTCTTGAACTCACTAGCTGTAACGCCCCGATCCCGGCGATACGGGGACGTCACTGCAACGTATATACGTAAGTCCGAAGTACCTTCCCGTATATACGCTAAGCATCAGTACAGACAAGAATCAGAGTACGGAAGCAAATGGTGCATTATACATTCCAACACATATATATATACAATTACAGAGTTATCACCAGAGGTGATGAATATTACAATAATAATACATCACAGATATGCGCAAATTCGAGAGTACAAGAGATATACATATATGAACAGCATAAAAGGGCACTCACATACAAGTGTACAAGGAAATGTACAAGTATGAATAGAAAAAGGGCACTCACGAGTTTACTAAAGGGAAACTCGAGAGGCACAAAGGGGGCCTGGAAGGATGTGGCTCTGGGTGGTCGGCTGGAGATCCACGCTACCGCTGCGCCACTCTGATCAGTAACGGGGGAAATCCATACGCTCCAAGCTCCGAAACCTGGACATGAGAATCCAGGGGAGTCAGTGAAACTCCCCAGGCGAGTAGGAATATGGATGCCAGGTGGCGAGTCAGGAGGAGCACAAGTGTCAAGTACAGAAGACAGGAGGGTTAGAACACAAATGAAGTATATAAGAAATGATATCAAGTAGGAAATACTCAGGAGGCAGATAGGTTAAAGCAGGCATGAACAGGTATGGCATAATAATCATAAAACAGGAAATCCGAATAAAATCAATACAACAAATATGGTAAGGCACATCACAGATTCATAGCCGTTTAAGTTGCAGGCTTTAGTATGCGTCCCATTCCACATACCTCTACTTACAACTTAAAGAGCCGATTATTATGACACTTTATTATTACTCGTCTTACCCTGATATCTAGCTATGTGAACTAGCGTCCCAACGCACATAGATCCATATCCGAGTAAAACAAGGTTGTTATTAGAAATAGATGGAGAACTGATAGAGCTTCTTATAGTAGTTTCCATACACCTGGAACCAGTTTGGAGGCCCAAAGTCCCCCTAACACTAATCTCCTGTGGGCCCAAAGTCCCACTAACACTTACCGCCAGTATTTTATTCCATTACTATAAGCAAGATATCATTCCGGCATCCATCACTTCCTCCCATTCCCCATACAAGTTGTCCTTTTTATGGTTTATTAACATAATTATCAGATTAAGGGAATGAGCAGGATCATAACTGTAATACGTAACTGGAATCATAACAAGTAATCAGGTACTACATTCCCATTATCGTGATAATTATAAGAATCAGGTGTATCATGCTTGGTGTCAAGAGATAGCATGACAAGGGTGGTGATATTTAACAAACAACCAAACATGACAAGAGATTGATAATAGTCTGGGTAAGTCATGACATAACATGAGGGCCTTCAATTGTCAAGTGATATACATGTGTTAAAAGGTAGCATGTAACTGACAGGTCTGAAGTAATGGCAAATGGTAACATGGAAGTGACTCAAAGTCCAACGACCACGAAGGGTCGGCCACGCATGGTATATGATAAAGAAGTAAGCATATCAATAGCATGGCACAAGTACAAGATGAAGCTACCATAATATAAGCAATTGCAGGGCAAACATGAATATGGAAATAAGAAGCGAAATACTTATCGTCCCGACGAAACGGGATACGAGAGAAGAGCGAGACTACTCGCCTAAACCACCAATATGCCAAAAGACCCAAAATCCACGGAATTCGGGATGCGCCATAACCTCTGATATAAATATGTAGAGTGAAGAGGAGAGAGAAAGAGAGAAGGGAAGATGATGTTTGTCAAGTGACAAGTCAAGTAATACCTATATGTGATGTAAGTCTAGAGGATAAGGTTCATGTTCAAGGAAGAAATCAACTATAACAGATAGGCAAAGTTAGTCGACTAGGGTGGAAGAGTAGTCGACTAATAGTGGACTCAAGTCGACTAACAGTCTGGTATAGTCGACTAAAACTGGGTTCCAGAGAGTTGGGGTTCTGTTTCAGGAAAAGTTAGTCGACTAGGATGAAAGAGTAGTCGACTAACAGTGATCTCAAGTCGACTAACAGTCATGTCAAGTCGACTAATACTGAGTAACAGAGAGTTGGGTTTCTGATTCAGGAAAGGTTAGTCGACTAGGGTCAAGGGTGTAGTCGACTAAGGGTCTCTAGTCGACTGGTAATTTGGTCTAGTCGACTAAAACTGTGTTTCCAGAAAGGTTACGTTTCAGCTAGGGTTTTCTAGTCGACTAATCTATAGGTCTAGTCGACTAATCGTCTGGAAACAGCATACAGAACAGATTTCTATGGTTGTGTGTTTGATAATCAAATGGCATGATTTGAAGACCTAAGTATACATGATATGAAAATACAAGTATCCTAAGAATTATCCAAGGCTTGGTGAAGAAGAACACTTACCTAAAAGAAGTACAAGGTGATGGAGTGATGGTGGTAGTGATGGAAGTTGATGATGAAGAAGAAGTTGGGGTTTTGGTAGAGTTGATGACCTTAGTGTCGTTTCCCATGGAGATGAAGGAGGAGGAAGATGAAGGGAAGAGGTTGAAGTAGTTGTGATGGTGGAGATGAAGGAGATGGAGGTGGCTAGGGTTTGGCTCTTGGTGAAGAGAAAATGAAGGGAAGTGAAAAAAGGAAATGAAATGAAAAGGGAAGGTTTAAATAGGATTTTGGATTTGTGAAGGAGGTGTAATTAATGTAGATGAGAGGGGGCTTTTTGCAAAGTGGAGGAGGGGATGAGTGTCCCTCTCTTGGCCACTTGGCCGGCCATGGAGGAGAAGAGAAAGGGGGCATTAATGGTGGAGATTGGTGGAAGTGTGTGGAAGTGAGTGGAAGTTGTAAAGGATTGGAATTTTGGAAAATTGGAAAAGGCTTTGGCTTGTGGAGGAAGGAAAGAAATAAAGGAAAAGGAAAAAGGAAAAGAAATTCATATGAGGAGATATTTTCTTGGAAGAGAATTTGAAAATAATGAAAGTGACGGATTCCCGGGATTCAGTTGCAGATGCGGAAATCTTTCGGGAAAATACAGGAATCGTCCGAAATTCAAGTATCTCGGAACGACCCGAAATAATTACCAAAAATCAAGAATATAATACTAAGTATCATAGTGAAATCCGTCTTAAGAAATACTTTATAGTTTTAAAACTAAAAATCCCGGAACCAGCTAGCTACCGACTCCGGTGGAATTTTCATAAAATCATAAAATCCTCAGAAAAAGAATGTAGGTAGAAAATATGATTCTAAGGAATAATTCCTAAAGGACCTTCTAGAAATTCCTAGCTGATTGTGAAATAAAAATCCGGAAATCGGTCAACGGAACTGGTCGACACCGGTTTTGAAGATTTTCATTTTAATTCCAGAAAAATCTAGAAAATCATAGAAAATATGTAATATTGGAAAATGAAATTTAAAACTAAAATCGGTCAATTCTAATTATCAGAATGTCTAAATCGAGTAATACTCTAGGATCGGGCCTTCGGTTCAGACTAGGGCTGACTTCGAGTCCACGAATCCAAATCCAAGATAAAACAGTCATATAAGGAATTCATAATACAGAATAAATACAGGAAACAAATCGAAAAATACGATCGAAAAATCTGAATACGCAACTAAGTACGTATTCCGGGAACGGGGTATTACACTAGCTGTTGGGGTCAGTCGACTGACCGGTCAACCTTTGCCCAACTCAAATGTCAGGAGTTTCTGTATCTAGCTTCGGGTCGACCACCTGATCGACTGCTGGCAACAACTACTTTGAATAGCCATGGCCGATCGACCGCCAGACAGCCAGAACGGTTAAAAGCTTGCTTTTTATTTAAACTGTTTTTTTTTCTTTTTTCAAACAGGCATTTTCACTTTTTAAGGGTTTAGCATTTGTTATATGCCCAGATTAATCCTCTAATGATATTTACTTATTGCCTATAAATAAGAGTCATTGGAGAGAAAGTTTCATATCATTTTTTTAAGAGAAATTAAGAAAAATATAGAGAAAAGTTTGAAAATTGTTTGAAAAATTTCATGTCTCAAGAGCTTTCATTCCAAATCATTTTTCAAGTTTAAGCTCTCAAATTCATTAATTTCAACTGATTTTTTCCTCTCACACAAACTTCCTGAGCCACAATTTTCATCTATATTCTAGGATGTTGTAAGAGAGAGTTTGTGATCTTTGTGGTCATCAAGAGATTGTATTCTTTATTGACTTTATGCTCACCTCTTGTGTAGAGGTTTGAATATTGTAATTAGAGCTTCGGGTCTTTTGTAGACCATTATTATTGTGGTTAATTTATGGAAATTCTTAGTGGATGGTGGAAATCCTTCACGCGGTGAAGGCGGGGACGTAAAACGAATTGTTCGAACTTCGAAATGAATTTTTTGTGTATGCAATTGTCATTTCTCTCACTCTTGCTCATACTCTATTACTTTGCTTTCATTGATCTTTATTCTACTTACTTTATATTGCTTGCATCATACTTGTCAGTTTTACTCATTCAAGTAAGAAGCAATTGTACATCTCAACTCTTAATCTAGACAAATTAAGAGGAGAAGTTCTCAAGCCCTTCATCGGCTTTACTTCTTGTTTTTGAGTTGATCATTTTTTTATTATCATTTTAATTGTTGCATTTCCGCATTTGAATAGCATATCACTTATTCACCCCCTCTAGATGACTTTCAATTATGTGTATTAGATTAGAAAGAGAAGAAAGAAGAAAGAAGAAAAGAGAGAAGTTAGGTTAGGGTTTAGAAAATAAGATCTTGAGCCTTAAAGCTCGACACCATTATAGAAGCAAAACTTAAAAAAAAGTTATAGCGGGATCTCCCACCTTAATTGTATTATGTAGATACATAAAATGAGAGAGTAGTAAAATGAGGACAGGTAATAGTATAGTACAATTAGTGGTAAAAATGAGGGTATGTAATAGTATTGTACAAGTATAATGTAACAAAAGGTACCTTAGAATTATATTACAAGTATAAAGACATACAGTCATAACTAAATAGTAATAAAGTCAATCTTTGAGAGTCTCATAGGTCAGGAGTTTATCATTGTATGTTTTTTAATAAGTGTTGTTATTTGAAATGATCGGTGAAGATGTGATCTATTACTAATGTATTGTTACTTGAAATTGACTGGAGAGAGGTGATTTGTATTTTAGGTAGGTTCCGCACATACTCAGAACAGTGGCCTAAACTCCTAGCGTTGAACTAGGACATACCGCAAGGTACTCATAATAAAATAATATAAATAGGATGAAATGCCAGTCATCTCTGAAAACTCACAGTGGAACCCTCTTTCGGTTAAACAATCTGTATCGTAGGTCACAAAAAATACATACATGGTCTCATATATCAATTTCTCACTCTTGTGTAAGTTGCATAGTGGTAATGTCACCTAGATTACTTGGTCTGATCAATAACCATATTTGTAACATGTATGCAATGCAACATGATTTTTCCTAATATCTTTGGTAACACATCTATATCATTATCATGTACTGGTCATGCATGTTGCCTAAAGGCCCATCATTCTAGTTTTGATGATGATTACTTGGTCTGATCAATAACCATATTTGTAACATGTATATTTCATGATTAGATTTTATCAAAACAAGTTTATATGATTTATATATGTTTTGGATTTCATCCATACACATTGTTGGTTCAAATATTTAGAAAAACTTATTTGATGTTTTTATAAAATATGTTTAAGTTTTGTATTTATCAAAAACTTATTTTAGAGCTTATTGTCAAAAACATAAATATTTCATCTCGTATGTGTATTGGATCATATCCATACACAGTAAGCTCCAAAAGTGTTTAAAATATCTTGTTTTCATATTTGAAGAAGTTTTGGAGAAATTATTTTCAAATTAAAGATTTAAAAATACCGATTTTTGCTTAAGGCTAAATTTCTATATCACAAAAATGGTTCAAAAACTTTGTAACATGTGTAAATTTTTTATCATGCATATATAACTCCATGAGTTTTTTCATCATCCAAAAGGGAGAGATGTTAGCTTAAAGGCTCATCACTCTAATTTTGATGATGATTAGCTTATGTAGTTATACTACTAATGATTTTGTGCTTATTTAGTTTCAGATATTTAATCAAGTTCTTGGTCAGTGTTTACCTTCAACAAAAGATTTGAAGTCAAGTTTTAAAACTAGCACGTGTTGATTCAAGAGCTCGCGCATCAAGATCGCATCAAGTACTCAAGAGGAGTTTAGCTCATGGATCAAGGTTTGGACCAAGTCAAGATGGAGAAGAAGATTTTCAAAAGAAGATTTTCAAAAAGACTTGTGTCATGTTTGTAAGTGTTAAGATTTTGTTTTTAGATAAAATGTAAATGATAGATTAATTGTGGATTGCTCAATATCATATACACACACACAAAATTTATATGTGTTTTCATAAAATAGTTTTAGTTTTAGAAAATATCATTTTGGTTTTGAGCTCCAAAGTATACATCCTTATGTTTCATGATTAGATTTCATCAAAGCAAATTTATACGGTTTATATGTGTTTTAGATTTCATCCATGAACATTATTCTTCAAATGTTTAGAAAACTTATTTGATGTTTCTATATCATGTGTTTGAGTTTTGTACTTATCAAAACTTATTTTAGAGCTTATTACCAAAACATAGATATTTCATCTCATATGTATATTGGATCATATCCATGTACACTAAGCTTCAAAAATGTTTAAAATATCTTATTTTTTATTTTAAGAAGTTTTAGAAAAATCATTTTTCAACTAAAGATTGTTTTTGAAAAATATAAATTTTTGTTTAAGGATAATTTCTATATCACAAAAAATGGTTCAAAAAGTTTATAATATGTTTTGATTTTTTATCACACATATTTGCACTTTAAAGTATTTCAATGAACTTATTTTTGTAGATTTTATGTTATTTTTATGGGAATTTATAGGAGTTTATAAGACCAAGATTTAATTCCCAAAATTCTTGACCTGGCTTTCTGGCGGTCGACAGATCCAGAAGTCGGTCGACCGGGCCGTTGACCGATGTGCACAGAAACATGCATGGGCCTAGGCTTGAGGGCCAGTCGACCGGGTGATCGACTGATCCAGAGAGTTCATTCTCTGGATCTGTCCCCGGTCGACCTGCCAGAGAGCTTTGCTCTCTGGATCTCACCTCGGTCGACCGACAGGTCAAGACCTTGGTGCGGTCAACCGGGCGGTCGACCGGCAGCCCAAAAGGTCATAAATATGATCGTTGGTCGATCGACTGGCCGGTCGACCGACAGGTCATCTGGTCTGTAGATTTGACACAACGACTATATTTCTGAACTCTATTTAAAGGGTTGTTTTGGCTAGTTTTACACAATTTTTTAAGAGAGTTTTAGAGCCAATTTTTCCCATATCTCTTAGGGTTTTTCTCTACTTATTTCTAAGCTAAAACTGCCATATCAAAAGGAGAGTTTTTAAGAGTGTTTTTCAAAAGAGATTTTTTGAGTTTTTCATCTCAACTCTATCTTGTTTTTCTCACACAAACTTGAGCTTTCTATTGCTAAACTCATCCTTTAGGATACTTGTTGTGAGAGTTATTTTTGGTGATCAAATTGTAGAGATCACCAAGTGTTCATCTTTCTATTTGAGGAGGCGAACTTGCGGGTTCGTGTTGTGACGAGCTCTTGTGGGAGCTTGGTGTAGAGGTGCGGCCTCGGCAAGCTAGTGTACTTGCGTATATTATTCTTGCGGGAACAACTGAGGGACTTGTGAGTCCAAGAGTTCTAGTGTGAACTCGTTGTAATTGTTGCGGTACCGAGTGATCTTGTGGGATCATTATAGTAGAAATCCTTCATAGTGTTGAAGGCGGGGACGTAGAGCAAGGATGCTCGAACCTCGAAACAATTCTCTCGTATTTACGATTGCTCATCTCTCTCTCTCACTTGTGTTTATATATCTTGCATGCTTATATTACTTATCTCTTTATGTGCTTGATATATCTTGTGCTCTATTGATATATACTTGAGATTGTGTGCGCACACTTGTATTCAACCAGAGAATCATAGTGATACCTCAACTCTTAATCTACAGGAATCTTAAGGTGATAGTCCAAAGCCCTTCACTCGAAATTCAGTTACACTCTTGTGTTATATTTTGTGTGTTAGCTTAATAGCTTTTGTTTACTTAAATAGTTTTTAATTCCGCATAATTTGCATTAGGTTAGCTACTACACCTATTCACCCCCCTTCCAGGTGTATTTCAATGCATAACTTGTCTAATTTTCTAAGTAAACCAACAAAAAAACTCTAAATTACTGATTTCTCAGAAAAAATTCACTAATTATAGTTATTTTAAGTACTTTTCTAGAGAACAAACAATTAATAATTCAAACATTATAATTTTCAGGAATTAATAATTACTTACTTAAAACATTTATAATAATTTTATTTAGGCACAAAATGTACAATTCATGGCAAAATATTTAATCTTTTGCAAAAAAATTAAATCATGAAAATTGCAATTTTCTAAATACTTTTACATGCTAGAAAATTAAATAAGCAATTTAAATAACTAAACATTACATAAATACATTACGAAATAAATTAATTTACCACAATAAAATATAATTTATCTAAAGAGAGTTAAAAACACTCCTGAATTTGCCACGGATCTGGATATCAAATTTATTTGATTTTTTGGGAATACATATTCAATTTAATTCAATGTAGATAATTATTTAAAAAATATTTTAATTTAAGTTATTCTAGGTATTACGGTCATAAAATAAATTATCCAGGAGTTGAAATATATTTGTGATTTCTATAAAATTTATTAGCTTAATTTCCTAATGTTTTTGGATTTAAATACGCTTAAATTATTAAAATTTCTTAACGGGTCTGGGTGCTACTAACATGTTTGCTACAGTTTAGTCGGGTTGCTGTAGTAATTTTCTACAGTGATGTTGCTACAATAATTTCTTATTTTATTTGTAAACTTAATTTTATTTAATTAATTAGTTTAGATGGTTTCATGTCGGGTATATACGGGTCAGTTTCATTCGCCTCATGTTTATGTAGAGGTGAGCATCAGTTGGTTCGATTCAATTTTTGCTAATTTTTTTAAAATCGAACCGAATTGATTAGACTTAGGTACCAAACTGAACCGACTCGATTCTGTTCGATTATTCAGTTTTTTATTAGGCCCATATATTTTCACCATTTCCTGCATTTTATAATCAATCATATTATCATTCTCTAATATCCTAATCTCATATATCCAATACCCAAATTAGAAACAAGAAAAAGACCATAAACTCAATGTAAATTGAAAATTTAAGGGTCTAAAACTTTACACTACATTTGGGCTCTTATTATCAAAGTTCACATAATTAGTACTAACTTCTAATAACAAAAATGCAAAAGAAATAAATGTACTAATATAAATATTATTATCAATTGTGATGGTGTACTTAACATAGTTTTCACATATTCAATATAAAAAGATGGTATTGTTAGAAGTAACGGGATAAGGTTCTACCAGTTTTTGTTATGAACCATATGATTCAGTAAACTGAATTTGGGTGTGGTGATTTATGGGGGTGAGAGATTCGGTTCGGTTCGATCGTGTTCAGATTTCGAAACCTAAAACCGGAACCCGATCGAAGTAGAGCGGTTCGGTTCAGTTTGGGTTCAGCTTTCGGTCAGTTATTTCTGTTATATCCGAACTCTGCTCACTTTTAGGTCTCTACTTTGCACAGACCTGGTTGTCTGCTGGTTGGGCTGGGCTCTGGCATAGGGTTTGTCGTGGCTAAATGTAACACCCTGATCCCCGGTGTACGTATCACCATATCAGTACGCGATACGACGTACAAAAATTGATTTGACCTCTGTAGTATTCTGATTGACCTGATTTTAGTTTCAAAAGTCATTTTCTATTATTTGAGATTTTTCAGGATTTTTTTGGATTATTTTGAAAAATCTTCGTAGTCGGTGTCGACCGATACCGATAACCGGCCTTCCGATTTTTCTAGCGGGCTGGTCCTGGTCTCAGCAGCCAGGGGTCTGATAAGGCCGTTGTCCCGGGTATGTACGGGATACACCCACCCGATAAGAACTCCTCGACCATGGGTTTCCAATTAACATAATAAAACCAGTATACACAATAGTGACGTCGGGAACACTTGTTATTTGGTTACTCTCTCGTTTGGATAATGGTACCCGTAGGCCATGTCCGGATGGGTTCGACTGGAGTGCGGGCTCTAGTATGAACTACCAGTGGTATGGGACACTGGAAGAGATTAATTAAAATACCAGGTGGTACTGATTGCTACTATTGTATAAATGACATGACATGCCTGATACATGTTTACTACTTGTTACTGTTCTGTACCTGATACATGTTTATTAATGTCTAGTTGTACTTATTACTGTAACTGATCATTTATCTGCTATCATGTTACATGTATACATTGATATTGCACCTGTTTCCTGTTACACTTTCTGTAGTGACCTGCTACTATACTTTATTACATTACCTGGTACATGTTACACTGTATGTAGTGGCATACTATGCATGTTCTGCATTACCTATATTCCGTTTTCTGTATCTCTTGCAGACATCATTACTGTTATGCACAACACAGTATGCTAGTTATATTACACATGCTCATCTGCATGTTTATATTGCATATATCCACCTGCATGTTCACTTCTATCACGTCACCACTAGACAACAGTATTATGAATATGACCCGATGATAACCGGTTTAGTGATGATATTAAAAGATGACATGATTATATATTTCTACTGCTTCCTATATGCTTATGATATAATATCACTTGTGCAGCATCATGTAGTATATATATTAGTATTGTGCTTGTATTACTATGTATATATTACTGCTTCCTTCATTTTACCACTCACTAGGTCGCTTTCTGACGACCCTGGGTTTGCGTGCCCAGATTGGAGATCCGCGTACTGAGAGTGCCTTGGAGTCACATAGGAGATTCCTCATCGAGACACCTCATAGGTATCTTTATGATTTATTACTGTTATCTTATTTGTCCCTATTTTTCCTATCTGTTATGATTACTCACATTTTTCTGCAGGTATTCTTGTACTTATTTCATGCTGGGACCCATGTCTATATTGAAGTTATTTATTGTACTGAGGCTTAGCGTACGTACGTGAGGGTTTTCCGCCCTGCGTATGTACGTCGCCATAACGTCTCCGTATCCTTGGGATCGGGGCGTTACACTAAACAGCCTGCTGGCTGAGGATTTGTCTCGACCATGACTCTCTCTGGCCAAGAGCGGGTGTTCTCGGGTTTGGTGATTTATAAGGTAAATAAATTCTAAAAAATCTTAAAAAACACATTAATAATATAATTGTTTTGTGAATGTTTTTGAGTAATTTATTTGTTTTTGAGTAATGTTTCATTATGAAATTTTAAATAAATTCTAAAAAATCTTTAAAAACACATTAATAATATAATTGTTTTGTGAATGTTTTTGAGTAATTTATTTGATTTTTGAGTAACGTTAAATTTTGTGAAAGTAACTAGCGTACACTAGGCGTTTGATGAAATGCCTAACTAAATAAAATTATGAAAATTCAAAATCAACACACCGGAATCACTTCCCCTTTGTCTGAACTCTGAGTCCAACGTCCAGCACGGTGGTGACCTCATTTCTGGTAGATTTGGGAAGAGTAAAATAAAAGGAGAGTGGAAAATGTAGGATTTCCTTTAGGCGTATTTTCTTAGAAGATTAAACCATGTTATAATGCAACTAATACCCAAGGGGTATAATTGGGATGTTAGAGAAAGTTTTAAGCAGCCGAATAAATTGCTCAATAATTGAAAAATTGTTGTTTTGAAGTGGAAGCTGGAGGGTTTTTGTTCAATGTTTAAAATAAATTTCATTGTCCCTTATATTGCTTGCCAATGTGGCATAGTGGTAGAGCCTTTGGATTCTAGCAATGGGGATTTGATCCCAACGATGTGACATTTTTCTTTTTTTTATTTGTAAAGCTTAAAGATTGTGTGTGGGCTTGGGCCTAGGTTTACTAAAGAGAAAATGAGAAGAAAGTTGTGTGTGGGCCTCGGCTGGCTTCATTATATATTTTTATTTTATTATATATAATTTATATTATGAGATTAATTATTATTTGTTATTAGTTATTATCATTAATTGTTATTATTCTTGTTATTATATATAATCTGTATTGAGAGATTATTTAGTATTAGTTATTATTATTATTATTTTTATAATTGTTACTAATATATAATTATTATTAATCATTATTATTATTTGGTATTTGTATTGAGAGAATACTATTTAATATTAAATTATGATATTATTGAACATAGATATTACAGTATAAATACTGTAGCATAAGTGTACCTCTTTGGCGCGAAGAAGTTCTCCTGAATGCGTGTTCTTTATCTTGACAGTGAAAGGATCTACAACGGATCTCACAAGAATTTTTCATCACGATCAGGATCCAAGTAGAATAGGCTATCATTGTTGGAGGCATGAAGAAGATGAGGAGTCGCAAGTAGCTGCACACAATTGTATATAGTTGCATGTTAATTGAAGGAGAGATTGTGGCCAATCCTAGTCCTAACACTTGTAAGAGTATCCTAATCACTCGTTAGATCTCGTCACTTGACTTGATCAACATTAAGTTAATGTAATGCGTGATTGTCATTGTTCACCCATACGGTTGGCTCAAGTCATTGATTTATTAAGCGATAAGAATAAAGATTTTGTTGAGATAGGATTTCAAAGTGTTTTGCATATCGGTCTGTTTGGTTGTCGTAACTGGCCGTAATTCGTAGCTGTAATTGGTAAAGTCTTTTATAATTGTAAATGAGTTACATGTATGTAAATTTTACGGTGTTTGGTTGGTAATATAAAATTGTAAAGGGGGAAAGAGTATTGTACTTACGGTGTTTGGTTGTCGTAATGTATAAGTAGTAAGTGAAAAAGTTGGCCACAAAATTAACTATTTGGTGATTTTAAAAGTTTTAATAATGCAAATAAATATTAAAAAGTTAAATATTAAAAAATTAATATTAATAAAAAAATAATACAAATTTGTATGACCACAAAATAAACTGTAACTGGGCTGTAAGTGAGTGGTAACTGGTTTGCAAGTGAGTGTTAGTTGAGTTACGTAAGTCTTTTACGAATTACGGTCCAAACAAACGCCGTAATTGTAACTGGGTAGTAAGTCATTTACGAATTACGGAGTTTTACGCGAAACAAACGGCCCCGATATTGAGTAGGGAGATATCACTTTAGGACTTCATAGAGAAACACGAGAGTGCCTCGAAACGGATGATTACTTTAAGATTACCTAAATGCTTCGTGTGATAGATTTTTTTAAAAATTATTGTTAAGTTCCTAATTTAGGACTAAATAAATGGTATAGCTAAAAAGTAAAATTTTTAAAGAGAAAAAAAAAAACATGACCTTCCCCTCTCAATCAAGTCAGACCAGTTACGTTGTCCTTATGTAAAGGAAAGGAAGGTTCAAGTGATAGGTTTAACTAGTTTTTACGAAATTTAAGGGCTATAAAATAAGATGTATAAATGAATATAATATAATATAGGGTTTTGTAGATATATACCCTCCAAATCGTTGGTATTTAAAAATTTGCACCCCAAATCTTTGATATTATAAATTCCCCCCTCAAATCTTCTTGCATCTTAAAATATTACCTCTTCGGTTAGATTTTGAATGAAATATGAGTGTTATACCTATTATGCCCTTTTTCTTTCCTCTCCACATCTCTTCTTTTTCATTCTTCTTATGTTACTAAACCTAAAATCTTTACCCCCCTCTCTTTCGATCTATTTAAACCTAAAATTCCTTAAAATTTTTCTCAAATCTTACTCTAAAAATTCTTTAAAAGAATTTGATTCAAATTTCTTAAGGGTATATGTGAATTTTGATCTCGTTTTTGATGATAAATGAATGAAATAGAAATGTGTTTGATTTGAGAGAGAAGTTGAGGAAGAGAAATAGACAAAAAAAAATGTGTATAGGCTTAAGTTGGGGTGTTAGACCCGACCACGATTCTGGTTCGAACATGGTGAACTAAACCGATATCGTGGTACGCAAATCAAAATCAGACCAGGCCGCTGGTTCCCCCATTCCAAATCGAACCGAAATGAGCCGTAGGTGGTTCAATTCCGATTTCATTTTTAAGAACCGAAAGCGGCGGTTCCAGTTCTTGGACTGGAATTTTTGACCCCTTAGGCCGGCCCATTGCTGCTAAGCAGCAACAGGTCTTTGGGCCTGGACTCGGGCCTCGACCTTGGACTCAAGGCCCTCAAAATTGGACCGTCGGAGCTAAGCGGCCACTAGCAGACTGAGGCCTAGCCTCTGGACTCCAACGGTCCAATTTTGGACCATTAGCCTCAAATTTGTTAAAAATTTATAAATCAGGTTTTTTTAGTAGATTTTGAAATCTATAAATAACATCTCATTTCTTTTATTCTCCACACTAAACTTCTCTACAAAGCTCACTACAAAATTCTTTACAAAATTCTTTATTATATTTTAATTTCTAAGTTCTCTCCTCTCTTCAATTTTCTTACACTCTCCAATTTCTTTCTCCATCACCATAATGAGTGGAAGTTCGTCGGTAAAAGGCAATGACAAAGTCGGTGAAAATTAATTTGTTGATGGAGATGATATTTTTGATCACATGCAATCAACATCATATTCAATGATGTATGCCGACAATGAAAAATTAGAAATACATCTCGAAAAAGAGGCGCAAGTCAAAATTTTGACCCAAAGGTGCCAAACCCAAGAAGACGATAGAGGCGAAGAAGATACCACTAGACAAAAATTAAAGTTTGATCTTTCATACATTATTTTACGAAGATCAAGAATGATACTGACACAGTTATTAGTATAAGTTATACGCATTGTCCAAAAACTTATAAATAGTCTGCTTTCATTGGCTATGGAACACATCGAAAGCATTTAAAGAGGGGTGTATCCTTATTAAGCCGGTCTCACAAAAATGCAAACTCAAATATCAAGGTACGCTACCAATAATCCTCCTCAATTATTTCATTTTTTTTATGTTAAAAATAGAGATGGATTAGCGCAAATAGTTTTCCTTGAACACTTGTGTTTTAGTTCTGGTGAAAAATTAGGTTTTATGAATTATTATCAAATTACATTAAATCCTCGAGCAATTAGAGTGCTAGGGCCACTCTCACACGTACAATTCACAAGCTTTATAAAAAAGAAAAAAAAGAAGTACATCATTTTTCTCATCATTTTTTATGGCTGTGTATCTATATGTAGCGATATATGAGCTGATCACTGACAACAACATTCTTACATGGGAAACACCTATCATTGTGCTGGTCGTGAATGAAACTTACAAAAAAGAATAATTGCATTTAGAGTGTTTGATGAAAGACATACTGCTTTTAATATTTATAAATTAATAAAAGTAATTGTGAAAGAATATAATTTGATTAATAAGATTTTTACAATTTGTTTTAATAATACATTTGTTAATACTGCATTTATCTCTGAATTGGAAAAAATTGTAAACTTGCTTTTTGGGGTAAATTTTCATTAAAGATGTGTGTGTCATATTTTAAATTTATGTGTGCAAGATAGTTTAAAATAACTAGAAAATTATATTAACCTATTAGACACACTTCACTGTTGATGGAAACATCCACGAATAATGAAAGATTGGATAAAAGATTGTAATTGAAAGCTATGAGGTCTAAACGATTTTCACGGGATGTTCTAACCTGTTGAAATTCAACTTATGAATTACTTAATAATAGTATATTTATAAAGAATTATCATGTGATTTTATTGCTAATAATAGTAGTAAAATTATTTATATCCTCATCAATGAGATGCATGCAAAAGTATTTTGGATATCTTAAAATTTTTAATAATTTTACTTACAGTTTATCTTGTGTTTATTATCCTATAACACATTTAATTTTAATTGAGTATATGAATATTTGCGGTGCGATGGAAGAAAATGAAAATGATGTGAATTTATTTGTATGTATTCAAGCAATGAAAAATAAATGGCAACAATATTCTAAAATAATTTCACCTATTATTTAGTTGCATGTTTTTTTGATCCACGTTGTAGGTTAGAAGAATTGCTGAATATTTGCTTATTATGAAATTCTAAAATTGGATGTACATGTTTATGCTATATTTAATAAAGTTACAAAAGAATTTATGCCTTATATGATGAATATAGTAGAATTTATAATTCTAGTATTATATCTCCTGTCATGGCCAAACTAGTAGTCAAGTCGAGGATATCTCTAAATTAGTAGAGGGCACAACTATTATTGTAAAGAGCCAAAAAACCACAAGGATATTTATCAAGTTCGAACTTCGAGCTTGATAGTTATCTAACCACTTCATTTGAGTTCGGTAAAGATTTTCAAGATATGAAATTTTCAATCCTGCAATGATGGAAGGAGCATTCAACAGAATTCCGAATCATGACAATTATTGCTAAACAAATCAGAGCAATGCCGGTGTTAACAGTAGCTGTAGAGCAAGCATTAAGTGCAGTCGAAAGTGTTTTAGATCAAACTAGCTCGAGTATATCCTTGAATCATTGGAGGCCTAAGTATGTCTTGATGATTGGACAAAAGCAACGTTACGACAACAAGAAATCACGCGGGAAAAAAATGAAGACTTTATAGAAATAACGGCTTCTAAAATGGAAGGAAGCGATTGAGATAAGGTACGGGGATTGAGGTAAGAGAACTACATGGGCTATGATTCCTCTAAATCGAAGAGGAATACTCAGTAACTTAATTATTGTAAGGACTAAGTTCAAGTCCTTTTTATTTTTTAATTATTTTATTATTTTTCTTACATATAAAAATTAGTATTCGATGGAGTAGAAACGGTTCAAGAATCAGAACCGAAAAGGGAACCATACCAAAACCGAAATCGATCAGCCCCGGTTCGGTTCCTCATATAGAGGAACAGAAATCACCGGCTCTGGAACCAAGGTCTGGTCTATAGGACGCAGTGGTTTAATCATTTAAATAAAGACAATTTAGTCATTTTTAAAAAAATTACGCAAGTTAAGAGAATAAAACTGAATTTTTTTTTTATTCTAAAAAGGGTGATAATTTTTTAATATTTAAAAGATCGAAGGGAATTTTTTAATATCAAAGATTTGAGGGCTAATTCTAAAATGTAAAGATTTGGGGGATATAAGTATTGAAGAGAGACTTTTCTTCGTTAGTTTGCATTAAAGTAAGAGTTAAGAAAGGAAATAGTGAGACACACTTTAAAGTTTTTCATTTTGAATAGGTAATAAAATAATTAGCTCGTGTAACTGACTTTTTAACTTTTTTTACAATTTTTTTCATCATTTTGATTTGAAAACACGGAGAGTTTGCCTCTTTGGTTGTCGTAAGTCATAAGTCACAAACTCTTCTACAGTTGTAAGTGAGTTACATGCAAATGAGTTTTACAGTATTTGATTGATAATGTAAATTGTAAATAGGAAAGTATATTGTATTTTACGGTGTTTGATTGTCATAATTGTTGTGCGCGCAGACAATCACAACAACAAACCAACAGAGAATCCCTAGATCTCAATCTCAGAACAATGAAATCAAAAACACGAAGAACAACCCAATCGCAAACAACAGATCTAACGAGGTTCGGCCAACTTGCCTACGTCCTCGGGGCAATCCACGGAGAGAGATTTCAATTAGGAAGATTATTACAATAGCTCTGGATCTCTTTGAGTACTAGAGAGTCCGCAGCTTTTCTTTCTCTAGGCACTAAACCCTAAAAATTACAATTAGAGCTTAAATACATAACTTCCCGAAACAGCAGTTTTCGCCCAGATCCGACTATCGGTCGACCGGTCTGGTCGACCGACTCCCTCTCACGGTCGACCGGACCGGTCGACCGAAACAAACCGAGAGTTGGGTTTCCTGCAGACAGCTTCTCCGGTCGACCGGTCCGGTCGACCGCTCAAATCCTGTGCACATTGTGCACGTCGGTCGACCGGACCGGTCGACCGATCTCTGTCTTTTTCTGCTGCTGCTGCTTTTCCTGCCCGCTGTTCCTTCGCCTTTCGTTGTAGAATCCTTGGCAGTCTTCAACAGCACCTGGCATGACCTCATCTCCTCTACTGTACTCTCTCCTCCAACAATTCTCCACCTCGGTGAAGATTGTTAAATCTGAGCCGAACACTGACTCAATAGCGGCTGCACCAATCTGGTTGCCTACGTACCCCTTTCCCAAGGGATCAAGCCATCCGTAGTTCATCCAAATGAGCTTCAGTAAGCTCAATTCACCTGAAGGATCTGGAGCAAGTCTTTGCAGTGTGCAAACTTTATTCCCGACACCACCTTTGTAAGCATATCGGCCGGATTCTCCGAAGTATGAATCTTCAACAAGTTGATGTCATCTTCCTCCAGAATCTCCCGAACAAAGTGATACCTGACATCAATGTGCTTCGTCCTGGCATGGTAGACTTGGTTCCTTGCCAAATAAATGGCACTCATACTGTCACAGCGTATCTTCAAGATCTCCTGTTCCACTCCCAAGTCATCTAGCAACCCTGAAGCCAAATCGCCTCCTTCATGGCCTCGGTCAAGGCCATATACTCCGCCTCTGTAGTCGACAACGCAACTGTGGACTGAAGTGTGGAGCGCCAACTCACCGGTACCTGAGAATGTGAATACATACCCCGTAGTCGACCGGCGTTTGTCGAGGTCACCTGCATAGTCCGAATCCACATACCCTATGCACTCTTGCTTTCCGGTGTCGTCCTTCTCGAACACTAGGCCTACATCAACAGTTCCCTTGATGTACCTAAGGATCCACTTCACGGCTTCCCAATGACCCAGTCCAGGATCATGCATGTATCTGCTTACCATAGAGACTGCCTGTGAAAGATCTGGCCTTGTACACACCATCGCATACATCAAGCTACCTACAGCATTGGCATACGGAACATGAGTCATATGCTCACGCTCCTGAACACTCCTTGGAGACATCTTCGCTGACAACTTGAAATGCGGCGCCATTGGTGTACTAACAGTCTTAGTATCTTCCCGATATTAAACCTTTGCAGTACCTTCTCCAGATAGCCTTTCTGAGTCAAGCTTATTCTGCCAGCTTCCCTGTCCCTTTTGATCTCCATACCCAATACTTTCCTTGCTTCCCCCAGGTCCTTCATCTCGAACTCGGACGATAAAGTCTTCTTTAGAGAATCAATTGCAGATCTTGACCTAGAAGCAATTAGCATATCATCTACGTAAAGTAGTAGATAGATATACTCACCCGATGGTAACTTGTTGTAGTACACACATGGATCGAAATGGCTTCTTGTGTACTTCTTCTTCCTGATGAAGCTGTCAAATCGCTTGTACCACTGTCTTGGAGACTGCTTCAAACCGTACAGCGATTTCTTCAGCTTACATACCAACTCCTCTTTCCCTGCAGCTTTATAACCTGTGGGCTGAGTCATGTAGATCTCCTCCTCAAGATCGCCGTGGAGAAAGGCGGTCTTCACATCAAGTTGGTCAAGGTCCAACTCGTTCTGCGCCACCAAGGCTAATAGGATCCGAATAGACGAGTGTTTAACAACTGGGGAGAACACCTCGTTGTAGTCGATCCCTTCTCTCTGTGCGTAGCCTTTAGCCACCATCCTTGCCTTGTATCGCACTTTATCTTCTTGGAGTGATCCTGCTTCTTAGCAAATACCCACTTACACCCTATGGCTTTCTTCCCCTTGGGCAACTTGGTCAGTTCCCATGTGTTGTTTTTATAAAGAGACTGCATCTCTTCATTCATAGCCCCTTTCCATAACTCAGCTTCTGAACTGATTTCAGCTTCCCTGAAAGTAGATGGAATGGCCTCTTCAACAACTGAAAGTGCATAAGCAATCACCATGTCTGTAGTGAGCCAGCCAGGTCTCCTAATATTCCTCCGTGGTCTTTCAACTGCAGTAGTATCTGGAACAGTACCCATGACCTGCTCCTGATCCTCTTCAACAACTTCAGCATCTTCTTCTGCAACTTGATCACCTCCCTGTGTCACCTCAGGGATGATCTTTACTGACACTGTGTCCTCTAGAGATGGTGGATTTGCATCACTCTCCACCTGCTACAATAGCTCCTTGGTCTTGTTAGTCTCCACCTGCTGAGAGACCGTAGGCTTCATCATAGAGGCCTCATCAAATGTGACATCCCTGCTGATTATGAACTTGTTGTCCTGTTGGTCCCAGATCTTGAACCCCTTGGTTCCTTTCTTGAAGCCAACAAACACTCCTTTCTTCGCTCTCGGATCCAATTTGTCTTCTCTGACATGATAGTAGGCTGGACATCCAAATATCCGGAGCACATCATAATCATCAGCAGCTTTACTCGACCAAGCTTCAAGAGGGGTCTTCCCTCCTATTGTAGATGACGGCAACCTATTGACGAGATGGCATGCATACCCCAAAGCTTCAGCCCAGAACTTCTTTGGTAATCCTGCATTGGACAATATGCACCGAACCTTCTCTAGCAAAGTCCGGTTCATTCTTTCAGCCACCCTATTCTATTGCGGAGTTTCCCTCACTGTGAAGTGCCTCTCTATGCCCTCATCAAGACATAGCTTCTGGAAGGGTCTGACTTGTACTCTCCTCCGTTGTCAGAACGAAGGACCTTGACTTTTCTTCCCGTACTCCTTTCCTGATTAACCTTCCACTTCACAAATAATTCTAGGACTTCATTCTTGTGTCGCATGGTGTACACCCAGCACCGCCTAGAATAATCATCAATGAACGACACAAAATAGTGGTTTCCCCAATTGATGCAGTCTTGGTGGGTCCCCATACATCTGTGTGAACATAATCAAGAATGCCTTCGGTGCAGTGTGAAGCTGTACCAAACTTCACCTTCGTCTTCTTGCCGATGATGCAATGTTTACACAGATCCATTTGCAGGTCTCTGCACCCTTCAGCAGCCCTTTCCTCACAAGAGCTTGCATCGATTTCTCCCCTGCATGTCCCAGCCTCATGTGCCATAGCCGGGTTAGATCTTCCTTCTGACTGGTAGAAGCTGCCACCTGCCCTGTCACTGTACTACCCTTCAAGTAATACAAATTGTTCCGGCGGTCGGCCTTCAACACCACCATTGAGCCCTTTGTCATTTTAAGAACACCTTCTTTAATACACACTGAGCCCCAATGATTCCAAAGCACCCACAGAGATCAAGTTCCTCTTCAACTGAGGTACATATCTCACTTCTTTCAGCTCCCTCACCATCCCGTCAAACATCCTGATCGGAATAGTGCCTACACCCTCCATGATGCACGGATGATCGTCGCCCATGACGACCGAACACCCCTCCAACTTCTCAAGACTGGTAAACCAATCTCGATTAGGGCATACATGATATGTAGCACCTGTGTCCAGGATCCACTCTTTATCTACCGAGTAACCTACAACAGGAGTAGTCACTGAAAAAGAGAACTCTGAAGAATCTGAATCTGCTCCATCTGCCTGTGATTTACCGCTTGTAGCTTTTGTCACCCTTGCCAGATTTGCCTCAGACTTTGATTCCTTCTTCTTCCCCTTGTACTTTGGACAGTCAACCTTCCAGTGCCCAATCTCTTTGCAGAACATGCACTGATTTTTCTTAAGATCCCTGAAGCCCGACCTAGACTTCGATCTTCCTCTCACCTCCTTGCCTTTCCTCGATGAATTCCTGCCTCTTACTTTCAAAGCTTCCGCTGATGAACTAGACCGACCTGAATGTCTCTCATTCTTCCTTGTCTCATAACTCATCAGTGCTGACGACACTTCATCATAAACTAAGGTTTGCCTTCCATTTATGAATGTCATAGTGAATGTCTCATACTCCTCCGTGGGAGTGAGTTCAGGAGAATAACTGACTTGTCTTCCTCACTTACAGTGACATCCACATTTAGCAAATCTGTAAGAAGCTTCGTATATCGGTTGATGTGCTCGTTTACTGTGTTTCCCCTCTGCATCCTGAACTGATACAGCTTACTCTTAAGTTGTAACCTAGACTCCACACTCTTTGTCAGGTACTTCTTCTCAAGAGTATTCCACAGTTTCTTCGCTGACGTCTCATGTTGTATAAGATATTTGATGTCTTGTGACAAGCATGAACGTATCAAGCCCATGCCGACCTATTCATCTTCGCCCACTCTTCCTCAGTAGTAGTGGTCTTCTTCCTTTCTAATAGAAGCGTGTCCTCGAGGTTCTGTGCATTCAATGCATCCATGACCTCACACCTCCATATCCCGAAATTATTAGTTCCATTGAACTTGACAACTTCGATCCTTGAGTGATTCATTGTTTTAACGGAAGTAGTTTCTTCTGCCATTGAGGTCTTCTTTTGATTCTCTATTTATGCGGAAGAATAATCCAATTGAAAATAGATCTTTACTCAGATAAAAAAAAGATTTTTTACCTGCCTCTTGAAACCCTAGATCGAGTTTCTCACCGGATCTACTCCAATCACTGATTCAACAAGCCCTCCTTGTGTCCTCCTGAGAACGACACACGATCTCCTTGAACACCAATACCTCTGACCTGAGATCGACACACGATCTCCACCTGATCAGATCTGGAGCCCTTCGAATCCTCAGAATCCCAAGCGTAGCCTGAAGCTCTGATACCACTTGTTGTGCGCGCAGACAATCACAACAACAAACCACAGAGAATCCCTAGATCTCAATCTCAGAACAATGAAATCAAAAACACGAAGAACAACCCAATCGCAAACAACAGATCTAACGAGGTTCGGCCAACTTGCCTACGTCCTCGGGGCAATCCACGGAGAGAGATTTCAATTAGGAAGATTATTACAATAGCTCTGGATCTCTTTGAGTACTAGAGAGTCCGCAGCTTTTCTTTCTCTAGGCACTAAACCCTAAAAATTACAATTAGAGCTTAATACATAACTTCCCGAAACAGCAGTTTTCGCCCAGATCCGACTATCGGTCGACCGGTCCGGTCGACCGACTCCCTCTCACGGTCGACCGGACCGGTCGACCGAAACAAACGAGAGTTGGGTTTCCTGCAGACAGCTTCTCCGGTCGACCGGTCCGGTCGACCGCTCAAATCCTGTGCACATTGTGCACGTCGGTCGACCGGACCGGTCGACCGATCTCTGTCTTTTTTCTGCTGCTGCTGCTTTTCCTGCCCGCTGTTCCTTCGCCTTTCGTTGTAGAATCCTTGGCAGTCTTCAACAGCACCTGGCATGACCTCATCT